>CM053567.1:8650224-8755751 GCA_028646485.1 Cryptoprocta ferox | reverse complement strand
GGTGGTCTTTTCGGTGGTCTTTTCGGTGGTCTTTTCGGTGGTCTTTTCGGTGGTCTTTTCGGTGGTCTTTTCGGTGGTCTTTTCGGTGGTCTTTTCGGTGGTCTTTTCGGTGGTCTTTTCGGTGGTCTTTTCGGTGGTCTTTTCGGTGGTCTTTTTTCGGTGGCACCCTATTACAAAGACTACCTTCCAGGTCCAATTTCCCTGAGGCTGTTCACTCTTCTGGCCCCTTACTCTTAGATCTCTTCGAGAGTCGGTGACCATATATTCCCTACCCTTCTACCCCGTAGTTTGAGAAGGAAAGGCCTCTTATCTTCGTTTCTATCAGATAACTTGTAGTACAACTCTGATATGGACTGTATTCAGTTTTTAAAATACCTGCTGTTGGTTACAAGGGTCTCACCGAGCTAGGAAGGGAATGACACAGCGCTGAGTCCTCATTCCTAATGGGATAAAGTTCTGTGTTTTAACTTCAGCTAGAAATAGAGCGGAAGGGAAGAGGTTTTTTTTGTACAATCTCATAAGCACATTTATACTTAGAGGCAGCTTGAGAAATGAAATTAAAATTAACACCCCCCCACATCATCCTAGACAGTGAAAGTTATTTACAGTTACAACTATGTTTTAGAAAAAACTGTGCAACGGATCGTAGTATATATATTTTTGGCTGCCTTGCAAATTATTCGAAAGAGCTGAATGTTTTCAGACTAATGATTCTGAGATGAACTCTGCAGGTTGAATTACTTACGTGGTAATGAAACATTCACTTATAAAACAGGCTTTTGCAGTGGTAATAATTGCTAATGTAGAGTTTACAGAGAAAAATGCTGTATTTTAAACTACATTGAGTTTTTTGTTCTTCATGTAAGAAGAAAGATGGAGGAAACAGTCATTTTAAACATTTCTTTGCAAGCGAAGGTAGATAAAAATTCTCGAAGTACTTATTTTAAGGTACTCTGAATTTGACAGTTTTCTCCTGAAGGAAATTCAGTGCTACTAAGTAGCAATGGGAGGAGATAAGGAATTGATAGCTTGGAAAAACAATGTAAAATCAAATCAGAATGTCTTCCTTCTTGAAAGACTAGACCACAACCTTCAAAACACTCAGAATCTTCACTTAGGACAGGGGCTGAACTTTCTCTGCAGGCTGACAGAAATCAGGAGGAAAGCTCTTAAAATCTACTGACACCCTGTTCTTCTCACCAGAGATTGGTTTAATTGGTTTGGGGTATGGCCTGACTATGTGTTAAAGCATATTTCTCCCCAGGTGGTTGTAATATTCGGGCTGGCATACTATCAGGCTTTTCCTAACTGGATCTACACAACAGCCAGTCTCTATCCTTCCCCTAGGCTATTCCATCTCTCAAAACAAATTTGGGCTACCTGAGCCTTAGGTGGCTTGATTTTTCAACACAACCTTACGCCCCTCCTGAAATAAAAACACTGGCTCAGCCTAAACCCAATCTATGGAATGGCTGCCTCAGTTATCTTATAAACTATTATCAAAGTACCTAAAACCTCTGACACCGATTTTACCTTCTCATAAAAAGAAGAACCCCTCAAAGGTGAATAAAGGATATAATAAGACTTCACTGTGAGGGGTGGTGGGGGGAAAGGCCAGTGCTTGTGGAACAATTCTCAAGATAACCACATATTTAGCAACTGAAATTTGAAAAAATTCATTGGCAAAAATCCAAGTCTGATAACAGTGATAGGCTAATGGGAAACTGTATTATGCTATATTAGTGGTAAAGGTAAAAATTGTAGACACTTGATAGGGAAAAAATGGCACTATCAAATAAAATTAAAAACCTGATGCAGCTACCTTAAATCTGTAGGTAAAATCCTTAATTTGTTGTTAAAATGACAGGCGGAAAGATGTTCAGTGCACCAGTGTTGGTAATAGCAAATGAGTGGAGAATTATGAAAAGCAATCGATATGCCACACAACGCAAAAAACAAAATACTATTCTGTTAAATAATTAAATGAAGTTTATCTGTATAAATTGTACAAAATACAAGCTCTTGAATGCAAACAAGATTACACAAGATAATTGTGTAAATGTAACAGTACAAGTGTGAACAGAGTGACAGGCATGCACACACATCTTACTTGGCTACATTCCCCTTAACTATGGTCACTCTACCTAGTAACAAAATTTGTTCAATGAATTAGCAGTACGGTTGTTAGCTTTTCTCCTTTTTTCTTAATCCATCCGAAACGGCATTCTCCCCACCTCTGCTTAAATCACTGTCCGTGGCAGTGACTTTCATGTTTTCAAATACACGGATCTTGTCCTCGTTTCACTAATAATTTTTGAAATGATTACATAACTTGTTTCTCAAGATAGCATTTTTTCCTCCAAAAGCTCATCCTTTATAAATTTACCTGTTTGTAAATTGGACCTTTTGAATTTCTCCAAGTTTTTTCTGTGGACATCTTGGTTTTTATCTACCCTTATTCCAGGTGGCCTTCTCCTTTCCAATCCTATTCTATATGATCTACAGACTAAACTGGGCCTAAAAATTTAACTCCAGTATAATAAAATTCTCCCCCTTTTACAAATCCAGCCTCTTAGGTTAAGTTCACTTTTTATTACGTCTTTTACCTTATTGCAAGGTACTATGATTTCTCACTGGGAAATTGGAACCATCGTTTTAAATGTGTGAAATCAGTTTCCGAGGAAAGAAGGGGGATAAAGTTGAATTAATGGCTGAAAACTGACTAAAGGAGGATAATCATAAATCCACAGATAGAGAGGTTCTGTTTAATAACTCAATTTTTCTAAGTTACAGATTAAATAACAAATGCCTTTTTCTTCAGTTTATTCATTTTTGAGAGGGACAGAGACTGTGTGATCAGGACAGAAGCCAAGAGGGAGAGAGAGAATCCCAACAGGCTCCAAGCTGTCAGCACATAACAGTGTGATGCAGGGCTCATACCCATGACATGTGAGATCATAATGTAAGCCCAAAACCAAGAGTTCGTTGCTTACCCAACTAAGCCACCTAGGCAACCCAATAAATTGTTTAAAACAGCCAGAAAAATTATAGAGGAACAGGAGAACGACAGCAGACTTCTCAGGAAATATTTAAAGGAAGACTTCTTTGACTTACTGCAAAAGTTCCAATTCATAATTCTATACTGAGCAAGTCTAGAACTCAAATGAAATGATTGTTTTAGGGGAAAAGCTGAACAAATAGGTCTGAACTATAAAAAAATCTTCATCTCTTAGGTGAGAAAGCAAACATACCCGATACAATAGGATCTTCAGTATCAACAACACTGACAGAAGACCTAGGAAGCATTCATCTGTAAGTAAACATTAATGACCTTTTTACTGTAGTCTCCATGTATTTTTTTTTTTTTTTTAGTCCTTGATGCATTGGTTTAATAGCATGTTGCTTAGCTTCCACTTGTTTGTTTCCTAGGTTTTTTTTCCTTGTGATGCATTCCTTGTTTGATATCCTCACTCGTGTGCCCTCTGTCAAAATAAATAAATAAAAATTAAAAAAATAGCCACTGGTAATAAAAATGAAGGACATTTAAAAATCTCAGTGATGGCCATGACAACTTCGGCATGCAGGTAAAGGGGTGCTCCCAGGGATATTTATAGCACTAGATATTAAAACAAAAAAGTCGGCACCAGTGAGGTCCACTTGAACCATAAGAAATGAAAGCATAGAGAATGAGCTAAACACTAGACGAAAAAATATTAAAAATCAAAACAACTTAAAATCTAAAAGTTACAAATGTAACAAAAAACCCGTCCTTGAGAAGATGACCAGCACAAGTGCCAGTATCACCGGAGTTGCTCTTGATGTTTAACATAAAAGCTTTAGAAGGCAAACTAGCGCGTTTGGGCCCAGTCCGGCCTGCTGCGCCTCGTGTACCATCCAACTGCAGCACAGTCGCCCCCACTTACTTTGGTGCGGCCTGTCCGTGCCTTCTTACTGCAATAGCAGAGTTGAATAGTTGTGAGAGAAGTAGGGTGCACAAAAGCATGAAATTCTCTGGCACTCTATAGAAAGTTTGCTAATTCCTGTGTTTAAGTAATACGGAGCATTATATACACATTTGGACCAAGGTAGTAAAAACTTAGGTGAACTGCACAAATTTTTAGAAAGGCATTAAGCCAGTGTATCTGTGCGTAAGATGAAGTGCGTAACCTAATGGCCTTTTATCACAGACCTGTCCCCAGAGCGCTTCTGAGTAGCTAGGCTCCGCGGTCAAAGGAGATCATCAACTCTCAAAAAACACACAGGCACACACACAGCCCAGCAGCACCCAGTCCAACTCCTTTCTGGAAGCCAGCATTACCCGGATAGTGAGAAGAGACTTGAGGCTACCAAAGAAGGGGAAACTACAGAGTACTTCCTCTCAAACACATAGACGTGTAGCACGTCAAATCCAGCAATGTAAAACAAGAAATGGGATTTATCCCGGGAGTGCAAATTTGGCTTCTTTGAAAATCAATGTTACTCACCTTAGTAAATGCAGAGGTAACGGGTGTCAAAAATTCAATCATCCTTGGTAAAATTCTCAGGATGGCATTAGAAGGAAAAATCTTCAACGTGGTAAAGGACTTACATGGAAAAAACCTTAAGTTTGCATTGTACTTGCTAGGAAAAAAAACGAAATGCCCTCCCTGTAAGAACAAGGCAAAGCTTTTCCTCTTACTGTTTATATTTGCATTCTCCCAAAGGCCCTCTTTTAAAAAAGAGACAACACAAAGACAAATGCGTTGACATTGGTAAGAAATTAAAATGTATCCATTTGCAAGTGACATGATCTCCTGAGAACAAAATCCTTAAACACACACACACACATACACACACACACACACACACACATGTGCACACACACACAATGTCGCTAGTGAAAATAAAAAGTCTGTGCAGTAGAAGGTCAATATGGAAATCTCAGTGGTATCAGCAAACCACTGGAAATTGAAATAAAAAATGCGATTTATCATCAAATGACAAAATGCTTAGGGGTACATTTGAGAATATGCTCAAGGGTCGTACGATGAAATATTGCTAAGAGAAAAAGGTATAAATAGATGAAGAGATACCGTATTCATAGGCTGAAAGCCAATATCTTTAAATTTTCAATTCTCCCTGAATTGATCTCTAGATTCAGCAAAATCTATCTCTCATAGCCCAGCAATACTTTCTTTGGAGAAACTGGCAAACTGATTGGAAAATGAGGTAATAGAAATTACCTAGAATAATGAAAACAATTAAGGAGTAAGTTGGAAGACCCACGTTACTCAATTTCAAGATTTGTTATAAATGTACAGCAATTGAAACAGATGGCCATTAGTCTAAGGATAGACACATGCAGATCTACTTTTAGTTTGCAGGCTTCCTTGCGAAAGCTTTAGCTCCTAAATCAGGTTTAAGATTTAATATTTCTGAAGACAGCTGGTACAGGGCATAGAATTCATTTTTAGGTGTCCTTGACAAGATCTCTGCTCTAACAGAGAGGGCAGGTTTGTGGAATTGATGCCTTTTCTATGTAGCCCCCTCTCTTTCTAGGTTTTCACTCACTTCCCCGAGTCCCACACTGTACCTACTCTAGAGTCACATATGTGGCATATCACTGAGAACATGGCAATCTTGTCTGTCTTGACTTCAGCCATCATCCTATAACTGCTCTGGGCCTCATTTAATTGTTCTCTATAATGCACATTTTCTGTAAAGATGAAGGTTCATGTATGGATTTTCATAGTTTTCCTCTGCATGGAATTCATTTTGGCACATCTGAAAGTGAGTGCTCATAAATTCAGAAAACTTAGTTTTTTGTCCTTTTACTCAATTGCTTATATCTACACTTTATAACTTACATATTATTGAATTGACTAACATAAGCACAGTAACACTTAAAATCACAAATAGCTTTACTAATCACACTTTAGGTTTGTGTTCTACCTTGCAAGATTTAATGGGCAGGCAACAAGAGTCCCTTGGAATAGCCATATTCATGGGGCGCCTGGGTGGCTCAGTCGTTTAAGCATCTGACTTCGGCTCGGGTCATGATCTTGCGGTTCATGGGTTCAAACCCCGAGTTGGACTCTGTGCTGACAGCTTAGAACCTGGAGCCTGTTTGGGATTCTGTGCCTCCCTGTTTCTCTGCCCCTCCCATGCTCATGCTCTGCCTCAAAAATAAATAAAATGTTAAAAAAAGAAAAAGACTTATTTAACTTTAAGGAAATTTAATAGCTTAAGATATTTGAGCAGTTATCAAAGGAAATGGGAAAAATAAACCTAGAGCTCCGTTTCTAGCAGCATGGTAGATAAGCTGTCTGTAAGCTTGACTTCCACAACCTACACGAACAGCCAGGGATGCTGTATAAGAAAACTCCCAGTGTGAAACTGGAAACCAGAGCTGACAGCTGAAGCTGTAGATACAGGGGAGCCTCTGCCTATCTTAGTAACCAATAGGCTTATGTTTTAAATGACTATGTATGAAATGAGAGATGAGGCTTGGATTCTAGACGGAGTAGTAAATTGGGAATGAGCTTTTTACACATAAGTTGGGCCATTGAGAGCAATGATTTCTCACCTTTTTTCCCATCTCCTAGCCTAACAAAAACGGATAAAATTGCACTGGTATGAACAGATGTGGTCGTTGGTACTGGCCTGTAACCCACTTAGTGTGATGGCATAGTGACTGGGAACATCGGTGTTACTGCTCTCATTACTGTGTGATGAACTAAGAAAAATACTTACATCTGGCAAAATGAGACTAGGAGGAGGGTTATTCTGATTCACTCTTGAGTGGAGGTGGGGAGGTGAAATTCACTTGAAAATATGTAATCAAGACTATCTTTATGTAGAAATTAGGGCTCAAACTTCTAAAAATTTATCCCTAGAGGTTAGCACCGTGGGCCTTTGGTAGAGGGAAACCTACATGGTCCAAAAGGACATAAACTCAACCCAAATCTTCAAGGATCTTCAAAGTTGAATCACTACCAGATGTGTCAATTGAAAAGGGTACTTGCTTGCAGCATGTAATACCATTTACATAAAATTTAAAATTTTAGAAACCAAGGCTACTTAATGTACAGATAAATATATTTAAGTTCCAAGAGTATAAAAGTTGTACATGGGCATTGCATTAAAAAATTGAGGAACCTAGTTTTTTATAGACAGAATGTTAATCCGATTTGGAAAGGAGAGGTACATAGGTGTTTAAGCCTTACTTGTGATACTTAATTTCTTAATTGAGTTGATAGGAATCATGTGTTTTTTCACTTTATGTTCATTAAGTAACATTACAAAAATATTAGTTGGAGAATGACAATCACTCTTTGTGTGGAAGTCAAAGATCACCTACGATGCTGGAAGCAAAATGTGGCTAAGAGCCTTTGAAATTCACAACAGGATCTAGAATTTCAGTTCTCAAAACCTTAACAGGATGGAATTTATACCTTAAGTGAACTCACTGATAATAAACCAGGATAAGAGATGGTCAGGATTTCCTTGAAAACCAATAGTGAAAGCTGTTAATAGTCCAAAGTTAGGCAGGCAGATTGCAACTCCGAGAAGCAAAAGAATGAGTATAAGGCATATTTCACCTGTAGTTCAGAGCAACTGTCAGAAGGTATGAGGTTAGTAGCAAAATAATAAGGGAAGAGTAAGTGTGGAAATGCAATCAAAATTACATCACTGGCACACCACCCCAAAAATCCTAGGGCTTCTGTTTTAGAAGGCTATCTTGAATGGCTTGATGGAGAAACTAACTGGGTGTTCTTGGCCAAAGTGAAGAACCCTTCATTATTACAAGTTATTAGCTTTTAGAAGTTAAAATTGATCAGACTGTGGATGTTAAGAATGTAGTACATATTCTCAGAAATCTGAAAGGAAACTACCTCAATGCAGACAGAAGTTGTAGAAGGTGGGGTAAGACTCTGTCCAATGAAAGTGCCACTAACTATATCAAGTACAGCTTCAACAAAACCCACCTACTGATGTAAGCAGAAAAGAAACTTAACGCAAAACCATTAGGTAGTTCACAGTTTCACTGAACAGCTATAGAACTATAGGAGGCTTGACAGCAGCCAAAATTAACCATACCAGAGAACTTGGGCCAAGAACTCTCATTACTTCTGCAGACCCCTTGATGCCTAGCCTGTTGTGAGCCAGCATGCTCTTCAAACTCTGAAATTGCCCTTACCCTAACATGAGCAGATTTTGGAATAAAGTATGTTAGAGCATAGTGGACCTAATGGCTTATCATTCACCATTTGGAATAGAATTTGTTCCTTTCGTGCAACTCCTGGCTCTTTATTGGAACAGTTAAGAAGTATAACTTTTCCAGTCTTACTCTAGGTAACTTGAGAAATCAAGGCAGATCTGAAACTGAATACAACCCTGGAAACCATAAATGTGGTGTTTTAGTCGAGATTTTTGGGTTAATGTTTGCAACCCATATCATATTGGCGTGGTTTTAGGCAAAGGTAAATGTAGGGGCCTCAAATCTCATCAAGGAGTTTCTTCCTTCATCTTGAGACAGTTTTATTTGTGTTTTAGACTTTTTCTCCTGCTTCAGATAGACTAAATCTTAACAGATAGGCAGTTAAGGAATGCAGTTTCTAGCAGCTGAGATTTAAATTTTTAACTTCTCCACCCTAGTGGAAAAAAAATACAAATCCTCTCAAAACTGTAACAAGAGTCACTGGACCTGACATGTCTTGTGGTGATGGGCCCTTTCTGAGCCAGAATAAAAAGAAGAAAGTGAGGTATGAGGATTTGGCAATTCACCTAAGCACGGGCCACATAACCATGCTTGTTGTAAAGAGTTGGACCAATCCAACCAAACTAAACAGATAACCAGAAGAGAAGGGAAAAGAAACTACTTGTTAAAGCAAACTGTTATGTTCCTACAAGAGGAGCAAATACAATGGATTCTTCTTGTCTACCAAGAACAAAAGTCAAAATGTAAGGTATCCTCTCTGACTTGGTGAGCTATATGCTGAGTAGTTTGCGTAGCTCGTTATTTTCTGGTGGGATTTTTAGGGTCAGTTGATTCTTTCTTTCTCTGACTTTGGTCTTTTAACAGTTTCTTTAACTTCTGCCAGATCAGTAAATTTCAAATGGTATATATATATATATATATATATATATAAACAAAATTGAATTTGGATTAAGGGGTCATATTTTGGTTTCAGTATAGCTATTATCGGTATAGTTGAGTACAATACTTAATTTATTTGAACTTCAAACTTATTTTAAAACTAACATATAAGATTCAATCTATCTACTACTTCTCTTGGACCTAAATAAATAACTTTCCTTCTCTTGTCTTTCAAAATCCCTTAATTTGGAATCTATATCTAAACATTGACAGAGCTGACGAGTTAAATGAAAGTAAAGTTACTTACATTCTATTTCCAGATGATGATAAAAATCATTGTGAATATTCTCTTCTCAGTTATTGTCTGACGTTATTCTCTGCTTCACATTATATTGCATTGCCACTGTACCTTCTTTGCAGTGATTTGATAAACACTTCTGACTACTTCCAAAGAGTTTTATTTTACTTTGAATTTGAAGATCAAACAAAATCCTGATGAGACTCAAACATTTACATAACCCCTTTCAAATGTATGCACTTGTTTACGTCTGGGCTTTAGTATTTAATAAAACTGAGATAATAGTATTCACATTTCTTTTCCTTACTTTAACTAGGAAGAATACTGAGTATTATCACTTGGACTTCTTCACACTGTTCATCTTGAATACATTCTACACTTGAATAAGTATTCTAGACAGTGGCCTAGGAGTCTTACAGACACCTAGGAAGTATAATAGAGATGCAATAAACTGCACATACTTAAAGCATACCTGATGAGATTTGACCTTTTATGATTTACAATCATAAAATCAAAAGAAGTACACGGTCCTCCAAAAGTTCTCATGCCACGTTGTGAATCCTTTCTTCTCCCCATCTTTAGGCAACCAATCGAGTGCTTCTGTCATTATGGATTAGTTAAATCTTATAAAAACCTATGTAAATAGATTCACTTCTCTCACCATATTCTGAGATTCATGCATGTTCTTGTGTATATCAGTGTTGATTTTATATTGCCAAGTAACATTTCATGTCGATATATGACAAAATTCTAATCACATGAAAATTTGGGTGGTTTTCAGTGTTTATTAGAAATCTGTAATCACCACTTGGTGTATCAATTTTTGCATGGTGTTTCTTCTTTCCTCTTAAGTAAATACCTAGTTGTGGAACAGCGGGATCATGTGGTAGGTACAGGTTGAACTTACTAAGAAGCTCTTAAATTGTTACATCAAGTAGTTATATTTTACATTGCTATCACCAGTGTATGAGAGTTCTAGTTTTTCCACATCCTCACCAACACTTGGTATCGTCAGTTTTGGGTTTTTGTTTTGTTTTGTTTTTTTAGTTTTAGGCCATTTAGAAGGTATATTGTAGTGTATTGCGAATTTAACTTGCATTGCCTGATGACAAATGAGTGTGTTTTCAAGTACTTATTGCCATCCATGTATGTTCTCAGGTGAAATATCTGTTCATATAATGCCTGCCTTTACGTTGGGTGGTTGTGTTACTCCTGAGGTTTTAGCATTCTTTATACACTTTGGATACAATTCCTTTATCAGACTGATAAAATTAACTTGGAAGTTTTTCTCCTAAACTGTGCTTTGCCCTTTCATTTTATTTAACTGTACATTATAAATGTAAAAAAATAAAATTTTTGATGAAGCCCTTGTTACCAATGTATTCCTTTCATGGATTATGTTATCATTGTGTCTAAGAAATCTTTGCAAAGTGGATTTCAAAGATTTTTCCTCTTATGTTTCTAGAAGTTTTATACTTCTATATTTTACACGAGTATATGATCCACTTGAATGTTTGTATATTGGACAAGACAAGGAGCAAAGTTGACTCTTCTGTGTATGAACATACACATTTCTAGCAATATTTGTGAAAAACATTGTCCTTTGATCCCTGAATTGGATTTGAGCCTTTGTACAAAGTCTGTTGTACATATGTATGGATCTCTTTCTGGACTTGGTACCCTGTTGGATTGATACAGGATCATTATCTGTGTTGATGCCAGTAGAGTACTTCTACATCACTGTAACTTTTAAGATCTTCTAGTCAGACTGTTTCACAGTTTACTTCTTTTAGAAGCATTTGGCCTAACTCTAATATTTGCCGATTTTCATGTGAATTATAAAATTACCTTGTCAGCTTCCCCAAAAATCCTGCTGGGGGGCACCCAGTTGGCTCACTCGATTAGACCTTGACTTCTGCTCAGGTCATGATCTCATGGGTTCTGAGTTCAAGCCCCACACCAGGCTCTCTGCTGTCAGCTCAGAGCCCACCTCAGATCGTCTGTCCTACTCTCAATCTGTCGCTCCTCTTCTTGCTCTTTCTCAAAAATAAACATTTAAAAAAATCCTATTGGGATTTTTATTGGGATTGCATTGTATTATAGACAAATTATGGAAGAACTGACATACTAACATTGAGTTATCAGACTTGAAAAGAAAAAGTTGCATATCTCTTTATTTAGGTATTTTAAATTTCAGCAATGTTTTGTTTTTCGTGCACAGATAGTACATGCATTTTGTCATATTTTAAAAACATTTAAAGTTTATTTTGAGAGAGACAGAGACCACATGAACAGGAGAGGGACAGAGAGAGAGAGAGAGAGAGAATCCCAAACACAGGGCTTGAACTCAGGATATCGTGAGATCGTGTCATGAGCTGAAACCAAGAGGCAAACACTTAACCTGAGCCACCCTCAAGAAATTCATATTTTGAATGTTACTGTAAGTTTTTAAAATTTCAGTTCTTAATTGTTCATTGCTAGTATATAGAAATACAATTTTTTCTCTTATCCTTCACACTTCTTAATCCACTTAATACTACTTACAGCTTTTTATATTGCATCATGTTTTCTATATGGTCACACGTATTAAACATGGAAATAAAACAAGTTTTACTTTGTTTTTTTTTTTTTTAACCATTTAAAAAAATTAAATAAGGGCACCTGGGTGGCTCAGTCAGTTAGGCGGTCAACTTCAGCTCGGGTCATGATCTCATGGTTCGTGAGTTTGAGCCCCGTGTCGGGTTCTGTGCTGATAGCTCAGAGCCTGGAGCCTGTTTCAGATTGTGTGTCTCCTTCTCTCTCTTCCCCTTCCCCACTCATGCTCTGTCTCTCTCTGTCTCAAAAATAAACTAAAAATATTTTGAGAAAAACAATGTTAGCTAACATGTAGTGTAATAATGATTTCAGGAAGCGGATTTATTGATTTATCACTTAGATACAACACCTAGTGCTCATCCCAACAAGTGCCCTCCTTAATGTCCATCCCCCATTTAGCCCATTCCCTACCCAACACCCCACAGCAACCTTTAGTTTTCTATATTTAAGATTCTGTTATGGTTAATTTCCGTTTGTTTTTTACCTTAGTTTTGCTTCCCTTCCCCTATGTTCATCTGTTTTTTCTTAAACTCCACATATGAGTGATATCATATGACACTGTCTTTCTGACTTATTTCACTTAGCATAATATCCTCTAGTTCTATCCCCACATCATTTTCAAACTCTTTATTTTTTTAAAGACTTACTGCACTGCCCAAAATGCCTAGCTCAAAGCTAAATAGAAACAGTATGGGGATAGCTGGATGGGTCATTTAGTTATTTGTCTGACTCTTGATTTTGGCTCAGGTCATGATCTCACAGTTCTGTGAGTTCAAGCCCGCATCAGGCTCTGAGTTGACAACATGGAGCTTACTTGTGATTCAGTCTCCCTCCTTCTCTGCTCCTCCCCTGATTGCTCTCTCTCTCTCTTTTTCTCTCAAAATAAATAAAAATAATAATAAAGAAACAGTATGAGAAATTCTCTTGATCATAGGAAGTAAGCATAGTCTCTATTATGTGGTTAGTTGTAGATTTATTATAGATTTCCTTTATTATATTGAACAAGTTCCCTTTTATTCCCAGTTTGAGAGTTTTGATCAGGAATGGATATTGGATCTTTTCGAACGCCTTTTCTGAGTTTAAGATTATCATTTTGTTTTAAAGTTTAATATGGTGAAAGGCTACTTAGATTTAGCTTCAAATATAAAACCAAACTTTTGTTCTGGTCATGATGTATATTTTTGAGTATATTGATTTTTTTTTGGCTAATATATTTTTCAGAATTTTTGCATCTATGTTCAGGATGAGTATTTGTGAATAGTTTACTTTATAATATCTAGTCTTAAACTTATAAAATGTATTAGGAAGCATTTGTTCCATATTTTTTTTTCACTTAGGTTTTGTAGAAATCACCAGCGGAATCATAGGGGCCTATCATTTTCCTTGAGGAAAAGTTTTTTTTTTAAATTACAAATCCAAGTAATATAGCTGCTTGAAGGAATTTGTCAGCATCAAGTCATTGGAGTTGAATATATTGGCACACAATTGTTTATAATATTCCCTTTGTGCTCAATTTTTGTAGAATATGATATGTAGTTACATTTTCCTTTAATCCTGTTGGTTAATTTGAGTCCTGTTGGTTAATTTGAGTCTTATCCTATTTTGTTCCTAGCCAGTCTGACTAGAGTCTTAGGAGATTATTTCTTTAAGAGCCAATTTTGGAATACCTTGCTTTTTTCCTGTATCTTTTTGTGTCTGCTCTGATCGTTAATATTTCCTTTTCTCTGTTTTTTAAGTTTGACTGTTCTTTTTTTAGTAGCTTAAAATGAAACTTGAGGTCATGAATGGGTTTTTTTTTTCTAATACAATTTCTTCTCTAAATTTCTGCCTATATATAGCTTCAGTGGTATTCCACTTACTGTTATATTTTGTGCTTTTGACCACATTCAGTTCAAAATACTCACTTCCTTCCTGGCTTTGCTTTGACCCATGTTTTATTTAGTAATGTTATTTAATTTCCATTTGCTTAAAGATTTTCCAGAGCTCCTGTTAATAATTTGTAATCATTTTGCAGTGAGAGAACATATTACGCATGAATTGAAACCTTTTAAATTTGAGACTTGTGTAAAAGGCCAGGATATGGTCTATCTCAGTAAATCTTCCATGTGCACTTGAAAAAGGTGTATATTCTGCTCAATAGATTGTTCTAAAATTGTCAATTGGGCCGATTACGTTGATAGTGTTATTAAACTGTTCCATACAGTTACAGATTTTTCTAGCAATTGTTCAGAGAGTAGTATTACTATTCAACTATAGTGGAAATACCGCTTTCTCTTTGCAGTTCTATCATTTTCTTTGCATTGGGTGTTCTGAAGATCTGTTAGGTACATAAAGCTGAGGATACTTACTTCTTTAGGAATGGACTCTCTATGAAAAGACCTTCCTTTTTGGTTATATTCTTCTGGAATCTACTTTGCCTATTAATGTACTTATAGAAGGTTGATTTTTATTAGTTTAGAATGGTTTATTATATCTAGACTTTTACATCTTACTTAGATATTAACAGTGATGCTGCTTTTTTTAAACAGCAAGAAGTTGTGCCATGCCTTTTTAACTAATCTAACAATCTCTGCCTTTTAATTGTAGTGCCGATAATTTACCTGCATTTACATGCATTTACAATATGGTTGGGTTTAAGTCCTACTTGAAGTTAACAATGGGGTTTGACTGGACATATTCAATGTATGCATGGATGGAAGCATACTTATATTCCCACATTTGGTTAAACATTGAAAGTCATTGAAATTTGAAAGAGTATTGAACATAAAAATCTCTAGCTACCTTCCTATATTTGCCTTTATAAAATTCTACAAATAACTATAAGAAGAGCGAGTATAAGTTCTATTTTCTACTGTAGAAGTAGAGACTAAGAACTATCTAAAAATATGTTGGACAAATCTCAGTTAACTTTTATAGACCATACTATGTGCTCTGCATGAAGCTAGTTTAACAAGCACTTGTTAAATTGTCTTCTTGAACACCTAGTCCAGTACTTGTGGGCCCATGCACCAGTATTGGTGTTCTAGATTAATAAAATGATATAGAAGCTTCTGGTCCATTCTAGAGTTTTAAGCTGGCAGTACAGTGCGAAGTGGTCAGCTAAGTCACCCACAGATACATCACGGATTTGGTCCCTGGTCCCACTTTCAATATTGTTTAGTCCCATATGCTGTACTTCATGTGGCCTGCCCTCTGAATTTAAAGAACTACGACCTTGTCAGGACACTGGGTGAGTCAGCCAGTTAAGCTTCCGGCTTTGCCTCTGGTAGTGATCTCCTGGTTCCTGAGTTCCAGCTCCCTGTCAGGCTCTGTGCTGACAGCTCAGAGCCTGGAGCCTGCTTCAGATTCTGCTTCAGATTATTCATTTTTCTCTGCTCCTCCTCTGCTCACTTACTCTCACTCTCAAAAATAAACATTAAAAAATTTTAAAAAGGACCTTCTTACTCCTTCCTCTGATGGCATAAAAAAAATCTTTTTCACATCCATCAAAAGAAGGTAACAAGTTTGATAAAGGAGGTTAAACTATAGTAAATCAACTAAAAGGGATTTATACATCCAGTGAAAATTTTAGCATTTTTATTTTCATATTCTCTTTGATGTGTATTTTATACCTTAGTAATGAATCCAGATCACATATATGGTATCTAAGAAATTGAGCTATTAACAAAATTACCAATACACACATAATATTAAATCTAATGGCTGTGATTTTGACATACTTCAATTATTATCAGAATAGATGAATATTACAATTTAACTTAGAAGGCAAGTTGAATAATGTCTGTGTTGTGTAGATAAGCTCCTGACTGGCCCGCTGCTTTGGTTCAACTGATAGTTATAACTAGTTTGGCCCACTTGTGTACTGTTCTATAAATCATGAGATTTTTAAAGACCTAAAATATTGATTAACTTGGCTCTCATATCTAGAGGCCAATTAAGTGGTAAGAAAAATGGAGTCCCAGAACATTTTCAGAGAAAACCATGATACTATCTGTGAAATCCTTGTTACTAAGCCACATACTTATATTTCTGACAAAAAGATAATCCTTTTGAATAATTGTGTCAGCATGTAATACTATAGAGCACTTCGTGAAGAATATACGAATGATTATCTGCCTGTGATGCTGTAATAGGCCTTTCTGACAACAATTACTATGAACACTACTCCAGATGAGAGTTGCATATTTCACTTGCCATTAGTCTAGAGAAGGGTAACCTGCCAGTTTCTAGAGCCCACAGTGACTGCATCATATTCCAACAATAACTAATCTTCAGATCTCAGCACATCCAACATCAGCTTCTCACTTTTTTATGAGTGATTATATGCTGAAAAACTGTGTCCTCGGGTTGTGTTCAAATGCATGATTGGAAATAAGAGAGGCTTTCTGGTACATGTCCCAACCTCTCAAATCCTATTAAGGCTTTATCTACAACTAAATATGATTCTTCTAGGCAGAAGGGGAGTGGTAAAGGTCTTGAGGGGGAGAGACAAATAGGACAGTGCTGTTAGGATTGTATTGTACAAGAATTTGAGACTGTGTTCCTGAATCTTGCCAGAAAATATGGAGGGCCAGATATTTTAATAGAAATAATGCAAATTAAGATGATTTCCTAACCATCTCTGAGAAGCCTCTAATTGATGAGCTGGTATTTGTGTGTGCTGGAGACAGAGGACGGTGGTGCACAGGTTACTTAATGTTACCCATTTAATACCCAAGTATTTGGAAAAATGATTCCTATCAAATTCAGAATGACTTGGGCACAATATCTTGTTTCTTCTAGTGCTTCTTGCACTTCTCATGTACAGTCGTCTTTAGAAAACTAGACCCACACGTGAACAATACATCTCTTATATACTGGTGACATAATGTTGACATGCCTCCATTGAAAGGTGTGGTCTCTGTTCCTAGATGGGCTTCTGTGACTCCTGAGACAAATGGAATGTAGCTGAGTGATGATGTGTAGCTTCTAGGACCTGGTAGTAAGTGGCAATATGGCTTCTATCTGGCTATGTTTTTCCTAGAAGGCTTGCCCTTGGAATGGAAAGATCACTTGTGGTAATATTCTGTCTTACAAGCTCAGCTTGTCCCTCAGATGATCATCAGCATCTGTGATAAGACATGTGAGTGAGTAGGCTTCCAGATGTTTCCAGGCCTGGATTTGAGTTTCTACCTGTGTTCCAGACACTGTGGAACAATCATGACAGTCTCATAGGTCTTCACTTATGGTTAATGGAAACTGGGAGATAATAATTAGCTTATAGCCTCAAAGTGCTGAGGTAGTTGGTTGCCAGCAGTAAACTGGTGCTTCTGTGTGGCTCTTGTAGTGAGTTTGGATTGAATGTGGTATCTGTCTCTTCATGCCACCACTGTGCTTGTTTCCAAGGCCACACAAATTCATCCCTGACTACTTCTTGCTACAGTTACATGGTTTAGGGGCTCTGAAGTCCATGCCAGCTCCAGTGTCAGAGAGGAGGACAGTCTGGCTGGGGAAAAATGTCCCCAGAATGATAATTTCCAAAAAATTGCTATAGGTATAGTGCTTCTAGTGGTGAAGGAGAAATGCTAGCTCCAGTGGTATTTTGAGTACCATTTATATATAATTTCACTACAAATTCATTTTTGCTCAGATTGTCCATGATCAAAATAAACTTTTTTCCAGTCTTTTTTAGTGATCTATAACTGACCTATAACATTATACGAGTTTCAGGTGTATAACATAATTTTATATTTGTGTATGGCAAACAGACCAGCACAAGTCTCGATAACATCACCATGCATTGTTAAATTTTCTTCTTAAAACTTAAGATCCTCTCTTACTAGTGTTCAAAAACATAATATAGTATTAACTATAGTCAGCATGCTGTACTTTATATCCCCAAGACTTCTCTTATAACTGAAAATTTGTGGCTTTTGACCCCCTTAGTCCATTTCATCCACTCTCCCTTACTTTCCCAATGATATTGAGAAATAATTGACATGTATCACTGTATAAGATTAAGGCCTACGGAGTGATGGTTTGATTTGCATATATGAAATGATTAACACATTAGGTTCACCCAGTATCCACCTTCTCACAGATAAAAGTGTTTTCCTTCATTATTTCCTTGTGAGAACTCTTAGGGTTTACTCAGCTTCTCTATACATCACAAAAAACTGTTAACTATAGTCCTCATGCTGTACATTATATCACTAATAGTCATAATGGGAAGTTTGTACTTGATGACCATCTACCTCTAATCCCCCACTACACACACACACACACACCTTGATGAATGGCATTTGAGAAATGTGAGAAAGACCTATCCATGATTTCTGAATATTCAGTTGGAAGGGAATTGGTACCATTTATTGGTAGTATGAATGGGAATTCAGATGAGATGATGAAGTCAGGGGACTTTCAGACAGTCCAAAGCAAGTACCAAGCAGATAGTGTGATAAAGGGGTCTGGAGCTCAAGGAAGAGATGTGGATAACATAAATGGTTGAGTCCTGTGCTTAGACATGGAAAGAGAAACCGTAGATGTGAGTGAGACCTTATGAGGAGAGCTTCCTAAGAAAAGGCACTGTTGGCATTATGGGCAGCACAGTTTCCTCCTGGGGCAGCATCCCTAGTCTCTACCTACCAGAGGCCACTAGCACTCGCAGTTGTGACAGCTAGAATGTCTCCAGTGGGCAAATGTCCCTGGGAGCAAATATATCCTTAGTTTAGAACCACTGGATTAGAGTATTAAGAAGAGAAAAATCCCTCTTAATATCATAGTAACTAAACCTTCCTGTACTGTAAAAATGCAGACCATTCTTGAAGTTTTTCTAAGCAGACAAAACAGTTAAACCACATAGGCAAAATGTAATGTAGCTGTTAGTCATGAACATAAACAAAATTTAGGGTGCTTTGGGTTTGCTTTTGTTTTTATTTTGGTAAATGCCTCCTGGTAATCCTAAAACTTCAGTCATCTACCTAAAATGGTCCTGAGATAGTTCCTTTTAACCAATTCCCTGCTGTCTGGGAACTGCACTATAATAACCAATCCATTGTAAAAGGTAAACAGCTTCCTCATTTTTCCCTTTATGAGCCTTTTTGTAACTTCATCCCTCTGAACTTCTTGCCAATTTCCTGTTTGAGATCTCCCAGTTTTGACTTTTTCACTCAGTAGAATACTCCTTTCAAATCTCTTTGAATTTTTATTAACGATATGATTTTACATGTGTTTCCATAAAACTTTTTAATTCTCTGTTGCCAGTGAAGTCTCTTTTTAGAGACTATTCCCTGAAATCTATTCTCCAGTGTATATTTTTTTATAAATGACTTTTTATTTAATGGAAATTTTGTACATACTCCATCCATATTTGGAGCAAAACAACTCTACTATTCTTTCATTATCTGAGCCTTAATTCTGTTTATAGTCTTTAAGAACAACTGGTATGACTGTTAACTCATCAGAATAATTTGGATATTCTTGGAAAATACCATTTATGAGATACATAAATCTTCTAAAAACATTTTTCGATATTGCTTTACTGTAACACTCTGACCATAATTAAATACAGAAATCTCTTCAGAAATATCTAAACCACCTACTATAATTAAATGTATGGCATATTTCTTAACTTTTATATGGTGTTGGACAGATTTATGAATGGTAATTTCAAATAGGCAGTTCCAAATTGATTTATGTAACAGAGAGCCCTCAATTATAATGTTAACTGTCTAGAAATACATTTATCAATTCATGATAAAGTGAGTATTGCGGAAGAGAAAGGTAAAATGCATGGTATTGATTGATTTATAAAACTTCATAATAAGCAGTTGTTTGGCAGCATATAGTTTTCTGTTAAAAAAAAAAATAGCCTAATACCTTGAGATTATTTCAGTGATGTTTTCTTAGCCATTTAAATTCTATGTGCCATAGCATTAATGTAAATATCCCTAACCACTGAAAAAACCCCTTTAATACTTAAATTATTCATCTTTTTATTCTTTTTCGTTGGGGGGAGTGTCAAATATTATAAAATATCCTTGTAAGAATTTTTTTATTATGTAAAGTTGTTTGTAAATAATCTTTTCTTTTTTAAATAGTGGCTTGTGTCAATTACCAATTCTTCATAACAAATCACCCTAAAACTTAGCATCTGACAATAACACAGTTATATTCTCAGTTTCTGGAAGGCAGGGATCAGGCCATGCTTAGTTTTATCCTCTGACTCTGAGCCCCTCACATTTCAGGTGTCAACCTGTTCCTAGTCCTCTCACATTTCCACTTTGGCAGAAACAACTTACAAGGTCTCTCCCTGGTTGTAGGAAGGACTGAGTTCTTCTAGAGTTTTTGGACTACAAGGTTTTTCTCCAACATGGGATTCTCTAACATGGCAACTGGTTTCATGAGCCAGCCAAGAAGTCAAGAGAGTGTCTGCAAGAGAGCATTACTCAGATGGAAATCACAACCTTTATAACTTAATCACATTAGTGACAGTTCATGAGTGTTGTTGTATTTCGTGTTACAAACTAGTCACTATATCCAACCACACTCAAGGATAAGGGCAGAAATCACTAGGGCCACCATAGAAGTTAATCTACTTATTTGCTTATATAATTTGTTGTTGGTTTGGGAGAGACCCTGAAGGACTGAACCTCCCACTGACTATGATTATGCTCTCTACCGTTCCTTCTTGCTTTTCCCCTCTATACTCAAACTATCTAAACAAAGGCTGCTAACTCCAAGAACAATTCTTTCCACCTCTCGGAAGTTTTTTTTTTGATAATTATGACCCAAACATTAGTTGACCTGCCTTGCTAAAAACCTGTAACAGTTCATCCTTCTTCCACATAGTAGAAAACTCCTGTAGAGATGAAGAAAGATCTGTGTTTAATACTGTGGTTAATTTTTCTTTCACAGTTTGTACATGATCTGTCCTTGGTCAATCTCAATTGAAGATTGTCAATTTCAGTAATGCTTGTAAGAACCACTTTTGTTTTGGTGGTCACTTCTATTTTGTTTGTTATTTCTACACTTTTTATTTCATGGGGAAATTCTGTTTGAACTTTCAGAGTCGGAGTTTTGTCAAATCAGATCTTGTGAGGAGCAGATGTCAGGATGGAATTACATGTGTAAGATACATTCTGAAGAAATCCCTCTGAAGGATAAAGTGAAAAGAATCCAGATCAAGCAGATCAAGCAGAGAGGACCTTCAGACCACAATGTGGATGTGGCGATTGGAAAATGAGAATAAGCAGGAGGGAGGGTTTGAAAGGAGGTGGTTCTGGCTGAAATGCAACACTAAAAACATCTCAGGATGGTAGGGAGCTCTAGAGCAAAGATTGCCCAATAGAGAAGTCGGCCAGAATGGTTGAGCCCTTGTACCATTGCCAAAATCAGTGATTGGTTTTATAAAGATCAGGAAGAGTGGGGACTTGAAGCGAACACTGGAGCAGAAAGGATAATGGCAACCAACCACCCTTCAATGCCAACCACCCTTCACTCAGAAGGTACCCTCTTCACAGTACCTTCACAGTTGGATATGAAGCACAGCTTGGGTGGTACATTCAGTGGTCCAATGACGCCACAATCCATCCCAAATATTTTTGAGATGTAGCACCCTCACGTTTTCTGTTGGCCCTTTTTCCTGAGGGAAAAATACTGGAGTTTAGATGGAAGGACTAAACCCTATAAGTGTAGTTGGTCATGAATCCGTGCCTTTTTCTTGAATTTTACATTATAAATGGCCTCACCCTCTGCACTCCTGTTTGAAATTTTTGACCGCTTACTTGGTGATCTGACCTTACTCATAAAGAAAGTGAGGAGGTCTTGGAAATGCTACCATTATCAGATCTGGACTGTATTATCCTTGGCAGTTACTGTGGGGTTAACCTGCCTGTGCAGGATAAAGGATAGTGCAGAAGTAGATGGCTAGAGCTTCAGGTCTACTGTTGACATGTATGGAAGCAGGGTTGGGTAGGAGGGATCTCAGGCCAGTAAATGGAGGGTGTTCCAAAGTGAAGATTGCCTTTAGAGTTGCCCCTGCCCAGGAAGGGATGGCCCAGCAATAGTCCCCCTGCTGTGTTTAGTCATTGTCTGTGACAGTATAGGGATGGTATGCTCATATCATGAACACAATGGATGTGACATATCCAACTTTACAGCACCTGCAGTCTGTCCAGCAACTACTCCCTCACTACAGATTCACCCGAAGGAGATGAGAACAGCACACACCATCCATTACCACCTGAGGTCTACGTCTGTCAAATGTTCATTCCTCTTAAGCAGACAGGCAGTTGTAGCTCTGATCTTTCCCTAAATACTTATTTGGTTGCATCTCATCCATTTTGAAAGATAGTCTTTTTATTATCCTTCACATCTATTTTCTAATATTAAAACATCTCCAAATATTTAGAATTTATATTAAATTTTTAATTTCTCTAGGACTCTTTTCTGAATTAGTTGTATATATAGAGAATATATCCAATATGATGATTCTGATTGTTGAATATTTGTAGGGGCTTCTTTGAGGGTTAAATATATACATGAAAATAACTTTTTTTTGAGTTGTTGGTTTTATTCTTTATGTCAGATATTCTTGTTATTAATTTTATTCTTCAAACTCATATATGTATTTTTTTTCTTTCCAATCTCTTCATTGTTGAAGGACTCACCTTTAATTCTTCCCTGGAAGTAGGGATTTAAAAGTCTTCTGATGAATCTATTAATTTCAGATTAAACAACACTAGAATTGTCATGTTACATATGTAAAAGCTCCAAAGTGTTCTATTTATAGAGTGAATTGAATATTATAATGCTATGTAAAGATAATAGTGTTTCTTGGTAACCATTTTCAATTTAAATGCATTTTGTCTAGTATTAAAATATTTAAATTTTCAAATCTGCTTTTGCAATTCTTACAGGTAGGATATATTGGTGGTAAATTTGCTCATGTTAAATTTTTAATACAAAAAACTATTTCTCAGTGCTTTAAAGATGTTTTTCCATTGTCTGCTGTCTTCAACTTTTTCTGTTTGGAAATTAGTTGTCTCGGTTGTAGTTTTTCCTGTTGGTTTTATCTTCTCTTTGTCTTAAGTATAGGACAGTTTGATGATAATATAGCTAGTTGTACATTTATTTCTCTCCCTGTTTGGCACCTGCAAAGCTTTTTCAAACTGATGGGTTCTGGGAAATACTTTCACGTTTTATCAAATACTACTATCTTTTGTTACCTCTTTTGCCATCTTCTGAGACACTGTTATCACAATCTTAGTTTACTTGTAGTTTCATCTTCCTAAAATATCCCATTTTAGATGTCTGTTAGATGATTCTGAGTAATATCTTCAATTCTATTTTTCTTATGCTCTTGTCATTCATATCTAATGTTCTAATTACTTTATCTCTAAATTCAACTTGGACACAAAAAACCACACACTCTCCTGATGTTTCTAGAACATGTTTAGAAATATTTGTTTTGATTTTAAAATGCTTTGTGTTTTGATAACTTATTTTTTTCTTAGTCATAATTTTAGTATCCTTTATATTATAAACAAATTGAGACTTCTGATGTCTTAAGTCTAATTATGGGAATTCTTTGCACTGACAATCATGTTTGAAAACATAATTCCTACTCATTGATTTACTGCTTGCCTTTATATTTTTCAGCTCCTGTTCATGTTTTTAATTTTGTCTTGGGAAACTATGAGTCCCAAGTTAATGGTGTCCTTCTTCCAGAATGTGTTTTATTATGTGTTCTATTAACTGTTGGCAGTATTACCAATAGAAGGAACTTAAAATTTTCTTGGTGTTAATGGATCTAACAGTATTTTAAATTCAAATTCAAAACTCACATGAGAAATGGCTGAAATATTTCACATATTATTTCACAGAAATAATAGCCCTTACCATCTTCATCTGTGAATTGTATTTTCTTGATCCTACATCTTATTTTCCTCTAGCTGAGCAACAACATAGTCAAAAGATGAAGTGTAGATCCTGAACTTGGATGGCCTATGTTGAAACCTAGTTCAACCATATACTAACACTTCAAGTAGCTTACCTTACAGTCTCTGCCTCAAATTCTTCAATTTGTAAAATTAGCATTATAACGGTTATTATAAGGAGTAATTGATTTAGAACAAAATTCCTAGAACAGTGACTGTTACATTGTATATAGTCAACAGACATGGATGTAGTAGTCCTCATTGTACACTGATATGTTCCAGAAAGCTAAGATTTATGACTTCCTGTTTTTTAAATAAGTTTTTATTTTAATTCCAGTTAGTTTATTCAGTGTTAAACTAGTTTCAAGAATTAAATATAGTGATTCAACAATTCCATGTGTCACCCAGTGCTCATCATAATGCCCTCCCTAATCTTATCACCTATTTACTCCATCTCCCTACCCTCCTCCCCTCTGTTCTCAATAATTAAGAGTCTATTTCTTCGTTTGTCTTTTTTCCCCTTTGTTCATTTGTTTTGTTTTTTAAATTCTGTATATGAGTGAAATCATATGGTATTTTTCTTTCTCTGATTGACTTTGATTAACATTATGATTTTCAGCTCCATTCATATCATTACAAAAGGCAAGATTTCATTCTTGTTTGTCCACATTTTTTTAAAATTCTAGTTAATTAACATATAGCGTAATACTGGACTCAGGAGTAGAATTTTGTGACTCATCGCTTATATATAACACTCAGTGCTCAACAAAATGCGTGCCCTCAATACCCATAACCCATTTAGCCCATTCCCCATTCATCAACCCTCTGTCAAGTCTCAGTTTTTTCTTTATCATGAAGAGTCACTTACAGCTTGCTTTATTCTTGTTTTATTTCTTTTCCATATGTTCATCTGTTACTTAAATTCCACATGAGTGAAATCATATATTTGTCTTTCTCTGACTTAGGTTGCTTAGCATAATGAACTCTAGCTCCATCCACATCATTGTAAATGGCAAGATTCCATTCTTTCTGATAGCTAATATTCCATTGTATATATATATACCACATCTTCTTTATCCATTTCTCACTTGATGGACACTTGGGCTGTTTTTATAGTTTGGCTATTGTTGAACACTGCTAGAAACATTGGGGTGCATGTACTCCTTAGAAACAGTATTTTTTACCTTTGAGTAAATACTGAGTACTGCGTTTGTAGGGTCCCAGGGTAGTTCTATTTTTAATTTCTTGAGGAATCCACTTACAGTTTTCCATAGTGGCTGTACCAGTTTGCATTCCCACCAACAGTGTAAGAGGGTTCCCCTTTTTCCACATCCTCGTAAACATCTATTGTTTCCTGTGTTGTTAATTTTAGCCATTCTAACCGGTGTGAAGTGATATTTCATCCTACTTTTGATTTGCATTTCCCTGATAAGTGATGTTGATCATCTTGTCATGTGTCTATTGGCCATCTGTATGTCCTCTTTGGAAAAGTCTTCTGCCGTTTCTTAACTGATTATTTGTGTTTTGGATGTTGAGTTTCGTAAGTTCTTTATAGATTTTGGATACCAACAATTTATCAAATACGTCATTGGCAAGTATCTTCTCCGATTCTGAAGGTGGCCTTTTCGTTTTGTTGATTGTTTCCTTTGCTGTGCATAAGTTTTTTATCTTGATGAAGTTCACCAAAATCATGTTTGCTTTTGTTTCCCTTGCCTTCGTCAGTGTGTTCAGTAAGAAATTGCTGCGTCACAGGTCAAAGAGATTGCTGCCTGTGTTCTCCTCTAGGATTTTGATGGCTTCTGTCTCACACTTAGGTCTTTCATCCATTTTGAATTAATTTTTGTGTATGGTGTAAAAAAGTGGTTCCGTTTCATTCTTTTGCATGTTGCTGTCCAGTTTTCCCAACACACTTTGTGGAAGAAACTATCTTTTTCCATTGGATATTCTTTCCTGCCTTGTCGAAGAAGAGTTGACCATATAGTTGTGGGTCAATTCCTGGATTTCCTATTCTGTTCCACTGATCTGTGTGTCTGTTTTTGTGCCAGTACCGTACTGTCTTGATGACTACAGCTTTGTAATACATCTTAAAGTGTGGGATTGTGATGCCTCCAGCTTTGCTTTTCTTTCTCAAGACTGCTTTGGCTATTTGGGGTTTTGTGGTTCCCTATAAATTTTAGTATTGTTTTTTCTAGCTCTGAAAAATGCTGGTGGTGTTTTGATTGGAACTGTATTAAATGTGTAGATTGATTTGGGCAGTATATCTTAATATTTGTTGTTAAATTCTATGAGCATGGAATGTTTTTCCATTTCTTTGTGTCTTCTTGAATTTCTTTCATTAGTGTTGTACAGTTTTCAGAGTACAGGTCTTTTACCTCTTTGGTTAGGTTTATTCCTATGTATCTTATTTTGATGCAATTGTAAATCGGATTGATTCCTTAATTTGTCCTTCTGCTTCATTATTAGTGTATAGAAAAAACAGATTCTATACATTAGTTTTGTATCTTTATGTTTGCTGAATTCATTTATCAGTTCTAGTAGTTTTTTAGCGGAGTCTTTTGGGTTTTCTACTTAGAGTATCCTGTCATACGCAAATAGTGAAAGTTTTACTTCTTCCCTAGTAATGTGGATTTTGTATTTCTTTTTGTTGTCTGATTGCTGTGGCTAGGACTTCCAATATTATTTTGATTAAATGTGGAGAGAGTGTGCATCTTTGCCTTATTCCTGACCTCCTCTGTTTTCCCCCATTAAAGACGATGATTCCATATATGGTTTTTATTATGTTGAGGTATGTTCCCTCTGAACCTACTTTGTTGAGGGTTTTTATATGGTTTTTATTATGTTGAGGTATGTTCCCTCTGAACCTACTTTGTTGAGGGTTTTTATCATGAATGGGTGTTGTACTTGGTCAAATGCTTTTTCTGCATATCCTGAAATGATACAGTTCTAATCCTTTCTCTTACTGTTGTGATGTATCACATTGATTTGTGAATATTGAACCACTCTTGAAACCAAGTAATTAATCCCACTTCATTGTGGTAAATGATTTTTAAACATATTGTTGAATTCAGTTTGCGAATATCTTGTTGAGACTTTTGCATCCATGTTCATCAGTAATATTTCTCTTTTTTAGTGGTGTCTTTAAATGTTTTTTGTATCAGAGCAATGTTAGCCTCATAGAATGAATTTGGAAGTTTTCCTTCCGTTTTGATTTTTTTTGAATAGTTTGTGAAGAACAGATATTAACTCTTTTTAAAAAAGGTTTGGTAGAATTCACCTGTGAAGCCATCAGGTCCTAGACTTTTGTTTGTTGGGAGATTTTTTTATTACATTTCTTTTCTGGCTATTGGTCTTTTCAAATTTTCTATTTCTTCCTGATTCAGTCTGGGAGGTTATATGTTTGTAGGAACTGAGCCATTTTTTCCTTGGTTATCCAATTTGTTGACATATAATTTTTAATTTTCTTTTAGATATTTCTATAGTGTTAGATGTTATTTCTTTCATTTCTGATTTTGTTTGACCACCCTTTCCCTCTCTTTTGATGAGTGTGGCTAAAGGTTTTTTGAATTTGTTAATCTTTGGAGTGCCTGGGTGGCTTAGTCGGTTGAACGTCTGGCTTCGGCTCAGGTCATGATCTCATGGTTTCTGGGTTTGAGCCCCACATCAGGCTCTGTGCTGACAGCTAGCTCAGAGCCTGGAGACTGTCTTCAGATCCTGTGTCTCCCTCTCTCTCTTTGACCCTCCCCTGCTCATACTGTCTGTCTCTCTCTCTCTCTCTAAATAAAACATTAAAATAGATTTAAAACTAAAAAAATAAATGAATCTGTTGATCTTTTCAAAAAATTAGCTCATGGTTTCATTGGTGTGTTTTATCCTTTAGTTTCTATTTATTTATTTATTTATTTATTTATTATTTTTTGGCTCTCCTCTTAATTATTTTCTTCCTTCAAGGGGTTTTGTGTTTTGTTTGTTCTTTTGTTTCTGTTGTTCCCTAAGGTATATGGTTAAGTTTGCTTTTGAATTTTTCTTGCTTCTGGAGGTGAGTCTGCATTGCTATAAACTTCCTTCTCAAAACAGATTTTGGACCATTGTGTTTTCATTTTCATGTGTCACTGTGTATTCTTGGATTTCCTCTTTGATTTTTTGGTTGACCCATTCTTTGTTTAGTTGACACATTCTTTGTTATATAACCTCCATGTATTTGTGTTCTTTCCAGATTTTTTGTTTGTGGTTGATTTTGACTCTTCATAATGTTGTGGTCAGAAAAGATGCATGATATGGCTTCAATCTTTCTGAACTTTTTGAGACTGGTTTTGTGGCCTAAAATGTAAACTATTCTGGAGAATGTTCCATGTGCTCTTGAAAATAATGTGCATTCTACTTTTTTAGTAAGGAATATTTTGTATATATCTGATATATCTAACGTGAAACCAGTGTATCATCAAAAGGCACCGTTTCCTTGTTGATTTTATTAATAGCTGCTTTGTGTGTGGGTGCTTCTATGTTGAATGCATAAATATTTATAATTGTCATAACTTCTTGTCAGATTGTTCCCTTTGTGGTTATGTAGTGTCCTTCTTTTTCTCACTACAATCTTTATTTTAAAGTCCATTTTGACTGATAAAAGTATTGTTTCCTGGCTTTCCTTCCACTTCTACTTGCCTGATAAATGTTGGTCCATCCCTTGGTTTTCAAACTGCATTTGTCTTTAGGTCTGCAATGAGTTTTGAGGCAGCATATATATGTGTATTGCTTTTCTTTCCAGTAACCCTACGTCTTTTTATTGGAACATTTGTTCCATTTAAATTCGAAGTAATTATTGATAGGTCTATACTTACTGCCACTGTGTTACTTGTTTAACAGTTGTTTTTGTGGTTCTTCTCTGTTCCTTTCTTCCCTTGCTCTTTTCTTTTCTGGTTTGGTGGTTTTAGTGATATACTTGGGTACCTTTTTCTTTATTTTTTTGTCTTTCTACTACCAATTTTTGAACTGTGGTCTCTCTTAGGTTTATATAAAACATTTTATGCATATAACAGTCTATATTAAGTTGATGGCCACGTAAGCTTGAACCCACTCTGGAAGTTTTACTACCCTTTCCCTACACTTTAGGTATATGGTGTCATCATTTACATTTTTTTTATTTTGTGAATCCCTTGACTGATATTTATAGATTTGATTGATTTTCCTGCTTTTATGCTTTCTTCTTTTCATACTCCCACTTATGGTCTTTCTCTACCACTCAAAGAATCCCTTTTAAAATTTCTGTAGGTCTGGTTTAGTGGTAAATTTTTGTAACTTTTGTTTGGGAAATTCTATGTCCTATTCTACATGATAGCTTTGCTAGATAGAGTAGTACTGGTTGCAGATTTTTTTCTTCCATCCGTTTGAATATATCATGTCACTCCTGTATGCCCTGCAAATTTCTGCTGAAAAATCTGCTGATAGTCTTATGAGATTTCCCTTGTATATAACTGTTTTGCTGTTTTTAAATTCTCGCTTTATCGCTACTTTTTAACATTTCCATTATTTGTGTAGTGGTGTGGACCTCCTTGAGGGATTTCTGTGCCTCATGGATCTTGATTTCTAGTTCCTCCCCCAGATTCAGGAAGTTTTCAGCTACTATTTCTTCAGATAAATTTTATGTCCCCTTTTCTTACTCTTGTACTGGTGGGAATCCTATATGCAAAGATTTTGCACTCGATAGTATCACTGAGTTCACTTCATCTATTCTCATAATTTTTTTCTCTTTTTAGCTTTACTGCTTTCCATGTCCTTGAGCCATTCTTCTGATTCCTCTAGTCTACTATTTATTCCCTCTCATGTATTTTTCATTTCAGTTATTAAGTTCTTCATTTCTGATTCTTTTCTAGGTTTTCTCTTTGTTGAGGGCCTCGCTGAGGTCCTCCACTCTTCTCTCATGTCCAGTGAGTATTTTAATGAATATTAATTCTCCATCAGGCATACTTAAGTGTGTTTTGTGTAGCTATCTTGGTGTGATTTTTGTCTGGTTCTCTCATTTGGGACATAATTCTCTGACTCCTTTTTTAAATGTAACTCTCTGTGTTTGTTTCTGTGTGTTAGGAAAGTCACCTATATCTCTTGCTGTTGAAAGTAGTGGTCTTATTGAGAAGAGGTCCTGTAGTGCCATACAGTGCAGTGTCCACCTTTTACCAGAACCTGGTCCTTCATAGGTGTCTCTTATGTGTGTGGATGTACCCTACCATTAGGCTGGGGCATGTTTTATTTTCATGCAGGCATCTGTGATGGCTCTCTGCCTATTGTGGGTAAAGTTTGGCCATTGTGCTGTTAGTGGGCCACTTTGGGTGCCTTGAGTTTGAGTTGGATCTGGTCAGGTGTTTTCCAGAGCTGCAGTCACACCATACCACAGGCCACTCTGTTTATTGTTTTCTGAGAGACTTTTATTTGTGGGTGAGACCTATAATCAGACCAAATGTCTACCCCTAGCTTGCTGCTGGAGCCATAGTGGATGCCATGTTTGTGGTTATCTTCCCTCTTCTCAGGGCAGGAGTCACTTTGGAGTGATGCTGGTCACTCTCTGGGCTGTTTGTATGATGCCATATTTGTGGAGCTGCTTTGGATAGGCTTCTACAAAGAGCAGATTTTCAGGAGAATGTAGGGGTGGGTATATGGTGTTATTAGTAAGTTTTGCACTAGTTTGCTGTGGGAGAGAACCTGGAATGCCTTGGAGAATTGCTGCCAAGAATGGATGGGATGGCAGGTTGTGGGAGAAAGCAGAGGGTGGGGTGCAGGATTTTAATATTGTTTGTGAATCTGCTGTGAGTGGAGGGGAGAATTGTAGCCATTTAGGAGAACTTCCAAGCGTGATTTTGATGGGCAGGTCCTCAGTAGTAATCTGGGGCAGGGGGCGGGGCACTGTGCGCAAGCTAGGTGGAGATGTCTATGAATCTAGGCTGGGAAGTTGTAGAGGGAAATTGTGCATGCCATCTCTTTTGTTCTTGGACTTTTCTAAAGACCCCTGGCCCTCCAGCACATGTCATGAGACTAATAAATTTTCATATATAACCCGGGCATTTTTTAAGCTGCTGCTCCTATGTTGTATTTCAGTGGAGTCGTTTGTTATGCTGTCTCTTTAAGGGGTGGTGACTCCATTTCTGGTTGCCCTGTGACTCTCCCAGAGCCTAGCTGCTGATTTTTAATGTTCCAGGTGTTAAGCCCCACTGATTGTAAAAAAACTGGCAAAGCTGAGCCTCTTTGGTTTTCAGACCCACATGGGGGTATTTGTCTTTCCAGTGCAGGTCCCCCATGCCTGAGGTGCCTGGGATGGAGCCTGCTCCTCTCTTTGTGCCTGTGGTGTCCCTCCCTACAGTCTTGTCAGTCACTTTGATTCTGGCCTGCCTCTCTGCCCTTCCTACCATTTTCAATGTGATCTTTGCTCCATGATTAACTTGGAGAGTCTGTTCAGTCAGTCCTCAAGTAACTTTCTGGGTCATTTACACTGATGTGGGTGTTATATAGAAGTATCTGTGGGAAGAAGTAAACTTAGTGCCCTCCTACTCTACCGTCTTCCCCATAAATTCCCTAGAACTTTATAAAAATAATTATATCAACTCCATATACCCGTCTAGCTCTTGCCCCAGTGTTCTCCTTTTCACAGTGAAATTTATTTTATTTTTAAATTGCCTTGACAAGACCAGGAGTTACTTTGTCATCTCTATTTTCCCCTTCAGGTGTGTCCAACCTGCCATAAAGTTGCCATGATCTTCATTCCCTGGGCACTATTTTGCCAAATCACAGCGAGCATATTGTGATATCTAGCAAAATATCCTTGTCTTAATTTGCTTGAACCCTTATTTGATAGCTCCTTCCTACTTGGGATTATTATTTTAATTTCTGTAACATTAACTCTTACAATTGGTGAGATGATGACCTGAGCAGAAATCAAGAGTCAGAGGCTTAACCAACTGAGCCACCCAGGTGACCCTCTCTTTGCCTTTGTTAGCACTTTTTACTGTGAAATACCTGTTTTTATACCCACAAGCTTTTTTCTTCACTATTTGCTCCACAACTTTGCTCTCTCCTCGTAACACAATTCTCTTTCAACCTTCTCAAGTGTTGAGGTTTTTCTCTCCCAAATCTCTCCTAGAATGGACTTAGAGATGGAGGAACTTTTCTTTTATTGTGCATTGCTGTTTGTAGGACATCCTTCCTTTCCATTGCTTAACCACCTCCCATATGGTCCTTCATTTTGCCAAATTTGATCGCCTTACATTCCACCCTACTTGCTGATATCTAAAGAAACTTAAGTTGTTCCCATTCACTTCTTAATTGAAAAAAAGAATTGCTCCTATTTCACTGTCACTCAAATTCATTGACCTTTGTGCTCCTTGACAACTTAAACTCTGAAGTTTCCACCATTTCATTTTAGCCATTCACTCTTACGGTCTTACCTAGGCTGTCATTATTACCAATAATGTTAATGTCCCACTATTTTAGTAAACATTTTCAATGTTTACTAAATATTTCAAATAGACCACTATTTCAGTAAACATGTTAAAAATTTTAGAATTGCTTTAGATTACAGAAGAATTTAAAAGATAGTAAAGAGTTCCCATATCAAACCCTGTTCCAATATGATAAACATCTTCTATTAGCATGGTATATTTGTTAAAAATTAATAAGCTGGCATTTGTACATTATTATTAAATAAAACCCTACATGATTTATTTGTCTTTAATTTTTATTTAAGACCTATTATTTGTTCTTCTTGGACCCCATTCAGGATATGACCTTAAATTTAGTAGTCCTAGCTCCTTAATTGCCTTATTTCTTGATTATCACTTTTTCTCTTATTATCTCATTATCATATTTGCAGAAACAACTTCATCCTTAAGAAGACCAAAACTCTTTTGATTATACCAGTGTTTCTCTATTGCAACCCTCTTTTACCTTGATTTTTTAGTTGGATTAAATTTCATGGTAAATAATAAATTACATCCTTTCACAGATCTTTAATTCCCTTGCCACTTTTACCTTTTGTTAACCAAACAACCACTCCAATTATGTTTTCTTCCCTCATCCCCCACGTAAACTGATTTTTGCCAAAATTGATCAGTATGGAAGTTACTGATGAATGACATTCATATTGCAACATCTAATGGTGAGTTTCTCATCACTCACCTTGGTTGGCATACCAAATTGATTCACTTAACTACCTTCTTCCCTTTACAACATGCTCTTCAATTATTGTCTATTGTACCTTAATGTTTTTAATTTCCTCCTGTGGCAATAAACTTGATCTCAAATTACTCGGCATTTTTCTTTTCATCTTTTATTTGGCCTTGGAATGCCCCAGGGTTCAGCACTTGGACCATACCCATTCCTTATCCACTGATGATCATATGCTGTCTTGTGGTTTCAAGTAGCATCTAAAGATAACTGTGAAATGTACATATTTCCATCTTAAATGTTTCTCCCAGATTCCAAGCTGATAAGCCAAATAGCCTTCTCAATATTTTGCATGGTTATCTAACCAGCAACACAAACTGGCTGTGTACAAAAGCAGATGCCTGAACACCACCACTGTTCCACAAAAATACATACATACAAATTAAAACTCCTGCAATCAAACATTTTTACCTTGGTTATTGGTAACTGGATACTTTAAGTTAGTCAAGAAATTTTGCTACTCTCCTGAATGCTGCTTTTTCTCTCTCACTCCAAATAAAATAAACCAACCAATCATGAAAGCTTAACCTTCAAACTAAACCCCAAATCTAAGCACCTCTCATTAATACACCCCTAAGACACTCTAATCCATAGCCACCTTTATCTCTTGCCTGAATTACTGACTTAGCTGATTCTGCCCTTGTTCACTAAAGCACATTATAAGAAATAAATTTTAAATGAGTGACATCAAGTTAGGATGTTTAAAACCCTTACATGTTTTGCTATCTCTCTTTAGGTGAAATTTCAAATTCTAGCAGAAACCTCAATACTACTTCACATACTGATTGTTCATTTCTTTTCTGTCTTCATCTATTAATATTCTTTCTTCTTAATCCAATATGGAGACTTCTATTGCTCTTCTTTCCTGCAAATGCAGCTATGCTTTTATGTCAGATCCCAGGCTTGAAGTTTCTTATCCCTGCACACCTATTCTCACAGGTATTTTCCTAACATGCTGCCACTAATCTAATGGCTTTAAATGACTTTATTTGTGCTGCCTTAAAATTAATCTCAGTATCTTCAAGAATTTCCCAGTGATCTTTATCAGCTCAGGAAGTGAATCTTCTTGAACTAGACACATATGAAATAAAATCCTAGTTATGCTTACTCCCAAAATGCGGTATACGAAATAGGGAAGCATAACTACATTAAATACTCACATTCAAAAATTCCAACAAGGCAAGGCACTTAGAAGTCACTAATTCATGGTCATTCTGAAGTCCCACTGGGCCGATTTTGTGATGTCCTCTTACACTGGGCCCAAATTTTTTGACATCTTTCTAACATTGATTAAATCCCTGTTCTGCTCCCTGAATATATTTCCTAAGTCTCTTAATTTCTTGGGCTCTTTCTCTATCTTGTGGATGTGCTTCCTTTTTCATCATCCTCCTTTGCCACATCTGAAGGGAGTAGTAGAAAACATATCCTCCTGAGAGACTGAGAAGTTCTCTAAACCAGCTATAAGGAGAAGCGAGGGTCTTAATACCTTGAATAGCCTCAGTGTCTTTTAATGCAGGCTGGTAGGACTTAAGCTGATACAACTTCACAGAAACTTTGAGGTATCCTATTCATTTGATTCTATTTCATTTTATGTTCCAAAAGTTATATCCACAGTTTATTCTCTCTCTCTAGATATAAGTAAAACTTTTACAGCATAAAAGGGTTCATGAGACCATATCTGCAGTCTTCGAGGGCCCATTAGGTCAATCGAAAAGGTGCCTATTAGTCCTAATGACCATGGCCTTGCTGTGATTTCTGTCTTAAGATTAGAAGGGCAGACATTGAATTCAGATTTTTTTCCTGGGTGGGTGATATAATGGGCCTAGTTTTACTTGGTGAGAACCAGTTCATTTTCCAACTGAGAAAGTCCTAGATTTTTGGGGATCTCTCTCTTAACTTCACAGTATTCTTAGAGTACCAGTCGATTCTTTTCTAGTCCACTTCTTTTTCTATTATTTTAACAAGAACAGATACCAAACACCCAAGTACTGGTATTAATATTTTGCTTCAACTTTCTTGTCTTGTGCACAAGTACATTTTGTCATTCCTAGATTACCACAGGTGTGAATTAGACAGAATTTTTACCACAATGTGTGTTGCTCTACTTACATCCCCTTCTAAGGCTTACCTCACTTCTCTTTGCTCTATCCTGAAGCCAATGGTGCATATTTTGTAGTAGAAGAGCAACATCTCAACCCCAGTAACAAATGTCTGTGATTAATTTTTGAAAAAAAAAATCCAGTTAAGTTTATCAGATTATGAAGACATTTATTTTTGTGTTCATGACTATGTAAGTTGGGGTGTTCCTGTAGAGTCTGGATGGTACTGATGGAATTCAGCTATGTTTACGTTCAGGCTGCAAGTTGGGTCAGGCCCATTGTAATTGTATTTGTTTTTCTGGCACAAGCAGCCAGATAAAGCATGTTCTTGTGAAAGATATCAAGAAAACAAACTAAACTACGTAACTGAATTGGCATCTTAGCAGAATTATATAACCTATGTAATATATTAACCAAGGCAAGTCGTGCTGTGAGGCCATCACCATTGTGGCAGGAAAATATGCTCTCTCCACAGTTGAAGGCACTTCACAATTACAAGGCAAAAATGTAAAAGTATAGTTCTATTAAGGAGTAAAGAAAACACCCAGACCACCATCTTTAAATTCAACCATCTTATAATGCTGAAATATATGTATAATATATACGACATTAGATACCTCTAATACGCCTCTCAAACTTGGATAATTAAGCATAGTTGATGAATTTTTTCCTCCCACACAGTCTGCCACACACTCCGCCCTATACTAAATCATATCTGTAACTGGAATCAGTGGTTTGAGTAAAATAACAATGAAGGAAAAACCTAACCTTTGTCTATAATCTCATTTTATCCTTTACCTTTTCCAATACAAAATCTGTAACGTCTTGCCTACTACATCTCAAAATTCTATTCCATATTGTTTCCTTTCTGCTTTCTGTTAATTTTCTAAATATCAATTTGAAATTCACCATGACCTTGGGTCTAGACAGTCACGGTACACTTAAGGAATTGAGGGTGTCCTTACCTGTTTCTTCTGGCTCCAATCATTTCAGAAGTTGCATGCCCATTTCTTGCTCCTTTGAAGGTAATAGGTATTTTCTCAGACCACCTTTGAATTGTCTCCGATCTTTGGTTTTCAACAATCTTTTTGTTTTTAATGTTTGTTTGTTTTAAGAGAGAGAAAGAGCATGCACATGTGTATGAGGGAGAAGACAGGAGAGAGAGAATCCCAAGAAGACTCTGCCCTGACAGCTCTGACTTGGGGCTTGATCTTACCAACCTCAGCCAAAATCAAGAGCCAAATACTTACCTGACTGAGCCATCTAGGCCCCCCTGGCTTTCAACAGTCCTACTATGATTTTTTTTTAATTCCTTCTACCTGAGGTACTCAAAGATCTCTGAATTTTGGAGTACGTTTCTCTCATCATTTTCAGAAATGTTTTTTGGCCATTATCTCCTAATTCCTCTCTTTTCTTTCCCCAGGCATCCATTTACTTGGGTGGGAGTGTTTCACTATGTCCCACATGGTTCTATTTTCCCCCTGCCTTATCCTTTTATAAGCTTGGTGGTTCAGATCAGATATTTACTAATGTATTGCTTTTTCACTAATCCTGTCTTCTATATTTCCTTAAATGTTACTAAACTCAAACTGTGCATAAATTTAGGTAGCTTATTTTGCCATTCTAGAATCCCTATGTTAGTCTGTATTCTCTGGTAAATGTATGGTGCATATGGATATGTTTTAAGCAGTGATTCGGGAAATTTGAACCAAATGGTTTTATTTATACGTGAACTATAATTATATATACTATGGCAGTAGTTTAAGACCATTGCAAATCAAATCACATAAATGCAATACATAACATATATATAGGGATACAAGAACAAAACTTATGTCCTTGAATTTATAAGAAATAATATGTTCATGTTAATGAAAATTTGGGACAATATTTAAAAAGCAGAAGTACAAAAGCATTTGGTGATATTTTGAAACTTATTGACATTCTGATCATAAAATAAAGGTAAGCTACTGGGAGGATAAGATTCATGCAGGAGGCCTGCAGATTTTCATAAAATGGGAATTTACAAAAGGATTATTCCAGACATGGTTATATGACCATTCTTCATATACTGAGTAAATTACATTTAAAAGAAGGAAAATAATATCTTGTGTATTTTAATTCATATAATATTTAAATGTTAAACCTATTTATATAATTTTAGTGTATTGTCTATTAGTGATGATGACATAACTGCTTAAACTATTTCACATTTCACAAAATTAAATCACATTAGATACTTAAACAGGTGATTTATTTTTAAATGCTAACAACATAACTGTCAACTTTCCCAAATCTCTGATAAGTAGTGGGCAATATTCATATATCTGATTTTGAAATGAAAAAGCTAAATCCATTTGTATTTTAGTTAAAGGAAAATGCATCAGTGTAATTGAATATCCAAGTTTGCTTTTGAAAAGAGTGGTAAATATGAAATAAGCGTATGGGCATAATTCCTTATTTTAAATTTGTATTGAATTAGTCGTGGTACAATAATACTTCAAAAATAAGAAAATGGTACTTAGGTTTGAATTAAAAGCTCTATCTCTCCTAATTCTCCATGTTTTTAAAGATACAAGATGTTAAAACTCATGTAAAAGATGGTGAAAATGTTTCCGTGGAGGCCCCTTTCAACTGGGGACAGTGTTTAAAAGAAAGATTAAAAGCCATCTGTTTGTCAGTGATCTATGTATTCACATATCCATTTTTCCCTCTCTGGTCCATAAAATCTGGGTCACAAATATTTCTTGTAGTACCCAAATTATTGTAAGTTTTACAAAATGTTATTTGCTTAAGTGTAGAAATGTTTGTATGTCATATTGAACCATGAAATAATTCTGAGAACAGATCAAATCAGCACCAAAATACACTCTTTGTACAAAATGACATCTAGCTGAAAAAGTGAATAGTATTACACTGCACCTGCAAATCATTCTTTTCATTTGGATTCCCATTCTATGAATCATTAGGCACACATTCTGGATTTTGAAAGCATAATTTGTGACAAAATGTGCTTGCTAGGGTCAAATCTTCTAGCAAATATTTAGGTATATGTTGTATAAATATAATGGTTGAATATATCCTAAAGCAAGTCACTCAAAGTTAGAAAGAATATTTGGAAATGCACTTAGATTATTACTTAAAATCTGGGCTTGTAAAATTTGTAAAGTCATATTAAAAGAGTATGGATATTTAAAGTCATTATATAATTAAGTATTATCAGTTTAATCTTATAGTATTTTGGTACTTAGCAAACTTTAAGTTACAATGTATTTGTCGTCAAAGCATGTTGCTTAGAATAAGAAAGTTTGTTTTTAGTTTGTTTTTGTTTTTTTCCCCCTATTTGGCCATTAATTTCTTTCTTTCTTTCTTTCTTTTTTTTAATTTCTTGTCAAGTTAGCTAACATACAGTGTATACAGTGTGCTCTTGGCTTCGGGGATAGACACCCGTGATTCATCACTTACATACAACACCCAGTGCTCATCCCAACAGGTGCCCTTCTCATTGCCCATCACCCATTTACCCCTCTCCCCCAACTGCCCCCCATCAACCCTCACTTTGTTCTCTGTGTTGAAGAGTCTCTTATGGTTTACCTCCCTGGCTGTTTGAAACTATGTTCCCCCCTTCCTTTCCCTTCCCCCATGGTCTTCTGTTAAGTTTCTCAAATTCCATATATGAGTGAAAACATATGATATCTGTCTCTGACTGACTTGTTTCACTTAGCTTAATACTCTCCAGTTCCATCCATGGTGTTACAAATGGCAGATTTCATTCCTTCTCATCATCAGGTAGTGTTGCATTGTATATATAAACCACATCTTCTTGATCCATTCATCAGTTGATGGACATTTGTGCTTTTTCCATAATTTGGCTATTGTTGAAAGCGCTGCTCCAAACACGGGGATATGTGTGCCCCTATGATTCAGCACTCCTGTATCCTTTGGATACATTCCTAGTAGTGCAATTTCTGGGTTGTAGGGTAGTTTGATTTTTAATTTTTGAGGAACCTCCACACTTTTCCAGAGTGGCTACACTGGTTTGGATTCCCACCAACAGTGCAAGAGGATTCCCATTTCTCCACATCCGCACCAACATCTGTTGTTTTCTGAGTTGTTGATTTTAGCCACTCTGACCAGTGTGTGGTGGTATCTCAATGTGGCTTTGATTTGTATTTCCCTGATGATGAAAGATGTTGACCATCTTTTCATGTATATGTTGGCCATCTGGATGTCCTCTTTGGAAGAGTGTCTATTCACGTCTGTGCGCTTCACTGGATTATTTGTTTTTTTGCGTATTGGGTTTGGTAAGTTCTTTATAGATTTTGGATACTAACCCTTTATCCAATATGTCATTTGGAAATACCTTCTCGCATTCAGTCGGTTGACTTTAGTTTTGTTCATTGTTTCCTTTGCAGTGCAGAAGCTTTTTATCTTGATGAGGTCCCAGTAGTTCATTTTGGCTTGAGATACGTGTCACGTGTAAGAAGTAAGATATGTGTCAAGTAAGAAGTTACTGCAGCTGAGGTCAGAGAGGTCGTTGCCTGTTATCTCCTCTAGGGTTTTGTGCCAATAGCATACCGTCTTGATGATTACAGCTTTGCAGTATATGCTAAAGTCCAAGATTGTGATGCTTCCCCCTTTAATTTTCTTTTTCAGTGTTACTTTGGCTATTGGGGGGTCTTCTGTGGTTCCATACAAATTTTAGGATTGTTCTAGCTCTGAGAAGAATGCCAGTGTAATTTGGATTGGAATGGCATTAAATGTGTAGATTGCTTTGGGTAGTATTGACATTTTAGCAATATTTGTTTAATCCATGAACCTGGAATGTTTTTCCACTTCTTTGCGTCATCTTCAATTTCTCTCTTAAGGTTTTTTTATATTTTTCAGTATAGAGATCTTTTATATCTTTGGTTAGGTTTATTCCTAGGTATTTTATGGTTCTTGGTGCAATTGTAAATGGGATCGATTTCTTGATTTCTCTTTCTGTTGCTTCATTATTGGTGTATAGAAATGCAACCAGTTTCTGTACATTGATTTTGTATCCTGTAACTTTGCTAAATTCATATATCAGTTTTAGCAGCTTTTTGGTAGAGTCTTTCAGGTTTTCAATGTAGTGTATCATGTCCTCTGCAAAAAGTGAAAGGATGACTTTTTCTTTGCCAATTTGGATGCCTCTTATTTCATTTTGTTGTCTGATGGCTGAGGCTAGGACTTCCAACACTGTGTTAAACAACAGTGGTGAGAGTGGACATCCCTGTCATGTTCCTGATCTCTGGGAAAGATCTCAGTTTCTTCCTCATTGAGGATGATACTAGCTGTGGGCTTTTCATATATGGCTTTTATGATGTTACGGTGTGTTCCTTCTATCCCAACTTTCTTAAGGGTTTTTATTAAGAAAGAATGTTGTATTTTGCCAAATGCTTTTTCTGCATCTATTGACAGGATCATATGGTTCTTATCCTCCATTCTATTAATGTGATGTATCACATTGATTGATTTGTGAATATTGAACCATCCCTGTAGCCCAGGAGTGAATCCCACTTGGTCATGGTGAATAATTCTTTCAGTATACTGTTGAATTTGATTTGCTGCTAGTCTCTTGTTGAGAACTTTTCCATCCATGTTCATCAGGGATATTGGCCTGTAATTTTCCTTTTTATTGGGATCTCTGTTTTAGGTATCAAGGTAATGCTGGCTTGAAAGAATGACTCTGGAAGCTTTTCTTCCATTTCTCTTTTTTGGAACAGCTTGAGAAGGATAGATATTAACTCTGCATTAAATGTCTAGTAGAATTCCCCTAGGAAGCCATCTAGCCCAGGACTCTTATTTGTTGGGAGATTTTTGATAACTGATTGAATTTCTTCACTGGTTATGGGTCTGTTCAAATTTTCTATTCCCGTTTGAGTTTTGGTGGTGTGTGGGTGTTTCAGAATTTGTCCATTTCTTCCAGGTTGTCCAGTTTGTTGGCATGTAATTTTGCATAGTATTCTCTAACAATTGTTTGCATTTCTGTGGTGTTGGTTGTGATCTCTCCTCTTTTGTTCATTGTTTTATCTGTTTGAGTTCTTCCTGTTTTCTTTTTGGAAAGCCTGGCTAGGGGTTTATCAATTATGATTATTCTTTCAAAAAACCAGCTCTTAGATTCATTGATCTGTTCTGTTTTTTTTTATTCTAGATAGTTTATATCTGCTCTAATCTTTATTATTTCTCTTCTTCTGCTGGCTTTGGGGTTTCTTTGCTGTTCTGCTTCTAGTTCCTTTAGGTATGCTGTTAGATTTTGTATTTGGGATTTTTCTTGTTTCTTGAGATAGGACTGGCTCACAATGTATTTTTCTTTTAGGACTACCTTTGCTCTACCCCAAAGGGTTTGGACTATCATGTTTTCATTCTCATTTGCTTCCATATATTTTTAAATTTCTTCTTTAATGACTGGTTGATCCACTCATTCTTTAGTTGGTTGTTCTTTAACCTCCATGCATTTAGAGGCTTTCCAAATTTTTTCTTGTGGTTGATTTCAAGTTTCATAGCACTGTGATCTGAAAAGAAGGCATGGTATGATCTCAATTCTTTTATATTAATTGAGGGCTGTTTTGTGACCCAGTATGTGATCTATCTTGGATAATGTTCCATGTGCACTTGAGGAGAATGTGTATTCTTCTTTTGGATGAAGAGTTCTGAATATATCTGTCAAGTCCATCTGATCCAGTGTATCATTTAGGGCCATAGTTTCTTTACTGATTTTCTGCCTAGTTGATCTGTCTGTTGCTGTAATCGGAGTATTAAAGTCCCCTGCAATTAACACATTCTTATCAATAAGATTGCTTATGTTTGTGAGTAATTGTTTTTATATTTGGGTGCTCTCAAACTGGGTACATAAACATTTATAATTGTTAGCTTTTCTTGATGGATAGACTGGATAATTATGATATAATGCCCTTCTTCATTTCCTGTTACAGCCTTTAGTTTAAAATCTAGTTTGTCTGACATAAGTATGGGTACTCGAGCTTTCTTTTGACTTCCAGTAGCATGATAGATGGTTCTCTATCCCCTCACTTTAAATTTGAAGGTGTCCTCAGGTTTAAAATGAATCTCTTGTATACAGCATATAGGTCTTGTTTTGTTTTGTTTTGTTTTGTTTTCATCCATTCTGATACCCTGTGTCTTCTGATTGGAGCATTTGGTCCGTTTACATTCAGAGTGATTGAAAGATACGGACGTAGTGTCATTGTATTATCTGTAAGTTTCATACTTGTGATGTCTCTGATCCTTTGTAGTGTTTCAGCATTCCACTCACAGAGTCCCCCCTTAGAACCCCAGACCTGCAGGTCTGGATTAGTGGTCATGAACTCCTTTAGTTCTTGTTTGTCGGGGAAAGTCTTCATCTCTCCTTCTTTTCTGAATGACAGGCTTGCTGGATGAAGGATTCTTGGCTGCATATTTCTCTTATTCGGCACATTGAGTATTTCCTGCCACTCCCTTCTGGCCTGCCAAGTTTCAGTGGACAGGTCTGCTACTACCCTTGGGTGTCTACCCTTGTAAGTGAAGGCCCATTTGTCCCTTTCACCATTCTCTCTTTATCTTTGTATTTTGCCAGTTTCATTATGATAGGCTGTGGAGAAGACCTATTCTTGTTAAATCTGAAGGGAATTCTCTGTGCCTCTTGGATTTGGATGTCTGCTTCCTTCCTCCAGACAGGGAAGTTCTCAGCTATAATTTGTTCAAGTAAACCTTCTGCCCCTTTCTCCCCCTTCTTCTTCTGGAACTCCTATGATACGGATACTGAATCACTTAGTTCTCTAATCCTCCCCTTAGGGTCTAGTATTCCCTAATTCCTCTTTTTTTTTTTTTTTTGGTTTCGTCATTTTCCATAATTTTATCTTCATTTCATTTACTCTCCCCTCTGCTTCCTCCTTCCTTGCTGTCCCTACATCTAGTTTGTTTTGCACCCATGTACAGCAAGCATTTCTTAATTTGTCATAACTATTTCTTAGATCTTTGATCTCTGTAGCAAATAGATTCTCTGTTCTCTTCTATGCTTTTGTCAAGGCCAGCAATTAATCTTAGGACTATTATTTTAAATTCTGGATCAGATAGATTGTTTATATCTATTTTGAGCAATAGATTTGAGAAATTCATTTCGGCCTAGAATTTCTTTTGTGGAGAATTATTCCATTTCATCATGTTGGCTAGTTTTCTGTCCCTTATGTATTTTAATAGTTTATGTGTCCTGCACCTCCAAGCACTATAACATTAAGAAGAAGTCATACACGGTCCAGGGCCTCGCCCTTCAGGAGGTGTTTTTGGAGTATGTTGCATGCTTTCTGTTCTTGTGACTCTGGTTGCTTTATCTACTCAGAGTGGTGCTTGGACCTTCTACCAGGTGTGCTTTGAATTGTTTATTGTAGTAACCCTGGAAAATTTTTAAAAAGTTGGGGGTGGGTGGGAAGAAGCCTTATACACACACACAAAATGAGTTGACCAATCAAAACAGAAAATGCAAAACCAATAGACTGGTTGGTCAGTGCTCTCTTACATATGCAATTAAGAGGCACAGAGGGGTGTGATTTGGTGTAGGTGGGTCCCACCTCCACTGTGAGCCCACCGTCCTGTTTCCTGAAGCCCCAACTTATTGGTGATAAGGAGAAAAATGGCAACACCCCAGTCTCTCCCCGTACTCCTAGCTGGGTATCCCAGGCCACTCTGTTCAGGCTGTCCTCAACAGTACCCCATGGGTGCGAACAGACTGGTTTGTTGTGCTCCACAGTTTCCCGCATCTCCCTGGTGCTCAGCTGGGATTCAAAACCCGCTGACTTAAAAGGTCCCACTCCACCTGGTTCTGGGGAATAGCCATTCTGCTAGCCAGCCGACAAAGGGCCTCTGGCTGGTGGGCCCCTGCAGGGTCTATATACCTTCTTCCCACAGCACTCAAGGGAGAGGACTGCTGTCTCTGACTATGCCTCTGAGCTGGCTACCGAGCCTGGAGCTGGCTCCCCTCCTCCCCAGGTATGCAAACAGGGTGGCAGGCCCCAGTCCAGAGAAAGCCCTGGAACCCTGCAACAAATTAGAAATTCATTCTTTCTCCATTTTTTTCCATTCCCCAGTCCATGGTTTTTCTCTTGTCCAAATATCATCCTACACATCCACAGCTTCTCTTTCTCTTCCTTTTGTCTTTCCACAGAGGGGGATTCCTCCTCTCCATGCCTACACCACCCATTTTATCTCTGGCAGTTTGTAATCATGCACTTCTGGCCAGCTGAGCTGTCCTCGTGGATCACTGGAGATGTTTCTGTCACTCTGTAGCCCGGATTCCTGGATTCTAAGCCTTCTGGCCTCAATACTGCTGTGTTTGAGGGACAAAGGAATTTTGGGGTCCCCTGCTTCTCCACCACGTTGTAGAATAAGAAAATTTTTATTTTTATTTACATTTTTTAAAATGTTTTATTTATTTTTGAGAGAGAGACAATGTGAGCAGGGGAGACTCAGAGAGAGAGGGAGACACAGAACCTAAAGACAGGCTCCAGGCTCTGAGCTAGCTGTCAGCACAGAGCCTGATGCGGGGCTCGAACCTATAAACTGCAAGATCATGACCTGAGCCAAAACCCAGACGCTCAACCGACTGAGCCACCCAGGCACCCCCAAAGAACATTTTTAAATGGTGCAAATACTTAAGAAACAACTTTGGGATTTCCACTATTATATCTGGATTCAGAACTTAAAAATTAGTAGACATTTATTGGACATTTATTAAATCATAACTAGAATAAAAATATAAGTTAAATATGGAGATTTAAAAAATTTTAAAGGCAAATGAAAAAAATGTAATAGTAACAATTTAATAGGGACTAAACTCTAAATTTCAATTTCCCCATTTTCCAGTGGGTGGGAACGTTTACCTGAAAGGGATACTTGAAATTGATACAGAGCAGGCATTGCATACTACACAACTTTAATTTTTTTCTTTTGCATTTTGCCTGGGCAAAGTAGGCACTAGGAATTACTGTCCCATTAACTCTAACAAAAACGTTAAGCTACTGTTCTCACAGAATCCTAATGATACATGTTACCAAATAATACACACATCTCCAACATCGTGCAAAATGAGTGATATATTTAACCATAAAAGACAGCTATGAAAATACCATGAAATAAATGATTGTGATTTCCCCGTACTAATTTGATGAAGAACATTATGGTTACATTTGGTCATTTTATCCCTTAGAAATTAGCAAAATTAAACGGAAAGAACTCTCAGGGTGGCATTTTTTACGTGGAACCCCAATTTTGGAAGAGACCCAGGTGGAAGTCAATTGTGGTAAGAATTTATTTTATTAAAGGTGCTAAGCATTATTCCAATATATCCATTAAAATGTTTGAAATTTAAAAGAATAAGAACTTTATATTTTCTAATTAGAATAACCGTTTAGAGCAGCTAAGCTTCTAACAAGCTTGAGGGGAAGGTAGAGATTTCCCTTATACTCATGCCTCATATATGCATAGGCTTTTTCATAATTAACATATCCTACTAGGATGCTACATGGGTTACAAAGGCAGTACATTTACATATCCTAAACATCAAAGGCCATACTTGATTCTGCAGTTCTTTCTTGGACAAAAGTATAAATGGCATGTATCAATCATTATGGTAACATGCAGAATGTTGTTACTTCCTTAAGATCTTTGTTATTTTGCCTATTTAGCTCTCTCTGCCCACCCTGAACCCGTGGCAACCATTGATCTTTTCTTCGTCTGTATAGTTTCATTTTTCCAGAATATTATATAGTTGAAGCCAAACAGTATTTAGTCTTTGTAGATTTCCCTCTTTAGTAATAGACATTTATGTTTCTTCCATGTTGTTTCATGGCTTGATACTTCACTTCTGTTGAGTACTGAAGAATATTCCATTGTGATTATGTACACTGTCTTTCACCAGTAATGTTACCTATGAGTTTTCAAGAGGCCCCTTTATTAGTTTGAGAGAGATCCCTTTATTTCTAGTTGGTTGAGGGTTTTGACCATGAAATGTTAGTACATGAAAATACATTAGTTTGTCCAACACTATTTCTGTGTTTATTGAAATAATTGGGTATCTTTTTGCCTTTCATTCTATGAATATGTTCTATCAACTGTTGGATGATAAAGTAATCTTGCATTCCTAGTATAAGTTCAAGTTGGTTATATTTAATATTGAATTACAGTAATTGAAGTATTTTTCTATTTAAAAAAATAGGTCCGTAGTTCTCTTGTTATGTCTTGATTTCTTTTTGGTATCAGGATATTCTTTTTTTTTTTTTTTTTTTTTGTCCATTTCTTCACTGGATTGTTTGTTTTTCGGGTGTGGAGTTTGGTGAGTACTTTGTAGATTTTGGATACTAGCCCTTTATCCGATATGTCATTTGCAACTATCTTTTCCCATTCTGTTGGTTGCCTAATAGTTTTTTCGATTGTTTCAAAAATATGGAACGCTTCACGAATTTGCGTGTCATCCTTGCGCAGGGGCCATGCTAATCTTCTCTGTATCGTTCCAATTTTAGTATATGTGCTGCCGAAGCGAGCACGGTATCAGGATATTCTTGACCTCATATAATAAATTGAGAAGTACTCCTCTTTTTCATTTTTACAATACTTTATGAGGGGTTGGTATTAGGTTGTCTTGAAATATTTGGTAGAATTCATCATGAAGTCATTGCCTTATGGGAGGTTTTAAAAGTCTTAATCCAGTAGATAGAGTTGTTATGGGTCTGTTTTATTTTCTACTTCTTGAGTCTCTTTTCATAGTTTGTCCTTTTAGGAATTTGTCTAGCTTTTCTAACTTATATAATTTGATGGCATATAAATGGTCATAACATTCTCTTAAAATCTCTTTTATATATGGTTTTTAGTGGTGTATGCTTTTTTGCTAATTTCCATAATCTAAAAAATACTAAAATTACACATAATCCAAAGAAATGTGTAAACTTTTATAAGTAATAAAAGTGATGAGCAAGATCGCTGAAATCAGTTTACATAAGAAGTGGTATTTGTATGCACAATGACAAATATTTAGAAATAAAACTAATGCAATTAATGAAACAATACACAGTGTCTAGGAATATATTTAACAAATACGGCGGTGCCTGGGTGGGTCAGTCAGTTAAGCATCTGACTGGCCAGGTCATAATCTCATGATTCATGAGTTTGAGCCCCATGTCAGGCTCTGTGCTGACAGCGCAGAGCCTGGAGCCTGCTTTGGATTCTGTGTCTTCCTCGCTCTGTGCCCATCCCCCACTCATGCTAGGTCTCTCTCTCTTTGAAAAAAATGAATAAACAAAAAAAATTTAAAAAATAAAAAAACCCCAAATATGTGCAAAAACATTTGGAAAGAAATATAAAATTGCACTGAGAAACATTAAATATCACCTACATGTGCAAAAAATAGAATAGTTTTGCTTTGTGAAAGATACAACATAGAAAATATTAAACATTTCCCTCAATTTAAATATTCTATGCAAGCATATAGGTATTTTAACCTTTTTTTTGTTTGATTTTATTTTATAAATAGGTATTTCTAAATACCACAAAATGCCCCAAAATATCTAAAGCAATCTTTAAAGAAAACATTTTGTTCTTTATCAGGAATCCAAATTTATCATAAGTCTATATTTAGATATCAAGGGGATGCCTGCGTGGCTCAGTGGGTTAGGTGTCCGACTTCAACTTAGGTCATGCTCTGCAGTTCATGAGTTCAAGCCCTGCATTGGGCTCTCTACTGTCAGCATGGAATCTGTTTTGGATCCTCTGTCTCCCTCTCTCTCTGCCCCTACACACTCGTGTTCTTGTTCTCTCTCGCTCTCTCTCGCTCTCTCTCACTCTGTCTCGCTCTTTCTCAAAAATAAACATTTTAGCGCACCTGGGTGGCTAAGTCGGTTGAGCGACTGACTTAGGCTCAGGTCATGATCTCGCTGTTCGTGGGTTCTATCCTGCATTGGGCTCTGTGCTGACAGCTCAGAGCCCGGAGCCTGCTTCAGATTCTCTATCTCCTTCTCTCTCTTCCCCTCACCCGTTTGTGCTCTGTCTCTGTCTCTCAATAATAAATAAATGTAAAAATTTTTAAAAATAAACATTTTTAAGATATAAAAATAAGGGAAATTCTAACATATTGTGTATTTAAATCAAGAACTTGTGTTCTTACAAAAAAAAAATACTGTGACAAAACAGGCTAAAAAATGAGAGAATATTTTCAGCACACAAAACCTCTGTATGTGTTACTTTAAAGAAACCTTCTTAAACAATGAGGCAAACAATGGAATCATTTAATAAAGGTGAAATGTTAGAATTTCACAAAATGGAAGTCTAAAAAACAAATACACATATGATTAAATATTTAGCCTCATTAGTAATCAGAAAATGTAAAAAAAAGTTTAATTTTTTGGTTTTGTTTAAGATCATTTGTTTCTTTTCTCCTATCACAACAAGTGCATTCCTTAATCTCCATCACCTCCCTCCACTCTGGTAACCATCAGTTTGTTCTCTATAGTTAAGAGTCTGTTTCTTCATTTCTCTGTTTTTCCTTTGCTCATTTGTTTCTTAAACTCCACATTAGAGTGAAATCAGATGGTTTTTGTCTTTCTCTGACTTATTTCACTTAGCATTATACTCTCTGACTTATTTCACTTAGCATTGCAACTCTGGTGTTGCAATTGGCAAGATTTCATTCCTTGTTATGACTGAGTATTCTTGCCTTGGATGAATATACAAATCTCCTTTATCCATTCATCTCTCAGTGGACACATGGGCTCTCTCCATAGCTTTGTTCTTATAAATAGTACTGCAATACACGTAGGGGTGCATGTATCTCTTTGAATTAGTGGACAATTTAAGTTTTTATTTTATATTCAAATGATGTTAGAAGATTAAAACTTCAGTATAAAGTGTTAGAATTGTGGCTTGATAGAAGTGCACTTGGCTGGTAAGGCAAAATAGCTTCGAGAACTTGGGGAAGAATAGAACATTGTTGATGAAATGATAAATGAATCTTAGGATGTAACAATTCCATTGCTGGGCATATATCCACAGTTTATTCTTTTATAGAACTAAAAGTAAAGCCAGCAGTGTTTATAACAATGTTAGAATGGATAAATAACTGGAATTATGTATGCACAGAGACGTAAGTGATGGTAAATGTTAATTCGGTGTGAGTTTCAGCTTGGACAACATTGGGAGTGTGAAGTAATACAAGTTGCTTATGAAACAGAACATAGGACCTATACTACTACTTGATAGAGAGCCCCCCGAAGGCTAAATTTAGTTGTAGTATGAATTTCCTTTACGAAAATTCCTTATTTCGAGGTAACTTTGTCACAATCATTTGAGGAACTTTGTCAAATGACATTACTTCTCCAGTCCACAAAATGTCTCCATGGACTGTGCCAGCATGAATGCATAGCTTAACTCTCTCACTTCCTCTGAGCACAATCTGTCCCTCGTGTATCCACAGGGTCAATGAGTCATGTCAATATAACTTTGCTTCTTCTACTTAAATCTGTGACCTATGGAACGTTTGGTATGTGACTGGTGGAACAAAATCTATTAAATTTCTCAGTAAAAATGACACTAGATGCTGCCTTTCAAGCAATACTGGATCTCCAGCCATGCTCCACGTAAGCAGAATCTGGTGTTCTAATGTAGATGCATTTCACAATTGAATTATCTAAGTCTATGTATTTCAAAATTGGCAGAAGTGATAATACTCTGTTACTCAGTAAGTCGTCAGAGTCTATGAAGGGTGCTGTGGGTGTAATTGTAAATAGTATGAAGATGGTTTGATAAGGCTTCCATTAGTTGATAAGATGACCATCTGATTTAACAACATGCACAGGAAGTATATTGTCCAGAGACCTCCAGCGATGCATGCTAGTCTATGTGCCACAGTGACTATTGTCAAACATGAGAGGCAAAGCTGTTGCATAGTGTATACAAGGTATGTGCATTTCCATTATACATATATCCCGATTTATTCCCTAAAATATTTACTTCCAATTTTTGTACATGAATAAAAATATAATTATGTGAAAAAGCTACAGCATAGGAAAATAGTATACAACAAGAATTTTTCTGGCTTGAGCTAAAAGTGGAGCATGTAGGGGCACCTGGGTGGCTCAGTCGGTTAAGTGTCTGACTTAGGTTCGGGTCATGATCTCACAGTTCATGAGTTCGAGCCCCGCATCAGGCTTTGTGCTGATAGGTAGGAGCCTGGAGCCTGCTTCTGATTCTGTAACTCCCTCTCTTTCTGCCCCTCCCCTGCTCTCACTCTCTTGCGTTCTCTCTCTTTCTCAAAAATAAACATTAAGAAATTAAAAAGAATAAAAGTGGAGCATGTATTTAGTGCTAATTTTTGTACCACTCAAATGGACAAAAATAATCAGATATTTAAAAAACATTAATGCAGAGTGAAAGTACCTTTGATAGAATAACACAGTAGAAAACAGAAAACACTTCTCTGACATCATTTTTTGAAGATGGACTTCAAGAGCATTTTCATTAGGGTGTTTCCATTTAATTTTGATAGAGATGGGGTATTACTAGGAGAACTCAGAAACTGAGGGTCCTGTCCAGGATTGACTCTATCCCTAGAATCCACCAAGAAAGTGAAAAACATGAATCGAGTCAAATCATAAGGATCCTAAGTTTCTTAGGGTGGAAACTTTGTCAGATTTTTTTCCTGCTTCTCTCATTCTGAGTGATGATGGAGAAAGCAGGGCAGTCATTTGGAGAGTGATTTTGTAGCCTTGGAGCACCATCCATGCCTTTCGTTGTTGACCAACAACCAGGCCGTCCACAATTGTAATGAACGGTATTGTCAATCTGAGAATTTTTTAAGCCATTCACTCGTATATTACCTGTACTAAGCGCATTCTAAAGGCATTCAATTCACAGTGGTATCATCTACCCAAGCCTCCCACCCCCAATAAAGAGACAGTAGATCTCCTTCTCCTTTCCAGGCACTTAAAAATCAATTGGAGCAAGAAAACAGATAGTATATAAAACATCACAGCATCCTATGTTTTATAATTACATATTTTATATGTTTATACTTGTAAAATGTTCTTAAAACAATGAAAAACTCATTAAAGTGTGTTGTTAGTAAAGATAGATTTCCCAAGCATACCATAAGCCATATCTAAAAAAATAAGTAATGCACTATTATGTTTAAAAATGTAACAGAATTCTTTAAAGAAGGCATATATTTTAAAATCGAAAGCAATTTCTGATGAAACCATGGGAATGAAATACCAACTTAGATGAGGCAAAATACAGCTAGGAAGTGTTTGGGTGTATTTTCTAAAGAAATTTAGGAGTTAAATTATTAAACCACATCCTTAGCAATGACTATACCATTAAAATTTGACATAATATGTATTTTAAATATCAACTTAATTATATTTGATTTACATAGACCTTATGCAGCTTGTAAAGAGATATTTATAAGTGATTTTAAAAATGGCCTACCTATAATCTATATTTATATTTTATTAGCATATAAACATGGTAACTTTATTATACATGTGTATATTTTCTTCCCCAATACATATATAATACACTTTATATAGTATATTTATAAAGCATATATATTTTTTATGTATCTGTAGGAAAAATAATACAAACAGCATCTTCATCTGTATGCAGATGAAGAGTACACATCTGTTCTTGATTTAATATTCACAGAAAATCAACCAACTTAAAGAGTAATAGGAAAATATTTGTGTCAGCATTTTCAGTATAATCATGGATTTCAATTCAGCAGTGTACAATTTAATGAGAATCACTTCAAAATAAATCATAGCTCTAGTGTACTTTAGGGAAGTATAGCTCATCATTGAAAAGTTCCAAAGAGGGAAAGTCATTTTTGATAAACAATACAGCTACACCTTCACAAAAGAATGAAATGTGAACACGGTCAGCCTGTCTGCCCTTTCATGCATTTCTAATTATTCGCATTACAAAGTTAATATTGTCTGCTTTAAAAACAAGATTAAGACCAGAAATCTATTGCCAAGAAGACATACCACCCTTTGATCCGCTACTCGGTTCAAAGATATTGGTGTAAACAATCTTCAATGTTTCCAAGGCTATTTGTTTATGTATGTGTAGGTATTTCTTGCTTGAACATAATTTTATATTTATGAAGCAAGTCAATTCTCTGTAAACAAATACGAATAGAAAATAAATACTGCAAGCGTCAAGTGTGAGTGGATTTTTGTTTTGATCACCTAAATTCTTTCTCAGCTTTATTTGCCTTTTGAGGACTACTGCTTTCTTTATAAATTATAACCCATGCCTCACTTAGTGAAATTTGATTTCTTTCCTGTGTCAGAGAAAATTTTCTGTTACGTTGAAACATATGCAGACGTCTGAAGTTAACCTCCATAAGTTTAATTTTGACATTTCTTAATATTATAATTTATCAATTTCCCGCTTCCTCTGAAATTATCTATAATGTATTTTAAATTGTTAATACATCTAAGTTGCTCTTCAACTTAGTTTTGTAACAAAACTTGACAAAGCCATTCACTAAAGACACTTTATAGAGCAAGAAGACACTAAAGGAAAACCATTAAATCTTAGAACATTTTGATTAGTCGCCTGATTGTTAGTTTCACATAGAGGTGAGAAGGCACAGTGAAGTGCATTAGGTTTATGAGGATCTTTAGTTATTTCTCTAACTTTTCCCAAATCCTAATTTTTTTCCACAATTGGAGAAAAAACTCTCACATTTATACTCACAGTGGTAATACATTTCACCATATTGAGGATTCAGATCCTATACTGAAAATTTTAACATTTCTCTCAAAATAGACATCAAATTTGCATTGAAATATTCTGCCATACTTGCTAAAATATATATGCATATATCATAATAAAAGAAGAGAGGATGTCCTAGATACTTGATATATAAAAAATATGGATGCAAATAGAATATTTATATAGCGTAGCAGTGTGCACAATAAACCAGTAAGGTGCTACCTCCTAACTCCATGCTTCACTGATCTGAATTTTAACTGAGAATTTTTAGTGTTCAGCTTAAATATTATCTTTTAATGAGACTTTAAGAAGTAATTTGCATAATCCTCAAGCAAAACATGCTGGGTATTCAAAAGAGCCATCAGTATTCTCTTTCAATGTTCATATTAATGCAACTTCAAAAAGGACTGTTTATGATAACCAGACAAGAAAATAGAAATAGTGGTTAATCACTGTGTAATTACAAAATGTCCCTCTTTATAGTCATGGCAATGTTTTACTCCAGACTTCTACTCCTATTGCCTTGCAGGTGTCTTCTATAATTAATTTATTTTGCTATCTCTTTTTAATGGCTGTAAAATATAGAACAAATAGCAAGATAGTCAAAAATTCAAGTAAAACTTAGGGCAACTGAGCTGTTTTCTACTCTGGTTGTTTTCTTAGGAAATGTAAAATACATGAAACGTGCCCTACCATATCTTTATAATTTCTAAGTACCAAAGTTAGAGCAGAATGTTTAAAAGTCACAATTAAAAAAAATCAACTATGCTTCATCTTCCTTCAGTATTAACATTTCATGATTCTTTGTTTTATTAAGTTAATGCATAAATGAAATAGTGAAAACAATCAGCTAAAAGGATTTGTTAAAGCTAATATGTATAGTAAAGATAGTTTGATGGAATAAAAATTTGAAGAGTGTGACCGCACTTTATTTGAACTGTTTTATACTTCTGTAATTATTCAAAGATTACTTGTGTTTTTTTATTTCAATTTTGATCTGACAAATATTTTTCCGGTACCATTTCCAGAGGTCTCATGGAAGATTAGCAAACCATTTACGTTGATACTTGCATTGAAAAATAAAAAGAAAATGAAATCAATTTGTATATTTAAAACCTGCACATAGCTATAGGTAGATAATGTAAGGATTTATAAAACTGGCTAATTATGAAAAAAGTAACAGAATAGGGTTCAGAGACACAAAGTAGAAATGCTGTGTACTTGGAAATCATGGGCACCCAATCTTCATATAGTTTCACAAAAAGCGCAGGTTAAATTTCTTAAGTTTTGAAGAGTAATGAGAATCAATAGGACTGAAGTTCCATCACCTGATGGTTGGGCAAACTTGAGCAAATTAAGTTCTTCGTCAGTTTTCTATAATGTGAAATGGGAATAGTAATGCTTCCAAACATTAAGTGTACAATATAAGAATTTAAGTTAAATCTGAGTACTCTGCTCATAAAACTCTATTAAGCAATATGTTGTTTTATGTAGTTTTATTAGTAGTGTTAAAATAGTAAACTATACTTACTGAAAAATTCTTGTATTTTTACAGAATGGAATTAGCTGTGGTCTTTAGTGCTTCCACTTCTTTGCAATGTGACTTTTGAAAATTAACCAGAACTCTCTGAGCCTAGGTTCCTCAGGCATTAAAAAAAAAAAAAAAGAAAAGGAGCTACAATAATACATTTCATGGGTATGATATTGTTTGACCTGAATTGCTTGTGAGCTATATATTAATGGGAAATTTGTAAATTATATTTCAATTAATATATCTTTGCTAACTTTAGCATTTATCAGAGTAAAGAAGAACATTCAGTTGCCAAATTTCCAAGTTCACGAACTTCATGGTTACTTACTTGGTTTTTAAAAACCTCAGATAATGAATGTGAGAAAATAGGAGGGACCAATGAAGGAAAACATTGACTCTAGTACTTGTGCAATAATTATTGTTGTCCTATGTAAATACTCCAATAATTCCTCATTCCTATCCACTCCCCTATTCATGTATTATTTTCCCATCATCTTCACCTTTACGTCCATTTTACCTTATCCTTCCTTTCTTTATTTCTCACTCACTCCCTTGTCCCTCCAATTAAAAATTGGGCTGATATGCAGAGAGTACAATGAATTCTATTTATGACTTCCTAAAACTGTGAGACAGTGTGTCATTCTTGTGTCATTTTGGTTTACTTCAGTATTTTCTTTTTTCCTTTTTCAAGTTCATTTTGCGAGACACAGAGAGCACAAGTGGGGGAGGGAGAGGGGGAGAGGGACAGAGGATCTGAAGTGTAGGGCTCAAACTCAGGAACTGCTCAAACTCATGACCTGAGCTGAACTCCGATGCTTAACCTACGGAGACACCCAGGTGCCCTATACTTCACTATTTTTTTTTTTCATTTAATATGGAGTTGTTTCAATGGTTACTACATTCTAAATTCTGTGAAGTCAGCAAGTATGATCAATTTAGAAATCTATTTCAGCTCAATTATTCCTAGACTGTTAAAAAAAAAAAACATAAATCCTAAAGGATATTACCATAAATCAATTTGCAAAAATTCTCTTGCCGCTTCCCTTAAGAAAATTTCCACGCATTAATCTATAAAAACACACATACATTCACTTAATGTTTCTTATTCATGGATTTCATATTTGTGAGTTTGCTTACTAGACAAAGTTTGTAATTTGTAACCCCCCCCAAATCAGTAGTTGTTGCACTTTGCCATTATTTGTGGACATGTGCAGAGTGTCATATTTTTGAGTCACTCCGTGAACATGATGAGGTTGAACAAGGTGACACTCTGCCTTCTTGTTTCAGCTCTCATTCTGTAAGCCGGTGTTTCCACAGTGTATCTAGTGCCATGATTGTCAGGTGTTGATACTTTTTTTGGTGATTTTGCTGTTTAAGATGTCCCCAAATTGAGTGCTTAAAACAATGTCTCAAGCTTTTAAGAGCGAGAAGGCCATGATGTGCCTTATGGGGAAAATAAGTTATGCACATAAATAAAGTATAATATATGCATTACATATATGTATTACATATTTTATTACATTGGTGTGAAGGACAACCTGCTATTAAGCCACCTAAACACCCTTAAACATTTTGATCGTTTAAATAATAGAATACATTTAACATACATAATTGTTATGCATATAAAGATAAATATTATTAAACAACATGATGTATAAGTTTATTAGTAATATGTTAAGCTATAAAACTAAAACTATAAATAAGACATTTTTCATTTTTTAACGTTTTTTTTTTAAATTTATTTTTGAGAGAGAGAGAGACACAGAGCATGAGTGAGGGAGGGTCAGAGAGGGGGAGACACAGAATCAGAAGCAGGTTCCAGGTTCTGAGCTGTCATCACAGAGCCTGACGCCGGGCTCGAATCCACGAACTGTGAGATCATGACCTGAGCTGAAGTCGGACACTTAACCGACTGAGCCACCCAGGCGCCCCAAACATTTTACATTTTTATACAATGGATTTAGCTGTGATTTTTGGCTCTCCCACTTACTTGCTTTGTGACCCTAGAAAATTAACTGACCCTGTCTGAGCCTAGATTTCTCAGCTGCAAAATAATGAACTTTCACTAAGATAGAAGTCATAGTACTGTTGGCAGTAATTCAATGTTAATAAATAAATAACATATTATATCCAGGAAAAGAAAGAGGAAATTTAGGACTGTACTCGAGGCCTCTCTGGAAATTGCTGAAATACCATCTATAGAGTGTAATGAAACTATGGAAAAAGACTAAAGTTGTGGATTCATGAGACAACTGATAAAGTATGGTGGACAGCAGTGTCTTGAGGTTGAAAACAAAACAGTTTACAGTCACATTACCCAGGGTCAGGAAAATGTTAAATACTTCCTGGCTGATGTTGGCTGGTTTGCGTGTTTTAAAAGGTGTTATGGCTTCAACAGCCTCAAGCTTGCAGGTGAGGTCAGTTCGGCAGATTAGGAGTCTTCAAGGAAAAAAGAAAAAAGAAAAAACTGATGAGTATTACACAGAAACAGGATTGTGTGGAAGAGAAAGTTTTCAAGGCTGAGACTGGCTTGATTCACAAGGACCTTGGCAAACAAACTGTACAATGCAAATGACTTTCCAATTCCCTGGCTTTAATCATTCAAAGATAACGCAGTTAATTAATGGTAAGAGATGTTAAATAAGATACCTTAAAAACATAAAATAAGGTTTTGTGTAGATCATTTGATGAAAATGTCATCGTGGCTAGAGGTTTGCAGGGAACTGACTTTGTATTTATCCTGGAAGCACTGGTTCTGTACTTGCTAATTCATTGTTCATACAACCTTATAGAATGTAATTACTGTGAGAAATGAGAATCTACCCTCTATCCCGACATGTATATATAGTTACATATATATGGTATTAGAAAAAGAGGGGCACCTGGGTGGCTCAGTCAGTTAAGCATCCGACTTTGGCTCAGGTCTTGATCTCACCATTTGTGAATTCAAGCCCCACGTTGGGCTCTGTGCTGACAGCTCAGAGCTTGGAGCCTGCTTCAGATTCTGTGTCTCCTTCTGTCTCTATCCCTCCCCATTCTCCTTCTGCCTCTCTCTGTCTTTGTCTTTCTCTCAAAAGTAAAAACATTAATTTTTTAAAATGTGAATCACCCTAATTTAATAAGTGTCCTAGAAGTTGGCAAACGTGAATGACTTTAATGATTAGCTTTTAAGTCACTTGTATGTGAAATGGTTTCCAAGTATTACTTTCCTCAAATTCGAAAGGATCAAAGCGAATTGTAGCTTCATACATCATTAAAAATACTTTAGGGGCACACCTGGGTGGCTCAGTCAATTAAGCGTTCAACTTCAGCTCAGGTCATGATCATGTGGTTCAGGGGTTCAAGCCCCACGTCGGGCTCTGTGCTGACAGCTCAGCTATGTCTGTCTCTCTCTTTCTCTCTCTCTCAAAAATAAATATTAAAAAAATTTAAATGCTGTAGATTACTATTTGCCTTTTTACATGTGACTTGCAGGTTGTCCAAATTGTTTGCAATTCTCCAAAAGGTATTATTAAAGAAAATCTTTGTGTTTGTTATAACTGTATAAAAGTAGATAGTAAATAAACATTACTTTTGTTAATTGATATGTTTAGAAAACTTTATAGAACAGTGTCAGTTAAAATGAAATATTTTTATCAGAAATTACATCATTTTCAAATATTTAAACTTAAGGTAAAAACATTTCATGCAGACAAAACATATAGGTGAGATAGGATTTTTAAAATTTATTTAAGTAGGCACAGGATTAAAAATAATTTAAAGTTATAAAAGAAGGCTTGTTTCATTTATCTCCATATATTGATCTAATCCCCGCAATCCTCCTTTTTCTCCATTATCTAACAACTTTACAATTCATAACATTTGAAAATTTATAAATACGTAATTATAAAGTATAAAAGCTATAAATGGACATAAAATAGAAATGTCCATTTCTGACTGCTTATTGTTTACCTTTCCTTGATCTAATTGTATTTTTTACAAGTATTTATTTTGAGAGAGGGGGGAGGAGAGAGAGAAAGAGAGAGAGAGAGAGAGAGAACGAGAGGAGGGAGGGACAGAGGACAGAGGAGAGCGAGAATCCCAAGAAGGCTCTATGCTATCAGCACAGAGCCTGACACAGGACTTAATCTCATGAACCATGAGATGATGACCTGAGCCAAAATGAAGAATCGGTCGCCTGACTGAGTCACCGAGGTATCTGAATAGTATTTTAAAACCATTATGGCTGTGTACAAAGTATTTACATGTGTTAGAGTGTTCTATAAAAAAGTTAGAATATATTTTTCACATCACTCAAAAAGCTTAGTGCTTCCTGGGTTTTAAATAAAGACACACATAAACAGCAAAATTGATCCATTTGTTTAAAACTTCATGTCTCTCATTAATTTTTCAAATTGTTTTCTCAGGGGCTCCTTCCTTGGTGGCTCAATCTATTGGGCAACCGACTCTTGATTTTGGCTCAGGTCACGATCTCACTCATGGGATCGAGCCCCATGTCCGGCTCTGTGCTGAAAGCTTGGAGCCTGCTTGAGATATTCTCTCTCTGCATCCCACCCCCCACCACTAGCATGTGTACTCTCTCAAAAAAAATTTTTTTTCATCAAACTTCTGTTTTGTATGGTTGGCTCCTAGACCGTCTAGAGTGGTTACTATTAATGTGAATGTTAAGTTTTTCTAATAGGGTTTCCTAATAAATTGCTGTGGTATAGGGATTGGTGTGATCAGTCAGTACATAATCCTACAGTCTTAGGCCAATGCCTAATCTGTTTGGCCAGTATCAGTGGTTTTAGTTTTAAACAGAAAATCAAATTTACAAGATGAAATTGACCAGCACCAAGTTGACTCTGAAGAAGGCAGAGTCAGGCAACATAGCACTCACAGCCAGGTTCCGGAGGGCTGAGAACTCCCAGACACATTAATCAGCATCCCTACCCTGCATATAAGAAGTAAGGCTCTGTGGTTTCAGACGATCTTAATTAAAGCAAGCCATCAGACCTGGGAAACCTTCAGCTGCATCTCATTAATTTCAGGTTACACATAAGTTAAGGATTACTCCATAATGAACCTCAACAGTGAGTTACAGATGTTCAGTTTGTTAGAGCAAATTTAGCTGGTCTCATGTAAGTGGATCCAGCTTAGATGCACAGAGTTAGTGCAACGAGGAGTATTAGACTAGGGGCCAAATTCCAGGCATCCTTAGGACTAACTAATACGTACCACAGATCAGGTAATAATACTTCCTCTCCAATTTCCAGATGTATTGGGGCTATATTTAGTCCAATATGTTTGGTCAAATCATTAAAATTCATAGCATTCACTTGGTTATGGCATATTATCATTTTTATATATCATTGGACTTGATTTCCTAGTAATTTGTTAAGCATATTTGTGACTTTCTTCATGATATTAATTTGATAGCTTTTTGTTGATGACTGGTTTCAATATTAAAGTTCTCCTCATAAAGTAAAAAGCACTTCCTCCTCTTCTAGTTTCTTTAAAAATGTGAAAAAATGATGCCATTCTTGCCTAAATACTTAATTGAATTTACCAGTAAAATAATTGGATCTATAGTTGTCTTGGAAGAGGGTGTTTGATTAATAATACAATTCCTTTATAGATATATGGTTAGCCACATGCGATTCTTTACTACTCTGCTAGGGTAATCGTTTTCTTATGTATTTAAAATGTTAAATTTATTAGCATAAAGTTATTCATGTTCCTAATGTCTGTAGGAGCTATTTTTTATGTAACATTTTAGCAATAATATTCGTAATCTCTTTTTGTCTACTTTTTCCCATCAATATTAACCTTTGAAAGTACCAAATTTTGACTTAATTTGTCTATTTCTTTTACCTGTTAATGTTATTATCTATTCTCTTATTTCTATTTTTTATGATTTTAGCTTCATTCTTCCTTTTTTAGTTTCTTACAGAAAAATCTTTGATCATTGATTTTATAACTGTCTCTACTGTAAGCATAACTGTTTCAGTAAATTACAGTAATGTCATCCCACAAATTTTGATAGTTTATATTTTCCTTTTCATACAGTTTAATATATTTTGTAAGTTTAATCATGTTTTCTTCTATGACTTATGGATTATTTAGAAGAGTCTTATCAAATATCCAAATAATTCGTTTTTTTCTGGATATCAAATTTACATTCATTTCTAACTTAATAATTTTCATGCCTTTTTGGTAAAAATATCAATCTTGAAATTTATTAGCATAATTACATGTCATAAATTTTAAATAGGCAATGTAAAATCTTATATATTTATAAAAGAATTTATAGCATTATATAGGAATTAGGGTGAATGGCCTATGCATTCTAGAAAGAATAGATCTCCTAGACTTCTTAGTGTAATATCTGAAACCTCAATGAAGTCGGGTTTCGTAGAGTGGTTTACATACTCTATTCCCTTAGTTTTATCCACTTCTGTCATTTACAGAGGGGGATGACTTACACTATCCATTTGGAATGTTGGAGTTGCCTATTTCTGCCACGGGAGCTTTCTTGATTCACGCATGTTGACATTCTCTTATTAGATATTCACAAACTTCAGGGTTGTGAACCAATTTTTATAATCATTTATATCATTTAAGAATATTTTTATAATTTTTATAATTTTTTCCTAGCGAACTATTTTATCATGATGAAGAAATTTTCTTGTCTCTGGTAATACTTCCTGTGTTAAGTGCACCTTCTCTGATCTTAATTTAATCATATGAGCGTTTTCTACTTTTTGGTTCTTAGAAACCTGCTGTGAGTTTTTGAGTACAAGTGTTCATGTGGACATATGTTTTCTTTGCTTTGCAGTACATCTTTAGGACCGGTAGGTCTTTGGGCTTTCTTTTGGTAAATTCACTTTTTAAAAACTTAAATTGCAGCATATCGATAGGTTGTAGGAAATGCTGAATTTGATGAGAAATGGCACTACCACTTTCTACTTGAACCAGCATTTAATGTGACTTCTAGTGGCTTTACTCAGCCGATGAAGTATATGCATATAAAACGCAGTGTTAGGCATTCTAGTAGGTCTGTAGTAGCCTCTTACTGTAATTATAATTACTCAGTTCCCTGAACACTTTATGTTGAACAACATTTTATGTGTCCTTGTCCTCTTATCTGTTCTTTGGTGGTGTATCACTTAACATTTTTCTACAGTTCTAGTAAGTTTTTCTACTTGAACTGTTAAACTTACTCATATGTATTCTGAAAAAAAAAATGATGTATCCAATCAGAGTTTTACTAACATTTTCTACAGGGCTTGAGTTTTACATTCTATTTTGTTGAGAATTTCTTTTAAATAGGGAAAAATGAATTCCAATTTATCAAGTTTTCTTTTCGAGTTTATGCTTTTTGTAGCTTCTGAAATCTTTGACCTATCCCAATGTAAACACAGAATTCTCCTATACTTTCTCCTAGATTTTATAGATTGAATGGAAGAGGTTAGGTTGATTCATTTCAAAGTAATTTTTGTTGTTTTTGTATATACTGTTAAGGAAAGGTATAATGCAAGGTTATCCACTTGCCCCAGCTCCATTTGATGAACGTCTATTATTCTTAACTCATTGAAGTGCCTCGACACCACTGTTAGGAATTAATGAGCAAACATAAGTGAACCTACCACTTAACTTTTATTCTATTTCATTAATTCACATTATATTGACTTTTAGTTACATATTTTATTTTAGTAGTCTTAGAGTTTCCATTATACATTTTCAAGTTTTCAACATTTATTAAGAGTTAATATTTATTCTACTTTCCATTTCACTTTTGATGATGCCAAATTCCCACTTTTTCTTATTTCATACTTGAGACTTTATATGCTATGTGCTGGTGACTTTTATTATTGTTGTCCTGTCTAGCCCATCCATAAACTGTTGAAATTCCACATTCAATGCTATGCTTGTTCAGGAAATCAGTAGAAAAAGTATTTTTATTTTCCCTTATATTTGCTATTTTTGATGGTCTTCTGAGGTTTTTACCTGGTGTCATTCTTTTTCTGCCTAAAGAACGCGATTTAGCATTTCTTCTAGTACAGGTCTGTGGCCCAGATCCTCAGCTTTTATTAAACTGTAAATTTTGCTCATTATTCTTTTTCTGTGTTGAAACCCCTCTTTTGGCTCTCTAGTGATAATACTGCATTGCCTGTGGCTTTTGTGATGTCTGATGAGAAGTTAGCTGTCACTCATTTCAGTGTTGCTCTGTATGTGAGAGTTCTTTTGTTCTATGGCTGTTTTGAAAATTTTGTTTTTCAGCAGTTTGACTATGATGTGATCTTCTTAGAATTTATCCTAGTTAGTGTATGCTTAAATGTGTGGTTCTGTAAGTGGATGTTTTAGATCAAATTGTTGGGGGAAAATGGTCATTTTTATTCAAACATTTCCTTACTTTTTTGCCCCAATCTATCGTCTCTTTCTGTGACACCAACTATGGGTTTGTTAGACCCTTGTTGATGATCTTGTCTTCAGTCTGTGTTCTCTATATTTTGAGATGAGACCATTTCACTAATGGACTTTGCTAGTCACTGATCATTTCCTCTCCTCTCCAGGATCCTATTAATAACATACAGTGGATTTCTCATTTTGATTATTGTACATTTTGGTTCTAAAATCTGTTCTTTTTTTGTTCCTATTTATTTATTGCTGTTCCCAAACTGTTTATTCAGTAAGGTCATGTTTTCCTTTAATCCTTGAAAATATTTATAGTAGCTGCTTGAAAGCCTATGTCCTTCAACACAACTTATGAATCCTCTTGATACCTGTTTCTATTTTCTATTAACCTTGACCAAGTAAGATATTCTTGCTTGGCAGAGAAATGCTGGTTGAAATATTAATTTTTCTTCAAGAATTTTAAAGACATCTCCACACTTGGTGTGGGCTAGCACAATTTCTGAAAATAAATCTGTTGAAATTCTTGTCTTGCTTCCTCTGTATGCAATGTTTGGTTTCCTTTAATGCCTTCCAGAATTTTTCTTTACATCTTTTTTTTTTTTTCCCAGCAAATTGACTTTAATTTTTTTCTTCCCAAAATTTTTCTTTAATTTTGTATTTCTCTTTGCAGTTATCTAAACTTACTGGATATGTGTGTTGTACTCTTTGATTTATTTTGGAAATTCAGGGCCATTATATCTTGGAAAAGCTCCCCAGGCATTTTCTTCTCTCTTCTTCTCTTTCCATCAATATGTTATATCAATGTTAACTTTTTGATTGTATCACACAGTTCTTGAATGCCCTATTTTTATTTGTTTATTTATTTTTTACTTTCTGCATTTCATCTTGAATATTTTTTATTGACTGATCTTCAAGTTCAGTAGAGTCTTTCCTTAGTGGTGCCTGGTTTATTGGAGAGAGAGTTAAAGACATTTTCTTAGATATAGTAAGTATAAATTCTAGACATGAAGCTGAGAAAAACAGGTGAACTGTATTGTATTTATGCTCAGAAATGGATATGCTACCTCATTTGTTAGGTCAGTATTCCGGAGGGGTTAGTTGGATGTGATTGGTGGTTGATATATGCTGCGTCTTGTGGGCATGGGTTTTGATGTCCTTGTCATTATCTGCAGTTCTCACAGACTGGACATTGATTCAGCTATGAGCCATCCATTTGTACATTTACTGTGAGTTCTGGGTCTTTAGAGAACTTTCTTAGTGTTGCTGTCCATCTTTCTCTGATGTCTCACATTGTTCCTGCATTGTTGAATCACAGAGAGTGGGGTTTCTCCTTCTCTCCCCTCCCGTGGTGGTAGATAGTGTGATTATGCACATGGTACTATTCATGATAATGCTGTGATTATGTTTGGGGTGGGGAGTTCTTAACTCCCCTGGCCCACCTCCATCATCACCAGGTGGCGAATCTCCTCAGTGTTCCTCACTCTTGGAACTAAATTGTGCCCAGTAGCCATTGTAGGTCTCCTGTAGGAGAATGTCACCTTCCCCTTTGCTCAGTGATAATAGCACACTGCTTTGTATTGGTGAGGAATGTCGGGCCTGGTTTCTTCCCTCTCCCAGAGAATTATGCTTCTGCACTTCCTAGAAGCAGTGAACCATCCTAGCCCTGCCATTGACAGCATGAAGCAGGTTTTCCTCAGCCCATCCCTACTTGCAGATGGGCTTGCTTCTGCCCATATCCCTGTAGGGATGTGTGAACATCAGCTGCCACCCCATCAGGAGGCTAGAAAAGGCATGTATATTTCTTTCCCATTCTCTGGTGGTGTAGGATCAACTCTGGCATTCCTGTAGCCCGAAGGAGATGCCTCAGTCTTTTCCTCTGCCCCCAATATTTCTATTAAAAGTCTAGCAGTAGCACATGTCAAAGAGATTGTGACTAAGCACACTTGCCTGTGCTTAGAACTCCCTGTTACTATGAACTGCTACTCAGCCTTAAAGTTTCTCTTAAAATACTGGTAATTTTAAAAAATTATCTGTGCCTTGCCAAAGTGTAACCGTTCTTATGTCTCTTCTCTATTGAAAAAAATGGTCACTCCGTGCAATTCAGTTGCCATAAGTGACCTGCGACTTCAGCTCTTGAATCAGTTCTAAAAAAAATTGGTTTCGTATATTATCCAGCTGTTTCTCATTTTTAGTTTGAGAGTGATGTTCTCTTGCAGCTTTCTGTATTCAGGGTGGAAGTATCACTCCCTTCTTGGGTACATCAATGTTATTTTAAATAAAACAAGACATTGCTTTACACAGCTAATATTTCTTTAGATTTTTCTCAGTTATCTATACCTTTTGGGTCCACCTTCTCTCATTCTTCTGCCTGATTAATATGTCTTGGCATTCTCATAATCATGGGCTTCTTGCTGATGAATTAAATTTATTTGGCTTTACTGAAAATGCCTTGGGGCTTTTGTATTTGTTTTGATTTTCAGCATTTCTACCATAATGGGATTAAGGATTGATTTTTCTTCATAGCTCTTCTCGAATTTATAGCTTCTTGAATTGCCCTGATTTTTTAAAATGCTAAGCCACTGTCAATCTTCTCGCATCAATGACTTACTAAAGTGTATATTAAACTAGGTTTACAGGTTTTAACAATAGGTCCCCATAGATTTATTTTTTAAAATATTTTTATGTTTATTTATTTATTTTTGAGAGAGAGAGCACAAGTAGGGGAGGATCAGAGAGAGAGACCCACAGAATCCAAAGCAGGCTCCAGGCTCTGAGCCATCAGCACAGAGCCCGACGTGGGGCACGAATTCATGAATTGTGAGATCATGACCCGAACTGAAGTCAGCTGCTTAACCGACTGAGCCACCCAGGTGCCCCTAGATTTCTTTTTAAAATAGATTTAAATTTCATTATTTTTTATGCTTAGTTTTTTGTTCCCAGCCTTATTGAAGTATGATTGAAAAATAGATTGTATACATTAACATCATGAAGTGTGAGGACTTAATATGCATAGGCATTGTGAAATGATTACCACAATCAAGTTCATTAACATCCATTACTGTACAGAGTTAGCATTTTGTGCATGTGGTAAAAACACTAAAAATCTATTCCTTTAGAAAATTTCAACATGCTAGATATTAACCATATTCACCATGGTGTAGATGGTTCACCAGAATTTATTATTTTACAACTGGAAGTTTGTACACTTGGGCCGTCCATACCTCCTTTACCCCATCTTCCCATGCCCAAATCCATGTTGTACAGTCTGGTTCTGTGAGTGTAACTTTTTTACATTCCACATAAAACTGAGATCAGACAGTATTTGTCTTTCTACAATGAGCGTATATCACCTGGGTTAATGTCTTTCAAGTTCATCCATGTTGTAAATGGCACGATTTCCTTTTTTTTATGGCTAAATAATATCCCATTGTGTACATTTCATTATCTATATTATGTATGTGGTCATACTTTCTTGATTTATCCCATAGATTTCTTAAGCCCTCTTTTGTGTTTTCATTTATTTTGTACTGTTTGTTCAACACTCTGGATATTTTCTATTGCTAGATCTTGCTCTTGCTTAATCTTGTGTTTTTCTATGCTTAACATGATGCTACACTGTCCTGTGCATTCTTAAATTTGATGAATGTGTTTCTCTGTTCTAAAATTATCATTTAATTCTTCTTTATAAATTCCCATTCTCTCCTGAAAGAAATGTTAGGATCTATATCTTAACATTTTAAGCAGTTTTTGTTTTAATGTCTTATCTAGTATAATTATTGTCCATACCTCCTATCGTTGTTTAATTTTCTCCTAGCTTTCAGTCCTCTCACTTTGTTTCCTCAGGTGCTTAGTATTGTTGATTGAATGATAAATACTTAAACATGGAAGATATTTGAGGCTACGTATGATGTTAAAGTCCTCCCAAGAGTATTTATCTTTGCTTCTGGATTAATATAATCCAGTTAATGGATTTACAGTGCTTTACAATGATAGGACTTTGGGCTTTAGTGCATGTGAGGCTAGTTCAGTATCTATTTTTCATTCCTCTTAAAATACTGCATGTATGGTTTAGCCCTTCAGGGAGATGAATCAAACAAACGGATGTTTAACAAGTTTCTCTTACTTAGTAGACCCAGACTCCAAATTCTATCTTCAAGAGGCTAACAAAATTCATGCATAGTTTCACATTCTGTCAGCTACCTTTTCCAAAATACACAATTATAGGTGAAAAGTTACCCACAATGATAGGTCACAATTATCCAAGTTTCCTTTTCATATTTTAGCCTTGTGCTTCTCTACTGATACATATAAATTGAAATTGTTCTTGGTAAGAGTTGATTCACATTAGCTAGTATGCCATTATTTTAAGTGATAGTGCACTCCTGTCTTTGATTCTTCCATTTTGGCTTTAATTCAAGACACACCCACACGTCACACAATGTAATTTTTTATCATAGCTTTGGTTGAAGTGAGTAGAATAATCTATGTAACTACAAACCAATTTATGATTTAAAACATAATGTAAAGCAAAATATAGTATATAGTACTTTGGCTTTATTTTATACACACACACACACACACACACACACACACCTACACACAAACAGTTGAGTATAAAGAGATTTTCCTAATAATAAAATAACAATAATGGCAGATACAGAGAAATCCCTACTTGGTTACCAAACTAATGCTTTAACAGTAGCAATTCTTTCCAGTTTCTACCATCCAAATAATTTTCTCCAGTTCACTGTTTCTAATACACACCTCTTGTGATTGGTTAAAAAAAAAAAAAAAAAAAAAAAAGAACAGAGAGGGGCAGAGTATACCTAAAATTTTTAAGCCTTTAGAGATTCTGATCTTAAAAGAAAAGTACATGAGAAATATTTGCAATCCACGTGCAAGGATTACATCATCAATTCAATTTAAGACCCTGGAAGTAGATCCTCTATAAAGCAAAATTACACAGTGAAAGCTTAATAACAGTGAAGGAACAAGCTTTTGAAAAACCCTTTATTACCTTCGATGATTAAAATGTTCTACTTCATTTATAACTTTTTAAAAAATAATTTGAATTCCTGAAGACTGTCAGGAATTTCTGCATTAACAGAGAAGCACAAAAAGGGAGCCATACGCAAAGGTAATTGTTTGCTGTTTGGGGTGAGTATAAACTACGTGTAACTCAGGATTTACCGTTTTATTTACATGTCTGCACATAATGCTATTCAGAATTGTAGGTTTATTTTACAGCCATACCTTCACTTTTGTTTCCTTCCGTCTGTTGGGTTCTATGAGCAAACAGTCTTGAAACTAGACTGGATCAGTACATTTCTATAGGAGAGAAACCTTGATAGGTAAACAGCATAATTACACCCTTGGTCTTAAGGTAAAGAATTTCATAATGAAAGTTGAAGTTATTAGCAAAAGAATAATTTCACATAAAATCTATTGAACTGTAGAAGTCATTCTAGATTTAATAACAAAATCTTGACAGACTTCTTGACAAAATAGACAATAGGCACAAGCTGTATCTTTAGAATATGCTGTCCTTATTTTGTTGCAAATTGTAATGAAGCATTAAGCAATCAATCATAAACAATATAAAATTCAACCTTTTTTCTCTATATGAGCATCAGCCACTCTTTCACAAACTTTTCACAAGCATAATTATACATATTTTCTCTTAAAGAAATAGATACACAAATAATTAAGTCCATTTATGTTTGTTCTTCTTTATATTGCTGCTGATAACTATCAACCCATGTATTATTGTGTTTCCTTAAGTGTTAATTAAACTCTACCAGTGGACTATGGGTAGATGAGAGAAGGCAATCTCTTTTGAATACAAATTATGAAGAAATTCGTTCCTGAGAAAATTTTATTATTTGAATTCCATAAAGTCAGTGCTTTATTGCCCTTGGGTTTATTGTACTTTTATAATATAGATGATGCGATTTTCATCACTGTGCAATGCTGTATAAACAAACCATGATTCCCGAAGAGAGTTCGAAATATTTACATTTGTAGTTCCACGCTTCCATTCAGAGCCATGTCCATGTGTGCAGGTACCTTCTTTCCTTGACTTTAAAACAGAAGGATCTTTAGGGCACTTAGCATCAAAGTCTCCTACCTCACAGATGTTAGGACAGTTAAACCTTCATAAAATCCCGTTGTGCATTAAAAATATATTTGATCTTCTGCAGTTTACTCATTACCTTGTGGTACAGTAGTTCTATAAAAATATGTCTAGTACTTGCCTTTTGGAGGTGTTTTTATTTTCCTGCTAATAAGTTCTTCATTTTTAAAATAAGTTCTTTTATATATTATATAGTTTTTGAAATAAGTTATGATGAAATTTGGATGTAGAGCATAGATTATGTACTTAAAATACTCCCTGTTACCCTTGAACACAAGTTACTGTCCCATTATATGTCAACATAAAGTCAATTTTGACACTGATGGACCTGTGTGTTGTTAATGTTTGGCATCATAATCTAAAATTTACCATAAGTAGGTTAGATATATTGAGATTAACTTAAAATTGTTGAAGTTATGACACTTCATCAGTGACCTTGAAGCAAACATGATTGTTTTGCCATATGATAAAGTAACTTAGAATTGTCAGTATAAATATTAAACATCTTAATATTTCGTGTAAGACACCTATGGGTGTCAGGCCAGGAGGCATTTCAAAACAGAACATAAGAGACTAAAATGAAATCATATTATAATCTTATAATGAATGGAAGCAAATGATCTAAAAAGGCATGTGTTCATTTTACATGTCTTTAAAGACTAAAAAAAGTCAGGCAGCTGATAAGTTGAGAATTTCAACTGCTTAGAATTACATATAATTATGAAAAATTTCATAAGGATTTTCAGAAGGAGAAAGACATTAATATTAGAGTATTTAATGTTGTATAGGGATATATAATGTTTCCGTGGAATCAAAATACTAATATCAGTTTGATTGAAACTATTGGTCTTCACCTTCTAAGTGACTATACAAAAACACACACACACTTTTTCAAATAATTTCAAATTTAGCAAGTTAAGAGTTTGCACTTTCAATACTTTTGATATTACTAGTAAGTTACGGATAATTTTCTATACCCATGCTAATATTGTAAAAACTTGAATATATCTTTTAAAAAATTCAACACTGGCATAAGACTGCTAAACTTGAATATTTTTTGCTGACATGGTAATATAAGAACTATATTCTCTCAGGGCATCCTGCAGTGTTATTTATATATGAGAATATTGGCTTTCTTGGCATATAAGAAGTGTGTGATTTATTTAATGTTGGTATTATCTGTGCTTTTCACGAGCACATTTTATGAAAAATAAACATGCAGTTGGTGCCTAATTCAATAATAAATAGAACCCAATGGGCTACAAATATGCCACCTATATTATATACTTTCAATGCATTGGATACACATTATTGTGAAACAGATTTAATGTTTCACAATGCAAGTATTTTATACTCAAATTTAAAACCAATTAATGTTTACAGATAATACATGAGATATATCTACAAGAAGACACTTGTGTATAGATATAGGACCTGTGACAAGTATAATAAAAATGAAATTTGATTTTTTTATATCTCTAAATTTGATGTTTGATAATTATTTCAACCACATGCATTGCTTTCTTGAAATCATTGTATACTTTACATTTTGACTTTTTATTTTTTTTCATGGATATGAGAAAGAATCTTTAATGCAAAGTTTTTGGTGCAGGGAAATCCTCAATAGAGTTCAACCTTAAAACTTAATTGCAAAACAATACTAGCTTCTTACTATTCTTTAATGAAATATGGATAACTTTACATTTGGTAATATTTGACTACATTTGCCCTATATTAATAAAATTAAAGTTAAAAATCATTTATATAATTGCCTCAAAGGATTTGGATCTTTAATTAGCTAATTAATGGCAGGTGAACAAGAAATTTCTAAAAACATTAAAATTTCCTGATAATGAGTAAAGAAAGTTTGGGTAGGAAGTGACACATCAGTGTTGATATGATGGAAATGATCTGAGTTTAATAAATAAGAGGTGAGTTATTAAAATCAATTTGAAAAAAGGGATCTACTTTTTACTCTTCATATTTGTTGCCAATTCTTTTTAAAATATTTTTTAAGTTTTTTTTATATTTATGTATTTTTGAAAGAGAGAGAGAAAGAGAGAGAAACAGCATGCAAGCAGTGGAGGGGCAGAGACAGAGAGGGAGACAGAGAAATCTGAAGCAGGCTCCAGGCTGTGAGCTGTCGGCACAGAGGCCCACATGGGGCTCAAACTCACAAACTGTGGGATCATGACCTGAGCTGAAGTGGGATGCATAACTGACTGAGCCACCCAGGCGCCCCTTGAATTTTTTTTTAATGTTTGTTTATTTTTGAAAGACAGCACCAGCAGGGGAGGGGCAGAGAGAGAGGGAGACACAGAATCTGAAACAGGCTTCAGGCTCTGAGCTTTGAGCTCTGAGCTTTAAGCACAGAGCCTGATGCGGGGCTCGAAATCACCAGCCTTAAGATCATGACCTGAGCCAAGGTCACTCTTAACTGACCAAGCCACCCAGGTGCCCCTCCTTGTTGCCAATTCTAAACAATGTCAGTGATGAAATACTTTCTCAGGGAGTAGTATCTTTTGGGTGTAGGTTCTAAATAATTCTGGCAGTTACCATTGGACTTTAATTGTATATATGAAATCCATATATTTTATGAATATTTAAAAATACTCCTATTGGAACATTTTAGTTTTTAATTTATCCTTTAATAAAATATTTCACAAAGAATTTAATTCAGAGAACTCCATTACACAATGTATTCCCACACATGGACATATAGTTATATTAAATCATGATTATAGTAGTATCATACAAATTTATTTCAGAAAACATTTGTGGCTCTTAACCCTATGTTAGTAGATACCCCTGACTATAAAAACCAGATTCAAAGTAAATAATGAGAGCACAGTGACTTTATACAAAAAAAAAAAAAAAAGAAAAAAAGAAAAGAAAAGAAAACTCAATTTCAGTTCTGTCATTTCTTTAAATGTCAAGAGAAACTGTGATTGTGATTCCAGTTCAGGAAAATTGCAGGATGCAAGGCAGTAAACAAAACTGAGTTTTATTCCTTGTTACAATAGAATTGAGTAATTGCATGTGGAAATTAAAATAAAGCCAACAATGTTTCCCAGTACATTGGAAAGATACAAAGTAATTATATAAAAAAATTGCCACGTTTATGTGTTGAAACCTGTAATATCAAAGAGAAATTAAAGAACATCAAAATAAGTGAAGAGCTATTCTATTTTCATAAATTGAAAGATAGTTACTGTTAGATGTCGTTTTCCCCAAAATCGTTGTAGAAGATAGTGAGACCAATAAATATACCAGCAGGACTGTTGTAGATCTGGTCAATTGATTAAAAGTGTATATGGAAGTATAGCGGACCAAGTTTTGAAAAAGAATAACATAACTAAGACTCAGGTGACCTGAATTCATAATTTACACTTAATATCCCACTTTATTGATTATTGTAGCTTCTCATAAGAATAAACATATGGATAAATTAGAGAAATAAGCCTACACATATGTGATGAATTTTGACAAAGGTGCCAAAGTAATTTTAATGACAAAGGGTAGTATTTTCAGCAAATTGCACCATATGGGCACCACATTTTAAAAAAATGAAAAATCCTATGTCTAAATGTAATGCCTAGTAGGTTTACATGTTAAAACTAAACACTGGGAAGGAATTCTTAGGACACAGAACAAATGAAACCTGAGTTGTTTTTTAAAGAGATGTAGTTCAAATATTTGGCCCTTCAATAAGTTACCATTATGAAAATATGATTTATTTTCAAAACTCCTAAGAAGGAACATATTGCTATATACTTGGGAGAATATGTTTGCAAATCTTATCTAAAAGATTTATAGCCAGTGTTTATGAAGGATTCTTAACAGTCATTCATAAGGGGAAAAAAAAGCCAAGTAAAAAATTGTTGAAGAACTGATGTTTTGTGAAGGATGAGATATGAATGGAAAATAGATGAAATACTCATTATTCATTAGGAAAATGTAAGTTGAAAACAAACTGAGATACCATTACACTAGAAATACACTAGAATGGCGAAAATTAAAGAACACAAAAGGGGGGTGCCTGGGTGGTTCAGTCAGTTGAGCATCCGAATCTTCATTTCAGCTCAGGTCATGAACCCAGGGTCGTGGTATCGAGCCCCACGTTAGGTCCATGCTAGGTGTGGAGCCTGCTTAAGATTCTCTCCCCCTTCCCTTCCCTGCTCATGCACATGCGTATTCTCTCTCTAAAATAATAAAAAATAAAATAAAATAGAAAATATTTTTTAAATGCAAAAAAAGAAAGAAAATGTGAAGTCTTTAGAAGGTTGAAGGGCACCTTTGACACTTATTCACTGAAGATCTAAACACCAGTACTCCCAGCAGCGTTCTTTAGAACTATCTAAACCTTGAATCACCTGAAAGTGTGTCAAATGATGAATGGATTAATTATAGTATATCTATAATGGATTATCAGCCTAAAAAGAATAAATATATCCTCCATAAATATATAAGATATATACAACAAGGATGGATACAAAAAGCATAAAGCTAAATTAGTCTGAAAGAAAAGGCAACTACTGGGTGAAAAGTGGAAGAGAAAAGAAAGCTTATACCACAGTCTCAAATTATTTCTCCTCACTTACCAATTACATAAAAATAGCAACTTTACAGTGAAAAAGGTTACAGGATAATACTTAAATTATTAATATTCACATCACCAATAATAGGACACAGTGACAGAATAGTCCTTATGTGGGACACTGTGGACATGGCTTCACTGCTTTGTATTCCTATTACCCACATTAGATGGCTTTGCCGCTCAAGGTAGTTTATGAGCATGACTGAAAAGGCTCAGAGTCAAAAGGTAAATAACAGAAAAAGGGTAAAAAAGAGACCAATTATGGGCTGTTGTTTTTGCACTGCTTATGATAAAGTCATTTTCTCTTTTACTATGCATATTTTGAAATGTATCCAAAATTAGAGAAAAAGAAAGTGGAAAGGGGGACATAGCCTTTTATCTGTATTTACATTTTTATTATGTCATACATTTGCTTTTCTTCTATTTGTGATAATTCTCTTTTCAAGAAATGAAATGTTTAAAAAAGCAAACAGATTAAATTGGTTTCTTAGTTAAAATTTTTTTTTAAATTAATGGCATTGCCATTAGTTTATTTTTTTTTTAATTAAGATTTTTCCAGTCAGTATAAGGTTCACAGCGAATTGAGGAGGAGGTTCGGAGACTTTCTCTAGAGCATCTGCCCACACACATGCATAGCCTTCCCCAATGTAAACAGCCCCATGAGTGTGGTACTTTGTTAAAACTGCTGATCCTGCATGAATATCTCATAACCGCACAAGGTCCACAGTTTATGTTACAGTTCAGAACATATACTACATTTCTTGGTGTCAGAAATGAGGATGACCTTGGAAAGAACATATGTTTCTTGGTTTCAGAAGTGGGGATGACCTCAAAAAGTGTTTAGTTTAACATTTACTCTCAAATTGTTTTATGTAAATGGATTTTCTCACTATTTTCCAATTTTACTGTCGTGTGAGATTTCACGTATAGTTAAATCCTCTTTTCTTAATTTCTCATGGTCAGAGAACAAACAAGATGTATCAACGTATTGTAGTAAACTTTGTGGAGGGTTGTGTGTGTGGGGGAGAGAAAGGGGGAGAGAAAGAGAGAATGAGAACATATCTATACATACTTTATCTTAACTTTATGAAATACATTATTTAGAAGTTATATATCTTTTTTATTTGCATTCTTACTCAGATGAGTGAGAATGCAATCCTAAAGTCTCCCAATATTATTGCATTTTGTTTATTTTTTATAACTGATGAAGTTCATACATTTGATATAGTATGAGCTGTCAAAACAGTTATAACTCTTTTTCATCTCTGTATATCAGAATCTTCATGTTCCCCTCAAATTTCCATTTTTATTAGTAAAAATGTTTTGGGTTTTTTCTACTTACATGTGCTAATAATTTGTTCTTTTTTCCTTGATGGGAGAGACCTGATCATCAGAGATTCAGAAGCAATTTATCTTCCTTGGATAACCAAGATGATTTTCTGCTGTCTCTTCCTGGAGAGAGGAGATGGGGGGGGTGGGGAAAGTAACGTAAGACATTAATTTCCAACTACAGTATCTGTCTTGAAATGTCAACTTCATACATTTTCATTTCCATGTAGAGGCAAATTCTGATATCACAATTATGCAGAATGAGAGAAATCAAGAGGGTTCAGACCCTGTTAACAGACTTCTCTAATCTGTGGGTCTTTTAGATAAAGCAGTGATATACAGGGTTTGCCCTAACTATTCCTAGTTTTATAATAATATCCATATGATACACTTTTAAAAATACTATAAATATAGATCAAAGAGAATGAATACCCCTACTACTTTGTGGGACATTGAAATACTGAGCTTCCAAAGAAACTATGAAAATTTACATTTCAAATAGCATTATATAGTTGCCAATTGATTTTGATACTTGAAACAATATCAAGACAGGAGTAAAGCAAGAGTATGTCCAAAACACTTCAAACACATTTTTCATCTTAAACTCATTGCATTAAATGGAATAACCTAGTTTATTACGTTTCCTCCACAGATGCAAAAATAATCTCTGAATGCTGCTGGTTGCACATAGAGGGTATGTCTAAGGTTCCCATTACATTTCACATTCAATAATTTATTTTTTGACAGAGAATGAAGTTTACAGTAATCTATTTTTTTTTATGTTCACTATCAGTTGTTGGGATTTATTAAAAATTGCAAACCTATAAATTGTGCTTGTGGAGAAAATGTATAAGTTACACATGTTGCATTCCAAGTTTAATTAAAGTCATATTCTCTGGTAGACTGTTGGAGATGTATTTATCCCACACAAAAACCTTAGGTAGGTAATTGTGGTTCCTGAATCAACCCTTCTCCTCTAGATGTTACTCTTATTGGAAATAGTTTCTCATTGAAATAATTATTTTTCTATATTCATAACCACATTTTTAGGGAAAAATTGTCTGTTTTTTACAATATTTCAAAATCCCTAAGATGAAGTAGTTCTCATTTCTATTTAGTAAAACCAACTAAATTTAAGTTTACATGATTTTTCATATGTTCTCTTTTTCAAACCTAGTATTAACCATTTACAGTAACATAGCTAAGAGTTTTACGTAGCAAGAACAAATTTATGTAAACAATCATTCCAGCTATACTATAGAAAACAATTTTAAATCTATTTTTCCTGAAAAATCAGCTAGACATAGCAAGATAAAATTCCTTATATTTATTCTAAAATATCTCTTCCAAACTGAGCATAGACTGTTTCTATAATCCTTCATTTGTTACAAAGGCCTTGTATATTTTAATACCATATACAGAATATATTCTCTCTCATATTCTCTCTTATCCTCTCTGCTTTATTTCCAATATATTTTCAATAAGTCTTGGTATAGGATTCTCATTTTCCAAATGAAAATTTTATTAAATACTGAACTCAGAGGACAATTTTTTTTTTAAATTTATGATCTCATTGGCTTGTTTCTAGCTGGCCTCACTTGATACATTATTACTGAGGTCAACCTGTCGCAAGTGCACATTTAAACACTGGGAAACAGCTATGGAGATCACTATCAGTGTTAATAATAGTCAATAACACTACCAATGTTAATAAATCTCAAAATGCACACCAAATAATCTAAAGTATCTTTACATATACTATTACATGCTTCCTATGTATGAATTCTAAACTAGGTAATTTATATGCATTATTTTAGCAATTCTCAAACATTCCAGTCTGAGAACCTCTTTATCTTCTTTTACAGAATTCTCTTATGAACACCCCAAAAAGTTTTTTTTCACATGGACTATATTTATCAATATTTGCCATATCAGATATTAAAAGCGAGAAATATTTAAAATATTTATTTCAAGACAAACACATTAGACGTTAACACCAATAATTCTTTTATGAAAAGAATACCTTTTGAAATTAAAAATGATACATTATAAAACATACTTGTTTGCATTTTTATTTTGTTTTTGTCTTTAAATGCTTTTGTCACAAGTGTAATGTGCAATATTACATTAGTTTCAGAAGTACATAATGTAAAATTTATATACACTATTAAGTGCTCATCCCAATAAGTGAAGTTGCTGTATCTCACCATACAAAGATAGTACAAACTCTTGACTCTATTACCTATTTTGCAGTTTTTATTCCCATGACTTATTTAAAAACTGGAAATTATACCATGACATTTAAAAACTTATTTAATTAACTGGAATTAATCTCCTTCACCTATTGGGTCCATCCCACCACTCTGGCAACTACCAATTCCCTGTATTTGAGTCAATTTCAGTTTTGTTTTGCTCTTTGATTTCATTTTTTAAAAATTCCACATAAAACTGAAATAAGGTATTTGTCTTTCTCTTTCTGACTTATTTCACCTAGCACAATGTACCCTGAGTCCCTCCATGTTGTCACGTATGGGAGATTTCACTCCTTTCTATAACTGAGTGATATTCCATTCATATGTTGCGTTATATATCTCACATGTATCTTGTATGTCCTATCACGTGAGGTATGCAACATAACACATCTTCTGTATCCACTGCTCTGTAGACAGATACTTCGGTTCCTTCCATATCTTGACTATTGTAAATAATGCTACAATAAACATAGGGGCATGTATAGCTTTTTATCTAGTGTTTTTGTTTCCTTACATTAATATCCAAAAGTGGAATAGCTGGATCATCTGGTATTTATCATATTTTAAAAGGAATTTACTTCCCCACCAATTAGTGCATGAGGGTTCCTTTCTCTCCACATCACCAGAGTACTTGCTGATTCTTCTTTTATTAATGCTAACCATTGTGAGGGGTGTGAGTGAGCACTGTACATTTCATTTACATTTCCTTGATAATCAGTGATATTGAGTATCGTTTCTTGTGTTTGTTGGTCATCTGCATGTCCTATTTGAAAAAACTTCTATCCAGCTCCTCTGCCCATTTTTAATCAAATTGTTATTTTGATGTTGAGCTATATATAATTTATAAATATATAAAATATTATATGTATTTTATATATTATACATTATACTATGTATTGCTTGAACATATTTTCTTTTCAGCAGGTTGTTTTTCATTATTTTGATGGTGTCCTTCACTGTGCCAAAGCTTTTTAGTTGGTTGTATTCTCAATTGCTTATCTTCACTTTTGTTGCCCTAACTTGAGGAGACAGATTTGGTAACACCAATATCCAAGAGCTTACTGCCTAGGTATTCTTCAAGGATTTTTGCAGTTTCACTTCTTGGATTTACAGTTTTAATCCTTTTCAATTTATTTTTCATCTATAGTCTAAGAAAGTGGTCCAGTTTAATTCTTTTCCATATAGCTTTCCAGTTTATTAAACACTGTTTACAGAATATATTGTCTTTTCCCCATATACTTGCCTCTTTTGTCATAGATTAATTGACCATATCAGCATAGGTTTATTTATGGGCTTTCTATTCTGTTCCATTTATCTATATGTCTGTTTTTGTGCCAGCACCACATTATTTTAATTCCTACAGCTTTTCAGTATAGCTTCAAATCTGGGGGTGTTGTACTTCCAGGTTCAACTTTCTCAAGATCACTTTGACTATTTGGGAGCTTTGGTAGTTCCACAAATTTTATGAAGTTTTGTTCTCGTCACATAAAAAATTATTATTTTGAACTTTACCTTCATCTTTGGTATTTGTCCCATAGGATCATTGGCAATGAGCCTTCTAATGTGTTGTTAAATCAGTCTGTTAATATTTTGTTGAGTATTATTGCATCTATGTTCATCAGAGATATAGTACAATAATTTTGGGGAGGAGTGTCTTTGAATTTAGTATCAGGCTAATGCTAATTGCATAGAATGAATTTGGAAGCATTCCTTCCTCTTGAGTTTTTTTTTTTTTTTTTTTCAATAGTTTGGGGTGGAGAGAGATTAACTCTTCTTTAAATGTTTGGTAAAGTTCATCCATGAAGACATCTGATGCTGGATTAGGATTTGTTTGTAATTTTTTATTATTTTCAGTTTTACTAGTAATAAACTCAGATTTCCTATTTTTTTATTCAGCCTGGATAGATTATTCTTTAAGAAATGTATCTGTTTCTATATTACCCACTTTGTTGGCATATACTTTTGAGTAGTTGTCTCATAATCCTCTGTATTTCTGTGGTATCACTTGTAAAGTCTCTTTGATTTCTCAGTTGATTTATATGAGTGTACTCTTTTTCTCTGATTCTGGATAAAAATTTATCACCTTGTTTATATTTTTAAGGAACCAGTTCTTAGCTTCATTGATATACGATCCTTTTTTTTAATGTTTGTTTATTTTTGAGAGAATGCGTGTGGGGGGGGCAGCGGGGGGGGGGGAGGAGAGAAAGATGGGTGACAGAGGATCTGAAACAGGTTCCAAACTGGTAGCACAGAGCCCAGTGTGGGGCTCCAACTCACCAACCATGAGATCACGGCCTGAGCCAAAGTTGGACGCTCAACCGACTGAGCCACCCAGGTGCCCCAATATTGTCTTATCAGTCACTTTTTATTTGTTTCCACTGTGATCTTTATTATGACCTTCCTTTTAACTTTGGGCTTTGTTCGTCTTTTTTTGGTTCTCTAAGTGTTAGGTTAGATGGTTTATTTCAGATTTCTCATTATTTGATGTAGGCCTGTATCATGACAAACTTCCTTCTTAGACCTGCTATTGTTGCATATCAAAGATTTCTTTTTAAGTGTGTTGGTTTGTTTGCTAGTTTATTTTGAAAGAGAGTGCTTGAGGAGGGGAGGGGCAGAGAAAGAATCTAAAACAGTCTCCATGCTACCAGAAGAGAGCCTGACGTAGGGCTTGAACTCACAAACCATGATATCATGACCTAAGCCAAAATCAAGAGTTGGTCACATAACTGACTGAGTGACTCAGGTGCCTCCTTCCCAAAGATTTTAAACTGTTGCGTTTCCATTTATATTGGTCTCAAAATCTTTACTCTGTTGACACTTGTTTTGTGGCCTAACATGGTCCATTCCAGAGAAGATTCTATGTGCACTTGAGATAAATGTGTATTCTGCTGTTTTGGGATGAAATGTTGTATCGGTATGTATTAAGTCCAGGTGCCTAATGTGTTGGTTAAGGCCAATTTTTTACATGGTCTCTGTCTGGATAATATATTCATTCATAAAATGGGTTATTAAAGTTGCCTCCTTTTACTGTATTGCTGTCTATTTCTCCTTTTATTTCTATTAATATTGCTTTAGACATTTAGATGCTCCTATATTAGGAGCATAAATGTTTACACATGTTCTATATTCTTTGGTTTGATCCCTTTATCATTATGTAATGCCTTCTTTGTAGGCTATTACAGTCTTTGTTTTAATGTCATTTTGTCTGATAGAATAATGGCTACCCCAACTTTTTGTTTCCATTTGTATGGTATATTTTTTCCATGGCTTTCCTCTCATTGTGTCTTTATGGTTTAACTGAGTCTCCTATAGGCAATACCCTGAAAGGACCTTGTTTTTTATTCATTCAACCATGTTATTTTTTTTAATGGAGCATTAAGTCCATTTACATTTGAAGTAATTATTGAGAGGTATATACTTAGTGCCATTTTGTTATTTTCTGACTATTTTCTTTTTGTGATTCATTTCTGTTCCTTTCTTCTGTTGTTCTCCTTTGGTTCGATTTTCATTAGTGTTATGTTTAGAATTCATTTCTCTTCTATATATTGTGTGTGTTTATTTAGCATAAGTTTATACATTGGGGATACCAAGAAGTTCACATATAGCATTTTATATGTATAATAGTCTATTTTAAAGATGATAGTAATTTAATTTTGAACACATTCCAAAGTTTTATAATTTTGCTTCCCCATCCATGTTTTATATTTGGATAAAACATTTTATACCTTCTTATTTTATGTGTCTTTTAACTAATTACTGTATTTGTAAAATATTTGTTTTTTAGTATAGTGGACCCATAATGTTACATTACTCATTGTATTTTTAAATAATTTTACTATTTTATTTACTTATTTTTTATAGAGAAAGAGAGCAGGGGAGGGACAGAGAGAGAAGGAAAGAGAAAATCCCCAGCTCCTGGCTGTCAGTGCAGACCCTAATGCAGGACTTGATGTCATGAACTGTGAGATGATGACCTGAGCCAAAATCAAGAGTTGGATCCTTACTGGTTAAGCGTCTCATGCTTGATTTCGGCTCAAGTCATGATCCCACTGTCATGAGATGAAGCCCTGAGTTGGGATCTGTGCTGCCAGCTGACGTCTTGCTTGGGATTCTCTCTCTTCCTCTCTCTTTGTCCTTCCCCTGCTTGTGCTTTCTCTCTTTCTCTCAAAATAAATAAAACTAAAAAGAAAGAAGATTCTTTATCCTTTTAACTATAATGTGTCTTGGTGTTTTTCTCTTTGGGTTCATTTTACTTAGAACTCTCTGGGATTCCTGGACCTGGATATCTATTTTCTTCTCTAAATTGGGGACATTTCTAGCCATTATTTCCTCAAATAATTTTCTCTTCCTTTCTCTTCTACTTTAGGGCCCCTATATTATGAATGTTACTCTGCTTGATGTCCCTGAAGTCCCTCAAGGGATCCTCAATTCTTTATATTCTTCTTTCATTTTGCTGCTTTTTCTGGGTGTGTCCCACTGCTTTGTCTTCCAGCTCACTGACCAATGCTTCTATTTCATTCATTCTGCTGTGGAATTTCTCTAGGGTGCTTTCCAATTCAGTTGTAACTCTGGTACTTCTAATATTTTCTATATCTTAATGCTTTCATGTGTTCATCCATTCTTCTCCCAAATAAGTAAGGACCTTTATGACCATTACTTCAAACGCTTTCAGGTAGGTTGTTTATATCCTTTCTATTAAGATGATTCTCTTGGGATAGGATTTGTTGTTTCTGTTAGAAACATATTCCTCTGTGCTCCCTTTTTGTCTGTCCCTTTGTGTTCGTCTATAAGTATTTGGCAACATGGCTACCTCCCTCAATCCTGAAGGAGTGGCCTTGTTTAGGAGCTATTTAATATGGCCCAGAAGCATATATCCAGGCCACTAGAGCCAGGCACTCTGTGTGTCCCTTATGTGTCCCTGTGTGTCCCTGTGAAAGGGCCCTGACTGCTGCATGGGGAGGTCGGGGCTTGGGGCACTCATGGAGTCTGGTTGCCACTCACCTATTGAATTGGTAGCGTGGGGTTTGAGATGCCTGCCCCAGCCCAGTTGTGGCTAGTTCCTTGTGTGGGTTAGGTGAGAGTCTGTGTGTTTCCCCAGCCTGTTTATGGGTGAACTGCTGCGTGGGCATGGTGGAGTTCAGGGTGTTTGCCTGGGCTGCTTCTAGCTCCCCTGCTGTGTTGTGACTCATCCTCGCTCTGGGTGAGCAGGTCTCAGCGTGCCCGCCAAGACCCATTACAGATCAGCTGCTACAAGGGAAGGGCAGGGCTCTGGGCACCCACCAATCATGGTTCTTCTGTGTTCAGGGTTCTTTCCCAACCCATCTGTGGTGTGGCCACTGCATAGTGAAGGCAGGGGTTTGGGACACTCCTCCAGTCCTATTGTGTCATTGCTCAGGGAACCCACTCAGGCTGATTCTGCGTCAGCTGCTGAACAAGGATGACACGGCTCAGGATGCTTGCTTGTCGTGGTGGCAGCTGGGTCTCTGGTTGGGTTGGCTGCATGCTGGTGCTCACCCAGCCCAATTGCAAAGCTGTGCAGGCAGCACACGTTCTCCAGAGCCAGCAGGCTAAAGGCCATGCACCAAAAATGGCACCCATAGTTCCATCAACAGCAAGTTAGGATGAGTTGCATAAATGGCATCTGCCAACGCCTCCATCTCTGCATAAAATGCCTGCAGGTGCCTGCCTCTGTCAGCCACTTGACAATTAGTAAGCACATGTTTGTGGTTTATGGTCTAGTCACTTTTCAATCCATTGCTTTCATGCTGGATTTTGGGCAAGTGGGTTTGTACATAAGCCCTTTTATAGTAAGATCTCTATTCCCTATAGTTTTTTGGTTCCCCTCATGTTAATTTTCAAAACCAAACATTTTGAGAACTTACCTCTTTGGTGCAAGCCCCTAGGGTCAGGGTGCCTCGTGTGGGGCACCATCCCATCACTCCCCAAGGAAGTGTTTGTATTTTGGAGATCCTTTCCACCTCTGGGGTCACCGTGTCTGGTAAGAGGTCCCAGGTGAAATTCTGCCTCTCCTACCCTTATCTATGCCTCTCGTGTTGTAGGGGTGCTGTTCGCCTAGCTCTTAGGTCCTTTTCAGAGGCAAATTATTCCATAGGTAGCTGTAAATTTGTTGTGTCTGTGGGAGGAGATGAGTTCAGGGTCATCTACACTGCTGTCTTAAACCCTTGCTACTAGATAAAATTTCAAATACTGAAACACAGAAGGCTGTAGCCACTGCTGTGAGCTTAAAAAAGTTGACCTTTCCCTGGCAGTTTAAATTTTATATGCGATAACAAATGCTATCAACTGTGTGTTGTGAAATAACAAACTTAATTTTTGCAAAAATATATAACAATACTCAAACTTACATGACCCTAGTTTTTCTACCAATTTTTTTCTTCCACCAAAAAAAAAAAACTAGTTTAGCTTGCTATTCACACAGCCATGCAAAAGTTTCTCCTGGATGATGGGGTGCCTGGGGGACTCAGTCTGTTAAGTGTCCCACTATTGAATTCAGCTCAAGTCATGATCTCACAGTTTGTGAGATCAATCTTCACATGGGGCTCTGCTCTGACAGTGCAGGGACCCCCTTTGGATTCTCACTCCTCTCTCTCTGCCTCTCCCCTGCCCACACACATACTCTGTCTCTGTCTAAATAAATAAATAAACTTAAAAAAAAGTTTCTCCTAGATGAATAGTAGGTAAAGACAGGCCCAGCCGACCTAATCTGCCTGCTACATGCTATTATAAACATAGGTTCTTTCATTTCGTGCTCAATTACCAACTTATTAATTTGCCACCATTATGTTCCAGTGGCAAACAAAGGCGACTAGTTGGAGTAGAGCCTACATTTCCCGCAAAGCCTAAAATACTATTTGGCCCTTATAAGAAACCAAAGTTTATCAGCCTCTGTTCCAGGCAGCTGTGACCTTGGCTTCCTGCAGAAATGCGTTTCCCAGTTGTCACACAGAATATTGAAAATAAATGTACTTGGGAGTCAAAATTTAATAAAATTCATGATTTTTACTGCTTTAGTAAAAACGTGAAATTGGCATTGATTATGATGATAATTAGGTTTTAATTATTTTTTACTGTGTTTATGGGTCTGTATGAAGACCAGTGGAGGATAAGATAGCTTCGAGTATAGTTTGGTGGCAGTTTTGTGCTATGGTGCAAAACTACAGATATCAATACAGACGAAAGGGCAAAAATAATGTAATTTATATACTTCCTAGATAAGGATACTAGCTGCAGAGATAAATGTTCTAAGAATAAAAATCTAGAAAGTGGCAGAGTTGGGATTTTATTTTATTCCTTTATTTATTTATAGAGGAAGAGAGCTCAAAACTGGGCAGAAGGGCAAAGGGAGGGGGAGAGAGAGAGAGAGAGAGAGAGAGAGAGAGAGAGATTGAGAGAGATTTTAAGCAGGCTCCAGGCTCAGCACAGAGCCCAAGATGGGGATCAATCCCACCACCCTGGGATCATGACCTGAACCAAAGTCAGGTCATGATCTGACTTGAGCTTGGATGCTCAACCGACTGAGCCACCCAGCGCCTTGGTAGAGTTGGGATTTTAAATGAATGCATTTAAATTGAGAGCAAGTTTCCTTAAAAGTCCAGGATTCCAGAGAAAAGGCTTCTGTGACCCTGATTAAAAACTAGTTATGTGAGCCTGTCTCAACATTTTTCTTGGACTACACATTTCAATCTTCAACCAGGTTTTTCTACTTACATTTTTCTCCTCTAAATTATTTCCCTGAAATTATTCACAACCAAGCATTATCTAGGCCTATACGTTGTCAAGGCACATGGAATTGTCATCTTTGTAAGTTTTTACTAATGTAAAAGACAAATCTAACAAGCATAGCTTTGAAACAAATCTATCCTTTATTTGTGCAGTTTGAGCCAATTATTTAACTTCTATGAATCTGTTTATTTATATTAAACAATGATATTAAAAAGGTGGAATGTTTAGCCAAGAGATTCTATAGAGTTTATTTATCACAGTGGTAAGCATAGTAGTAGTAAATATTCTTTGGATATTCTAAAGACATCATTAATCCTTGTGTTACCATGATTTTTATTCACTTTCTCCTGCAGTGAATTTCAGTAGATGTCACATTGTATTTTTTTAAATTATTTAAAAATTCATTGTTAGGGCACCTGGGTGGCTAAGTGAAGCATTAAGCGTGTTTTTCGGCACAGGTCATGATCTCACGCAGTTCTTGAGTTCCAGCCCTGCATTGGGCTCTCTACTGTCAGCACTGAGCCCATTTCGGATCCTCTGTCCTCTCTCTCTCTCTCTGCCCCTCCCACACTCATGCTCTCTCAAAAATGAATAAACACTTAAAAATTATTAAAATAAATAAAAGTTCATTGCTAATCTATGATATTTTGGAATAAATTTAATTGGCTCATTCATCTTTTCTTCTGAAAATTACAGACTGGCCAAAAATTCTAAAACTTCCTTTATGACTATTTGGTGGCTGTCATTCCACAGTGACATTTAAACATATTACTCAGTTAAGTATTTAACACTAGGCTTAGTTGTAATCATTGTAAAGATGCCTATGTATTCAATGATTGAGCAAAATTTAGCGGGAACATCGGATAAAGCAAGATTTGTAGAAATGCATTAATTTCATGAAATCTCCATGTGCATATGTGTCTATTTTGTGTATAGATATTTATAAAGTATTGAAATCAGGATGATGATAAAATAACCCCTTTGTATGTTACAATACTGAAAGAAAACAGCATGCAACTACTGATAGTGATATTTGTGTGTCTGTTTCTAGAAGTATGTGTGTGTGTGTGTGTGTAGATTCTTATGTGCAAAATACTCAGAATAAAATAATTCATAGGCTATTATAATCAAGAATTTTAATCACAATTTTATATTCCAATGAGGTAAACATTTTAAATTGACCTCAAACCTTGCATTCTTTTCTTCTACTTTTTTTTTACATTAATGATCCCACCATAGCTCATGAAGCTTAAGGAAAAACATAGGTATTTTTGTGTAACTGTGTGGCTGTATCCTTGTGTGTGTTTAATAATAGCACTGTCATATGGTTGTAGACATGGATATTTCCATAGTAATAATTGTCAGAATAAATGACTTTGTAAAAGAAGGGCTTCTCTTTCCCAAGTTGTTTCCTTAATCAACTGAGTTGCAATTAACACAGCAGCAGGACCGAGTAGCTGAAGGCTCTTTTTAACCAGGCACTTGTACCTCTAAAGTAAGCTCTAGATCTAAACGTCCTTCAGTAGGTGGAGGCTGGGTTAATTGCTTTTAATTAGTTGCCTAATTACCCTAACTAGGATTGTATTTGTCTATGTCTTAATTGTACCAGGGCCATAAAAGACTCAAGGCAAAATTTCTTCAACTGCATTATCTCCTTCTGCAGTCTTTTTTACCTTTTCATCTAGTAACTAGCGCTAAGTGCTGCCTTTATGACCGTCTCTGGGACTCAAGAATATGGAGACACCTCTCCAGTGTGATGTGCACTGCCTTTTCCCTTTACATTAGAAAACTATCTTTGCCCTTCACGTACATGGCCCCTGCTAGGAAAGTTATTTTTTGTGAGGGTATTTGCTTGTTACCTTTTCTTAGTGAGGCTCATTTTGATCACTCTATTTAACATTGATACCACCTACCAACCTGCCGCCTGCTTATTTTTTTCAAATTTTACACAGGAGTGAGCATCCTCTTTTAAGCTCTATTTTTATTTATTAAGTATTGTAGGTTTTATTGTCTGTATTCTCTTACTGTACCTGATTTGAAGTCAGGGATTTTCTTCTTTTATTATTCATGTCTGTGTGCTAAGATCCCTGAAAATTCCCTGACATATATAGGGACTCTACAAAATATAAGTGGATTTTTGAATAAATCATCCCATATACACTTTTGACATCACAATGCTGTTATTTTACATGGTCAATTTGTGGATATGATAAAAGACCACTGACTACAGGGGAGACGTGTGACCAGACTAGAAATTATACTTGCAACTTACACCTTGTAAGCTGTTCCAATAGAGCGTGCAACAATTGCCAAATGTTAGAGAAAACTTTAAAAAAAATGTGTAAAGGTATATATCATTGTTCTTTCTACTATACTTTTAAAATGATAGAATTGGCTTATTTTCTAATGTGTTACTTACCTTTTGGATAAAATCGAAGGCAGTAAATAACATGACTTTGTTTTCTTTTTGCTGTTGTGGTTTGTTTTGTTTTTGAGAGAGCAGGAGCCAGGGGAGGGGGAAAATGGAGAGAGAAAGAGAATCTTAAATAGGTCTATGCTCAGGACAGAACCTGACGTGGGGCTCGATCTCATGACCCTGGGATCATGACCTGAGCCGAAATCAAGAGCCGGATGCTCAGCCGACTGAGCCACCCAGGTTCTCCTTTTGTTTTTTGTTTTTTATTTTTAAATGTTTTTTAATGTTTATTTATTTTTGAGACAGAGTGTGAGCCGGGGAGGGGCAGAGAGCGAGGGAAACACAGAATCCGAAGCAGGCTCCAGGCTCTGAGCTGTCAGCACAGAGCCTAATGTGGGGCTCCAACCCATGAACTGTGAGATCACGACCTGAGCCGAAGTCAGACGCTCAACCGACTGAGCCACCCAGGCACCCCTGTTTTTTAAATAAAAAGACAATAAAGTAGAATATGAAATAAGACATGTCCATTTTTGAAGAGGTCACAGATCCTTGTTATCCCTTGACAGGCATTTAAAATGTTTTTTTTTAATTTTTTTAATCTTTATTTATTTTTGAGAGAGAGAGAGAGAGAGACAGAGACAGAGCATGAGTGGGGGAGGAGCAGAGAGAGAGGGAGATACATCCGGAGCAGCCTCCAGGCTGCAAGCTGTCAGCACAGAGCCCGATGCAGGGCTCAAATTCATAAACCGAGACATCTTGACCTGAGCCAAAGTCGTCACTTAACTGACTGAGCCCAGCAGGCACCTCAACAGGCATTTAAATATATAAGGCAAAAGCTTCCACTGAAAGGAGAGTTTTAGAAATGTTTTCTTATGTAATTTAAAAAAGATGGTCAGGATAAGCTTTTTGAGATCTTGGTTGGGACATTTGGGTTTTAAATTTGCACCCCAACCTGGAAGAGGAGAAACATATAATTGGGTCCTACATTAACTGCCTAGAAGAATTTGTGCCGCAATTTATTACTTCATATAATTGGAATTAAATTTTAAGTATACATTATTTTTCCAGCTGTACGAGATGGTTTTCACAGTGCCACTTATTCTGGTGTAGTTTTATTTTCTTAGTAGTATACTTCTTGGTTAAAAATCTGTGATGATATGAACAATTAACATCTAATATTTCTGTTACCCTTAGGAAGTCCATGTCAAAATTGTTTCAGTGTTAGCTAAGATTCTAATTTGAAAAGTGACTCACTAAATAATAAAACATATAAATATGTTGGGAATTAGTTTCAGAATAACCACTCTCTGTGTATATTAGGGCAATATAATTGGTTTTTTACTTTAAACCTTACATTTTTGTAATGTTTTGATCAAAGTGGCTGAAGAAGAAAGACAGCCTCAGAGTTCCTGAGGGTTCAGGAGATCCGGGGATAAAGACTAGACCACAACTGACAGAGCCAGGAGTTGACAAACAGCCATGCAAGGCAAACTCCGCTCCAGCTCACCATGAATGGGCAAAACCAGGATTGGCTGAGGGTGGGGGCGAGAAGGAAGCTACATCCTCTCCTCTTGAAGGCTGCATTTCCACCCCATGACCCTCCTTGGAAGCTTTGGAAGTATACTTAGTCTCCAATTCCCTTCCTCCTCTTTGCTCTCAATCACTCTAACGAGGTTTTCTCACACAGTCTCTTTCTATTCCTCACACTATTCCTGTCATTGCTTCTCAGTTTTCTTCGCTGATTCCTGATCTTTCCCCAGACTTAGAATATCAGCCCTTTCACCTCTTCAATTCTCAGTCTTTACTAAATCCTCAGGAAGAGCTTCCTGCTCTATGGTTACGAATTCATTCTACAGCTGATTACCCCAAACTCAGTCATCTAAGAGCTTGTTGGACTTAATTCAGATACTTAGTAGACCTCTCAAACTGAGCATAGTCAGAACTCCTGCCTCGTCTGCACTTTGAACATCTACTCCATTGTCAGACTGGTTTTGAGAACTCCACGTTTCTGAGCCTTTTTTAATGTTTATTTTTGAGAGAGTGAGAGAGAGCAAGAGCGAGAAAGCACGAATGGAGGAGGGGAGGGAGAGGGATACACAGAATCCGAAGTAGGCTCCAAGCTCTGTGCTGTCCAACAAAGGGCTTGAACCCATGAACCATGAGATCATGACTCGAGCCAAAGTGGGATGTTTAACCAACTGAGCCACCTAGGCACCCCTGCCTCCCGGAACTCCACATTTCTAACTGCTCACACCACAACAGTGGTTTCTGCTTTCAGTTCTTCCCTTCATGCCCCGCAGGCACTGTGGGAACAAAGCTTTACATTATATTTTTATTCAAGTATAATCAACCTAAAGTGTTACATTACTTTCAGACTGAGCGATATAATGTTAGTTGTATGACTTTATTCCCCTCAAAACCCTCAAGTGCTTCTGTCACTATTAGAGTATAATTCAAAGTCCTTAATGACTTCATTACATTTCCTTATTTTTTCCTTTTTTTTTTTTAGGACTGCCAACTTTTATTTTTCCATGGAAAACTTATTTAAATTCGTATTTATGACTACTGTTACTTCATAACAGAAAAGACATTTTGCTACAAGCACAAAGTTGGTAGGACATTCTCAAAACAACAACGAAAAACCAGTATTTAAATTTAATTCTCAAAAATTCTTACTTTAAGGGCTACATTTTCTCTATGTACTTTTTTAAAAAATTTTTGTTTTTATTTTTTTGAGAAAGAGGGAACAAATGAGTGAGGGGCAGATAGAGAGGTGAAGAAAGAGAATCCCACAAGGGGCAGAGAGAGAGAGAGAGAGAGAGAGAATTCGATGCAGGCTCTGCACTGTCAGCATAGGTCCCATTGTGGGGCTTGAACTCAGAAACCCTGATGACCTGAGATGAGATCCAGGGTTGGTTACTTAACCTTTTGAACCACCCAGGTGGCTCTGTTTCTTGTTTTTTTGTTTTGTTTTGTTTTGTTTTTTTACATTCCACGTTAAAGGAAATCATATGGTAATTTGTCTTTTTCTGTCTGTCTTCACTGAGCATAATACCCTTCAGGTCCATCCATGTTATCACAAATGGCAAGATTCCATTTTTTTTAATAGTTGAGGAGTATACTATTGTGTCTATGTGTTGGGGATAATAGACATATTTATCCATTCATCTATGAATCTTGGGTTACTTCCTTACCTTGGCCATTACAAATAATACTGCAATGAACAATAAGGTACACAGATATTTTTAAATTACTGTTTTAATTTCCTTTGGGTAAATACCAGTAGTGGAATTACTAGATTGTATGGTATTTCTATTTTTAATAGTTTGAGGAATCTTCATACTGTTTTCCCCCATGACTGTACCAATTTACATCCCTACCTACAGTGCAAGAGCTTCCCTTTTCTCCACATCCTTACCAGCACTTGTTATTTCTTGTCTTTATGGTACTAGCCATACTCACAGATGTGAGATGATCACTCATTAAGATGTTGGTTTCATATTTTGCTGGTCTTTAGTGATGTTGAACATCATTTCAGATGAACTACTTTTCCTGCATTACAAAGATTTTGGAACTTTGTGTTTCCATATTCATTTGTCTCATCGTGTTTTTGATTTTCTCTTTGATTCTTTATTGAGCCATTTATTTTTGAGTAGCATGTTTAATCTCAAAGTACTTCCACCCCCAACCTCCCCCCGCCCTCCCAGGTGCCTGGGTGACTCAATGGGTTAAGTGTCCAACTCGTGATTTCAGCTCAGGTCATGTGATCTCACGGTTCGTGAGTTCGAGCCCACATCAGGCTCTGCACTGTCAGTGCAAAGCCTGCTTGGGATTCTCTCTCTCTCTCCCTCTCTCTCTGTCTCTATCTTTCAATATAAATGAAATTTAAAAAGATTTTTTTCTTTCTCCAGTTTTTTTCCTTAAAATCAATTTTTGATTTTATATTATTGTGGTTGGGAAAAATGCTTGATATGATTTCAAACTTCTTAAATTTATTTAGCCTTGTTATGCAGCCTAATATGATCTATTTTGGAAAATGTCCAATGTGCACTTGAAAAGAAGGTGTATTCTACTGTTTATAGATGGAATGGGTTGTATTTATCTGTTAAGTTCATTTGGTTTACTACATCATTTAAAGCCACTGTTTAATTTCCTATTGATAATCTGTTGGAATGGTCTAGCCATCTGTGAAAGTGGGATGTAAAAGTTCTCTAATTCTATTGTGTTGCTGTCAATTTCTCCCTTTATGTGTGTTAATTTTTGCTTTAATTTTTCGATGCTGCTGTATTGGGTGTATAGATACTTAGAACTGTAATATCCTCTTGTTGGATTGATTCCTTTATTAATATGTAGTACACTCTTTTGTCTCTTGTGAAATTGCTTATTTTAAAGTCAACTTGCGTCAGACAACAAAAATAAATAAAAGGCATCCGAATTAGTATCATGCAGATGACATGACACTAAATATAGAAAACCCAAAAGACTCTACCGAAAAGAAAAAGTGCTAGAACTGATCAACAAATTCATTAAAGTCATAGGATACATAACCAATGTAGATAAATCTGTTTCATTTCTGTACACCAATAATAAAGCAGGAGAAAAAGAAATGAAGGAAAGAATCCCAATTACAAATGTACCAAAAATAATAAGATACCTAGGAAATAAACCTAACCAAAGAGATAAAAGGCCTATACTCTGAAAACTGTAAAACACTGATGGAAGAAATTGAAGATGGCTCAAAAAAATGGAGGAAAGACATTGCATGCCCATGGACTGGTAGAACAAATCGTGTTAAAATATCTATACTACCTTAAGCAATCTACACATTTAATGTAAGAACTATCAGAATACCAACAACATTTGTCACAGAACTAGAAAAACAATTCTAAAATTTGTATGGAACAACAAAAGACTCCAAAGAGCCAAAGCAAGCTTGAAAAAGAAAAGTAAAGCTGGAGGCATCACAATTCTGGATTTTAAGTCATATTAAAAAGTTGTAGTAATCAAAACAATGTGGTACTGGCACAGAAATGGACACATAGATCAATGGAAAAGAATGGAAAAGTCAGGAATGAATCCCCAAATGTATGGTCAATTAATCTTTGACAAAAGTGAAAAGAATATCCAATGTGAAAAAGACCGTCTCTTCCACAAATGGTGTTGGGGAAACTGAACCACTTTCTTACACCATCCACAAAAATAAATTCAAAATGGATTAAAGACCTAAATGTGATATATGAAACCATTAAAAAATTCTAGAAGAGAACACAGGCAGTAACCTCCTTAATATCAGTCATAGCAACATTTTTTCTAGATAGGTTTCCTAAAGCAAGGCAAATAAAAGCAAAAATAAGTTATTGGGATTACATCAAAATAAAAGCTTCACAGTAAGGGAAACAATCAATAAAACTAAAAGGCAACCTACAGAATGGACGAAGATGTTTGCAAATGACAGATGTGAATAAAGAGTTAGTATCCAACATAAAGAAGTTATGCAATTCAACATCCAAAACAAACAATTCACTTAAAAAACAGGCAGAAGACATTATCAGGTATTTCTTTAAAGAAGACATCGAGATGAGAATAGACATATAAAATATGTTCAACATCACTTATCAGGGAAATGCAAATGAAAACTATAATTAGATATCACCTCATACTTGTCAGATGGCAAAATCAACCACACAAGAAACAAGAAGTATTGGGGAGGGTGTGGAGAAAAAGGAACCCTCCTGCACTATTGGTGGGAACCCTCTTGCACTATTGGTGCAGCCACTCTGGAAAAGAGAATGGAGGTTCCTCAGAAAGTTTAAAATAGAACTATCCTATGATCCACTTATTATACTACTGGGTTTTTACCCAAAGGATACAAAAACACTAATTCAACGGGTTACATGCACCTCTATGTATGTTACAGCATTATTTACTGTAGCCTAGATATGGAAGCAGCCCAGTGTCCGTTGATAAATGGATAAAGAAGTGTTCTGTGCGTGTGTATACATATGCAACGGCAGATTACGCAGCCATTAAAAAAGAATGAAGTCTTGCTATTTGCAACAACATGGTTGGAGCTAGAGAGTGTAATAGTAAGCAAAATAAGTCAGAGAAAGATAAATACCACATGATTTCATTCATATATGGAACTGAAAAAAAAAAGATGAACACAAAATCAAACTCTTACATACAGAGAACAAGCTGGTGTTTGCCAGAGAGGAGGTGGGCGGGAGGATGGGTGGGCGAAGCAGGGATTACAGGCGTCCTCATGGTGAGGAGCCCCGAAGTGGACAGACCTGTTGAATCACTATATTGCACACCCGAAATTAATATAACACTATGTCAACTAACTGGAATTAAAAGTCTCAAAAAGTCTACTTCTGATACAAATGTCGGTATACCTTTTTTTTTTTTTTTTTCATTTCCACTGCATGGATTATTTTTTCTGTCCCTTTCTTGCAGTCTGTATGTGTCCTCAGGTCTGAAGTGAATCCCCTGCAGGCAGTGTATAGAAAAATGTTTTTTAATTCATTCAGCCACCCTACTTGAACACTTAGTCCTTTTACATTGTAATTATTAATAGGCACGTATTGCCATTTTTTTAATGATACCTTTTTTTTTTTTTTTTTTTTTTTTTTTTTACATTCTGCTCTATTCATTTCTTGTTCTCCTTGCTTCCTTCCCTTGTGATTTAAAATTTTGGCGTTATGCTCGGATTATTTTCTCTTATTTTTATGTATATATTATAGAGTTTTGGTTACCATTTGTTCATGTCTAACACCCTATCTATAAGGCAGTCTATTTTAAGTTGATGGTCGCTTCAGTGTGAATGCATTCTAAGAGCACTGCATATTTACTGTCAACTCACCATGTTTTATGTATTTGGTGTGAGGTACTGTATCTTTTCATTTTGCTTATTGCTTACTCATTGTAGGTGTACTTGATTTTATTTTTTTGTTTTAACTTTCTCATTAGTTTTATAAGATTATTGATCTACTAACTTTTATATGTTTGCTTTTACCAGTGAATTTTTTTCTTCCATATCTCTTAGCTTATAGTTAGAGTTTTTTGTTTGTTTTTGCTTTTGGGTTTGTTTTTTTGTTGTTGTTTTTTGTTTTTTGCCTTCAAGAAGTCCTTTTAGCCTGTCTTATGAGGCTGGTTTTGTGGTGATAAATTCCTGCCTGGAGAGTTTTTGGTTATAAGTTTATTCCTTTCAGGGCTGTGACTATACACTGCCACTTCCTTCTGGCCTGCAAAGTTCTTGCTGAAAAATCAGCTGATAGTCTTCTGTTTCTTTGTTGCTTTTCCCTTGCTGCTTTTGTGTCTTGTTGTAGGTCTGTTTGGCTGCATCTTGTTTGGGCCTCTGTGCTTCCTACACCTGAATGTCTATTTTGCTTCCCAGCCTAAGGAAGTTTTCAGGTATGAATTCTTCTTATATGTTTTCTTTCCTGATTTCCTTCTTGGACCCCTATAATATGAATGATTGATTACTTGATGTTTTCCCGTATGTCCCTTATCCTATCCTCAGTTTTAAAATTATGTTGTTTTTGTTGTTGATGATGGATGATTTCTACTACCCTGTCTTCCAGATCTCTCATCCTTTCTTCTACCTCCAGTAGGCTGTCTGTTGATTTCCTCTAGTGTATTTTTTTCACTTTTTTTGTCTGATGCTTTTTTTTAAATTTTTAGTTTGTTTATTTTGAGAGAGACAGAGACAGAGTGAATTGGGGAGGGGCAATGAGAGAGGGAGAGAGAGAATCCCAAGGAGTCTCCATGCTGTCAGTGCAGAGGCCAATGGAGGGCTCAAATTCACAAGTGGTGAGATCATGACCTGAGTGGAAACCAAGAGTCAGATGCTTAACTGACTGAGCCTCCCAAGTGCCCTTTTGTTTGATGTGTTTTATTTTCTCTTTGTTGAAGTTCTCACTGAGGTCATCCACAGTTCTTCCCAGTTTGGTGAGCATATTTATGACCATTGATTGAACTTTTTTAGATACATGACTTATTTTTCACTTAGTTCTTTCTCTGAAATTTTGTCTTCTCCTTTTATTAGAACATAATCCTTTGTTTGCTCATTTTGTGTGTTTTTTTTCTCAAGATATTAGGTAAGTCAGCTACTTTTTCTAGTCTTGAAGGTAGTAGTTCTAGTTAAAAGCACCCTGTGGGACCCAGTAGCACAATCACGCCTTGTCACCAGAACCAGGTACTACAGAGGTGTCCCAAGTGTAGGCTGCAGGTTCCCTCCTATTGTGTCTGGGCCCTGATTACCTCAGGCATGCTGTGGAGTGGGCTTTCCCCAAGTCAGCTGATAGAGAGGCTCAAGCTTAGCTGCTGTGGGCATATCAGGAGGAGGCCATCCCCTGGTGTGGCTAGATGCAAGGTCTTGGTGGTTAGGAGAGCTGGTCTTTCCACCTTCCTGGGCATGTGATTTCTTTGGAGAGGTCCTGCTCCTGACCAAGGCTCCCCACTGAGTGTCACAGGGCAGGAGCCAGTTTGGAGGGGTGCCAGGTATCCAGGTAGTCTGGGCATGTCTGCATGGAAATACTGGGGTGGAAATAGCAAAGTAGACAGAGTGTGTCAGAACTAGATGACCAGTATCAAGGCAGGTAGACTGAAGGAGGAATGGCGAGGAAATATTTCCCAACATTGTTTTTCTTCCTGGAAGAATTCCTAAGGATCCCTGTTTTATCACTACAGGTCCTAAAATTAATGAGTAAATCTTCATATAAAATCTAGATACTTTTCAAACTGCTGCCTCTGTACTGGGTTTAAGAGCAAGTTAGAATGTGTGCAGGCCCTTGAAGAGTGGAGTCTCAGATTCTTACAGCCTCCGTGTCTCCTGTGGATAAGCTCCAATGATTTCTCGAAGACAGATACTATGGGGGCTCATCTTCGCAGCACACAACCTCCAGGTGGGGCAGTCTGATGGAGGCTGGAGCCCCTCACTCCTCAGGGAGGGTTTCTGCACTTCTGATTGATATCCCTTCCAGTTGGGGGTTGGCAGCTGTGAAGTCTCTGCCCCTCTTCCCCTCCACAGTGTGGCTTTAAGAAAATATCTTCAGCTTTGGAAGACATGCCCTGCTTTTCTTCAGGTTGTTCACAGAGTTGCTGTATTGGAGTTGCAGCCTTGGTGTGCACATGGGAGGAGGGGTGGACTCTAGATCTTCCTGCTCTCCTATCTTCCCCTCCTCTGTCCTAGTTACATGTCTCACTTCATTTCCTACAATTGTACCCCTTTCTTTACTCTTCCTCAGCCACACCAGCCTTTGTTTGTTTCTCAGCAATGCTAAATACACTCTGATGTGAGAGCCTTTTCAGTGGCTCTTTGCACTATGAAATTTTCTTTCCTCCCGATACACCCAGAGATCTCTTTTCTACTACTTTGTCATTGCTCACTACTACTTTCTCAGTAAAGCCTTCCAAAGCCATCATATATAAAACTGCAAATCCTCAGTGCCCACCCTTCAAAATGGTCTTGTCAGTTTTTCCCCCCATAGCATTTAAAAGAGATGATAGAATGTATTTAATTAAAGAATTCAGGGTGTATTTTATTTTTTCACTACCTAGAATGTAAGCTATAAGAGGACAGTAATATTTGTCTGCTTTGTCTTTTTTAATTTTTTTTTCACTTTTATTTTTGTAGTGTTTGTTTATTTTGAGAGAGAAAGGGAGACAGGATCCAAAGTGGGCTCGGGGGAAAGGTAATGGGGGGTGATGGTCTTGGTGGAGGTCACTTGTGGGGAAGAGCACTGGGTGTTATATGGAAACCAACCTGACAATAAACTATAAAGTTAAAAAAAAAAGTGTTTTTTTTGAGCTGTCAGCTCAAACTCTGTGCTGATGTAGGCTCAAACTTGGGAACCATGCAATCATTACCTGAGCTGAAGCCAGACACTAAAACAACTGAGCCACCCAGGCACCTCTGTCTGCTTTATCTTTATCTTTATCTTTTCTGTCACTTCCTGGTGATAAAGATAGAGTGAGCACTTAATAAATGTTGAATTAACCAATATCTAGTCATTTATATTTATATTATTGTACAAAACTTAGGGAACATTTACAAAAAGTCATGTATTAAGACAATGGAGAAAATCTTAATTGTCAAAAGTGGGAAAAATAAGTACCACATCCTCTGATTATGATGTAAAAAATACTTTTTGAGTTTATTTATTTTGAAAGAGACAGAAGGAGTTGGTGACGGCAGAGAGAGAGAATCACAAGCAGGCTCCAAGCTGCCAGCACTGAACCTGAGATGTGGGGCTCGAACACCAAAGCCATGATACCATGACCTGAGCCAAAACCAAGAGTCAGACGCTTAACTGACTGAGCTACCCAGACCCCCCCTAAAAATTAATATTTTTTAGAGTAATAAAAACAGATAAAATTGTGTATTGCAGGGAATTTGAGTGTCCCAAACAGTTGTACATAACGACACAATTAAAACTGAAATACTGACGATAAAGTCACTTCAGGATGCAAATGTTGTTAAACATTAAAGCTAATAAGTTAGAAGAATGAACAGTCTGACAAATATAAAATAGACATTTTATTAAAAATAAACAGTAAATAAAGGTAAGCAATGAGCTTCCATGAGCAATAAAAGCAGGAAAATATATAAAATTTTGAAATTTTATATGGATGAAACAGAAAATTGTAAATGCCTAAAAAGTAGTTTAATCAGATTTGAAAACCTTTATGCAATTGATGAATTTTAGAAAAATTAAATGGCTGTCCTCAAAGACACATAAAATCTCAAAAGGCCAATAATTATAAAATAATTGTAAAAGTTATCAAAATCTAAGCCCCTGATAAAGATAATGCCCAGAAAATTTGTATAGTTTAATTACTTAATCTAAAAAGAACAAATTAGTCTAATACTGTTTAAACTTTTCTGGAGAAAAGATAAAGTTTCTAAAACAGTTTTACAAAACCAGTGTTAGACTAATTTATAATTGCAGTTGGAGGGGAATTAAAAAACATTGGATAAATTTTCTATAAGATAGGGTCTTGTTGAATAAGAATAAGTGTGATTAAAGATTACTACATTCACCATGCATAAAACATTTTTCAAGGCCAAAATACCACGAACTACATCAAAATGACTAAGGAAAAAATAGAACATTTACAACAGAACATTTATAAAACAAGAGCACTCACAGAGAAAGGTACCTAATAGAATCCCACTTACTGATAAAGTCAGGTAATTATATTGAAACTACATAGGCAAATGTGTAGCTAGAGTTGTCTACAAGAATATTCACAGCAGTAAGTTTACAAAAGCTAATAACTGTAAATATATCAAATGTCTAGTAATTGGAAAAATTGCATGAGTCAATTTCTCAAAGATAAGAAAGCATGATTCTATCTATATAAAGTTAAACTTTGGCAACAAAAATGTATTGTGTTAGAATCCAGGATAGGGTTAACTAGGATACGGAGAATGTTTGGGTTGCTGGTTCTGGATTGCTGGCTATTTTTATGTTATGTCTTTGGTTGCACAAATATGTCCTCTTCTAAATTTATATGAAGCTAAGGCTCACTTTCCTAAACATAGGTATTTTATTGCAATAAAACCTTCTGAACATACAAGGTAAATAAATATCTCCAAGGATATACAAGAAACTGATCAAAATGAGTTTTTCAAGTAACTTAAATGGAAGAAATGCCAGGGATATTGTAGTTGCATAAACTTTTTAAAATTACAAGCCTGTACCTTTTTATCAGTTTGCTTATATAGATATGCACATTGTTGTTAACAAGTTTGAAACAAATTTTTTCAAAATGCCGTATTTGACTTATTTCTCCAGTAACTATTATGTTTGGAATGTTTTTCCAGACTTTTTTCTTTAATCTTATGTGTCCTTAATTTCATAGAGAAATACCTATTTTTGTGTATTTGGTGGTGTTCATACTCGATTTACAGTATACAATTTGGTTTAACAATATGTGTATATAATATATTATGGAGATCATTCTAAAAAAGAATCAAAGTTCTACCTCTTTCTAGGTGTGAGAAATATATCAAAAATGTCCCTTTTGCTGACTTCCTAAATTGTTATTACTAATAATTCCTTGTTACTCAGATAATCCTCTTTGCCATCTTTTCCTGTGATACCCCATCAACCATTTTCTTTCATTTCTTAAGAACTTTAGATCTCTGCCTACACCCAATCTCTGCTGCTCTGTCGTAATTCCCAGACATTTCAATGTTCATACACTTTTCTTCATATCTGCGTTTTATGAATGTTGTCATCTTCTCAAATGACCCTCCCCTCTTCTGAATCTAGCCACCAATCCCATGTTCATACCTATGGGTCATTATAACCAACTGTTACTCCTCCATAATCCCAAATTTAAACCTTAAATGACAATCCACCATCTTGTGTCCTTCTCACGTTCTCCAGTATTAATCGCTGTGGTATTCCATTTCCAACAATGTCTAGATCATACCTGAGCCTTGAATCCATGAAAGGTTTGTTTTTGACTTCCCATCTCCTGCCCTTTACTCTCTCCTTACCTGCTTAAATTCCTAAAGGGTATGAGCTGTACAGAAAGGTCACCAGGGTTTGTGACTTGGTGTCATCATCTGAAACTTTCAACACATTATCCAAATAGCCTAAATTTTCTGTTTTGCAATTTCCTCATCTGCACAAATGGGGAAAATATAACATCTACCTGATAGGACTGTTAAGGCATTTAAATGAAGGAATAATCATAAATAGCTTAGAATGGTACCTGGCATATTGTAAAGATATGTTACTAATAAGCAAAAATCTATTATAATAATTACCAGACAAATAGTCTCAAATTTGACTCCTTTTCTTTCATTAACATATGCATTTTGCAAAATATTAACTCTGGTCAAATCTACCTCTTGACCTTCTCAGTGACCACACCAGTGCAGATGAACGTGGCTAAGGAAGGAAAAAAAACAAGTTTGCTGAGTAATCTCACTTTTGATTCATGATTACTGAATCCACTGGCCTTTTAGCTTTATTCACAATCATACATTTTATCTCCATTTACTCTGCCATTCTCTTACATGTCAGTCTCCTGCTTTATCCTCATTCTTCAAAACTCCTGGTATTTCATGTCCTTTTCTAACACTCAACTGCTGACTTTTTTTTCCTTTTCTCTGAGAAAACAGAAGAAAGTATATGAGAGATTCTGCAAGCTCTCATGGATTTGTGCCCGTATAATTTTTGCTCTCAGAGTGGTTGAACTGTTCTTGTTCCTAGCTAAGGCCAATATTTTTTTATGCATTGAATCCTACCTTTTTATATTACTATTTTAACTTCTATCCTGGACCATTCTATTCAGCATATTACTTCTATTTCAAATTGCCACACAAAACAAAATCACCACCCTCCCCAGTAACCAGTCCTTTTAACTCTCAGAAAATATTCTGTTTTGCATTTTCTCTTAAATTTATCCAAATGTTCACCCCTTGACACTTAGAAAGATCCCCAATACCATCTATATTAATACCTAGAATACTTAATTCCAGATGTGATCTTATTCAGGACTACTAACACATTGGATATTTTGGGACATTTAGCTGCTGACAACATTTGCCACTGTTACTCATCTTTGAAAGGCTCATTTCATTGGCTTATGGCATAGTACCGAGCCTCAATTCCCCTGCCAACTGGCCGCTACCTCTAAAGTTTTTCTTATCCTTTTCTTTCCCTCTCTCACACAGCTAGCATCTACAGAACTCAGTCCTGTTACTGTTTCTCTTTCATATCTATACAAAATCCATAGTTGATGTTCTAGTCTCACAGTTTTAAATTGTAATATAGTATTAACTCCCAAATTAAGAAATCCAGACTAGTCTTTTCTTCTGAAATGAGATTTATGTTTCAAATCTTCTCCTTAAATTTTCTCTTACATATGTATTAGATCTGTCAAAGTTAACAAATCCCAAACTGACCTCTCAACATAACTCACAAATCAGCTCCAACAATAGTACTTCTGATCTCCATAAAACTCACCTAAAATTTTTCTGTTGTTCTGACCAAAAAAATCTTAACATTATTCCTGTTGTTTTTTTTTACCTTCTTTCTTTAATCCATGAGGAAATTGTACTTTTCCCCCTGCCCCAACATTGAAAAGTATCCAGAAGTAAATCCCCTCCACACCTTACCTGGTTACAATTGGCAACCTCTTCCTGGTTTGCCTCCTAACTGGTCTTTCCTCTTTGGCGCTTACTCCATCTCACTCTGTTTTCAACATGGCAGAAGGAGTGATTCTATTACACTGTAACATAGATCATTTCAGTGCCCTGCTAAAATACTTGGATTAACCATTTATGTCACTCAGATTCACCACCAACTTCCTTGCGATAGCTTACACAATTCTCCAGGAGCTGCCCACCTGTATTTCTCTTCTTACTTGCTCTGCTCCAGTCACACTGGACTCTATGATTGCTCAAAAATAGGAGTCATGTTTCCCTCCCAGGAACTTTGCTTTTAGTGTTCTTCTAGGTGGATGCTTCCCTTCTCAACTCCCTGCCCAGAGAGTCCTAGACAAACCCTCAGTTCCTTTAAGTTACTCATGGAAATCTTTTCCAGGATACCCCCTTGGTTAATTTCAATGCACAGAAAAGTCATTTCTTTTCTGTTTTGTTTTTCTTTTAAACCCACAAATTTTAGTCCTTCCTGTTTGTGTTGCTAGTCTTCCTCCCTGGAATTTAAATTGAGTGATGTAATGCTGGCAACTATAATAATACCTGCCATATGATAAATGGTTGTATCAGGCAAGGCCGTGGCTAGCAAAAAATAGAATGCACACTAGAATCTAGTGTCATTCACTAAGGGTCAAAGGGAGGTAGCAGAAGAGGGCTGTAATGAATGCCATCTCTTTGGAGTTGTGGCTTAAGTATTGTGATCTCGCCAGCCCATGACAGATTTTGCAAGGAGGGAGCTTGGAAAATTCATCCTTTGGATTGCAATCTCCTTTCTGTGATTACATGCAGTGCATTTCACTGCCCATTTCCAAAAGGAAGCTAGATGATAAGGGAGCTCTTTGATACAGTGGAGGGAGATCTAGAGACTAAATTGAAGATATATAGCATAGTGTTCAATAAATAATGGTGAATGAATGCTTCACTGAACATCTGGGTAAATGCCTGTGACATCCAATTAACCCTATTTCTCTAAAAGTGTAATTAGTAAGCTCAAGGAAATTTATATACTAATCAATGGAAAGATTGCAAAATAGCATTCTAAAAACAAGAACAATAGAAACCCTGTCGTCTTACCAACAATGTATAGGCTATGAATTTTCTACCAGTCATATCAAAGATATATTTTGACATTGTATAATGTAACAAACAAGACCTAAAAATGATTGTGAGGAACAGTTCTAACAATGCTGAATGGAAATTGGTGTATAAACACTGTGGTTTCCTTGCCCCTCAAGTGAGCTACTCTTCGATGTGATCAAAATAATTTCCCAGAAGTCCATACCAGGTCTGAGATGCAGGTGATCACAATGGCATTGTGTTCATTAATGCAAACTCTATGGGTTTCTGTTTCATGTCTCCCTTGTTCTTTTCCCTATAGGTACTTTTTTCTAATTCTTCCCAAATTGCCCTCAAATCTTTTGTTCGAAGATCTGCTTTTGTGGGTATCCAAGACAGGCCAAAAAAATAATCTTCAATTGAAAATACATGCTATGGGGGCACCTGGGTGGCTCAGTCGGTTAAGCATCCGGCTTCGGATCAGGTCATGATCTCACGGTTCGTGGGTTTGAGCCTGGCATCAGGCTCTGTGCTGACAGCTCAGAGCCTGGAGCCTGCTTCAGATTCTGTATCTCCCTCTCTCTCGCCCTCCCCTGCTCGCACTGTCTCTCTCTGTCTCTCAAAAATAAAAAAAATTTAAAAAAAACATTAAAAAAAAGAATTTTGAAAATGCATGCTCTGAAACCCTAACTAGTGAGGGTTAACGGCCACATTGTTGTTTCTTCAAAGAAATTTTATTTCAGTTTTATGACCTTATAGTTTTGGTATGCGTTAGGGAGATTTTTAAAAATACTCATATAAAGACCTTTTATTTGCTTATATTTGCATTCATGGTAACATAGAAAAATAAACGGAAAAATTTGCTTCTTGTAGTTCAGTACTATGTAATCAAAGTTGGATATGCAAGCACATTCAGTGAATTCAAATATTGTATGTAAATGCAACATTGATTCTGAAACACCTTTCCTAGCAGGTAATTCAGATAATGTCTAACATTTTCTTGGTTAAAATCCACGCTCATGTTTAGAATTATTATACTCTATATGACTGCTATAAATATGTAGACAACATAGCAAAACATATTTTTCTGTATCATAGATAGTTATAAAATCTGTGTAGAGTGATATAAATATAATTGCAAGTAGAGTTTCAAATTTAAACCAATATCTTAATATATTAATGTTAAGTTCATTAATTGAAAATGTATTACATAAATATGATTTAAAACATGACAGGTAAATTATGTTAACATAGCAATGTTTTCTCTCTTAAATTATATCTTCATTTTTCAGTTACTCATATGCATCTTTTTTAAAGATTTGTTTTTAATGTTTATTTCTTTATTTTTGAGAGAGAGCGAGTGAGCATGAACAGTGGAGGGTCACAGAGAGAGAAAAAGGGAGAGGGAGTCAGAATACCAAGCAGGTTCTGTAATGTCAGCACAGAGCCTGATTCGGGGCTTGAACTCACAAACTGTGAGATCATCCTGAGCCGAAACCAAGAGTTGGACAGTTAAGGGACTGAGCCATCCAGGCGCCCCATATGCATCTTGGTTCACTATTACACTCTTTATTAAGTGTATTAGGATTTCAAAATTGCATTTCTGAGAACAACCCAACTTACATTATTTTAAGATAGAAAAATGTGTTAAATATACATATTTTATTATAGTTTGTAAAACCTAGTCTTTACATCAATTCAAGATTGTTGTGGCAATTTATATTGGAATCTTTCATTAATTAAATTGAAATTTTCCCTCTGAAATGATAGAACACTGAGAAACTATCTTTAATCAACCGACCAAAAGCAAGGTTTACTTTTTCTGCAAACCATTGTTCATCACATCAAAGAGACTTGATATATCTTTGATTAAAGACAGAATAGTTCTTTGCAGATAACTAGTTTACCTTTTGAAGATTTTTTTAACTCATAAGTTAATAATTAAAAAGGTCTGGATGACAAGTATCAATTCCTCATAAAAAAGATAACTAAAAGATGAACAGCATTAAAAATATATAAGTCCAGGAGTATGATGTTTAGCCTGCTTAAATTGAACTTGGATTTTATTTGTGTGTGATACAGTAATGAAATAAAGTAGAGTCTAACATGTATTACATCCAGGAGGTAAGCAAAAGTACTTGCTTCAAGCAATACTTTATCTTTTATCATCTTTGGTAGATAGATACTTTCTTGAATACATTTCTTTCTCTCAGATTTGGAAAATCAAGGGATAGAATGAGAGCTGTTGATCTTAAAAATCATATCTAGCGGCATCTGTGTCAATGCATACAGTATAAACATGTATAAATACACCGATGCATTTACATAGCACATTCTTCCCATATTCTTTCTTAAGTGAATCCTCAGTCAAGCATTTTATAAAAGGGACATTTCACTTCTAATGCAGAAAATACAACACTTATACCTATGATTTTGGTAATTATTTTGATATACCCATGATTCAGTCAGGATAACCATCCAATAATTAGTGTGCGAACAGGGCTAGATAATAACACAGCTCTATTCAATTTGCAGAAAATACCCAAGGCAGCTCTTTATATTTTATAAGCTTACTATATCCAATGGACAGCATATTTTTAAAAATTATTTTTAATTCTAGCATAATTAATGTCAAGTATTAGTTTCAAGTGTACAAGATAGCGATTCAAAAATTCTATACATTACTCAGTGCCCAGTGTATTCGTTTATTTTTTTCACTTTGCTTTTTCAGTTTATTTTTATTTTTATTTTTTTCAACTTTATAGTTTATTGTCAGGTTGGTTTCCATATAACACCCAGTGCTCTTCCCCACAAGTGACCTCCACCAAGACCATCACCCCCCCTTAACCTTTCCCCCTTCGCCTTCCCCCCTCAGTTTGTTTTCAGTATTCAAGAGTCTCTTGTGTTTTGTCTCCCTCCC
>CM053567.1:8311174-8649724 GCA_028646485.1 Cryptoprocta ferox | reverse complement strand
CTCGCCGGCCAGATGGGACGGATTTCTCTCCCGGCGCTCGGCAGATATATATGGGGAGAGGGGTGAGTTTTTCCTCCCTTAGAGATGGTTCTAGGTGCGTTTTCCGCCTCTCTCTCTCTTCCCCTGGTCTCTCCGGGGCACAGCGCGCTCTCCCTGTCAGTGCCCAGTGTATTCTTAAGTGTACTCTTAATCTCCTTCAACTATTTCACCCATGCCCCACCCACCTCCCCTCTGGTAACCACCGATTCTTTATATTTACAAATTCTCTCTCTTGTGTTTTTTTTCTTTATTCATTCGTTTCTTAAATTCCACATATGAGTGAAATACTATGGTATGTATGTGTCTCTGACATTTTCTCCAGCATTATACCCTCAAGGTCCATACATGTTGTTGCAAATGTTAAAATTCCATTCTTTTTTTATGGCTGAGTAAAATTTCGTTGTATATATTTATACTTCATCTTTCTCATCTGTTGGTGAGCATGGGTTACTTTTATATTTTGGCTGTTGTAAATAATGGTGCAAAATACATAAGAATTTATATACATATCTTTATCTATATCTATATCTATGTATATAGATAGATACAGATATCTAGATATCGATAGCTATAAATACATTTGGAGAGATACAGATAGATATAGATATATTGAATTAGTGGTTTTGTGTTCTTTGGGTGTATACCCAGTAGTGGAATTACTCATCATAAGGTAATTCTATTTCTATTTGTGAGGAACTGGGTCCATACACTTTTCCACAGTGACTACAACATTCAGCATTCTCAGCAACAGTGCAACAGACTTCCTTTTTCTTCACATCATGGTTTTAATTTTAGCTATTCTAACAGGTTTGAGGTGATACCTCACTGTGGGTTTGATTTGTATTTCCCCAATGATGACTCACATTAAGCATCTTTTCTAGTGTCTGATGACTATCTTCCCACTTGTAATTGGATTATTATTTTTGGTGTTGAGTTATAGAAGTTCTTTGTATATTTGGATACTGGCTTCTTATCATATATATAATTTTTAAGTACCTTGTCCCATTTAGTAGATTGTCTTTTGGTTTTGTTTATTGATTTTTTTTGCTGTATAGAAGTTTTTTTTATTTTTTTATTTTGATGTAGTCCCAATAGCTTGTTTCTGTTTTTGTTTCTCTTGCCTCAGGAGACAAATATAGAAAAATGTTGTTATATTCTGGGTCATATCATTACTGCCTATGCTCTCTTCTAGGATTTTTATGGTTTCAGATTTCAAATTTAGGTCTTGAATCAATTTTGAGTTTATTTTGTGAGCAGTCAAAGAAACTGGTCCAGTGTCATTCTTTGGCATGTAGCTGCCTAGTTTTCCAAGCACTGTTTATTAAAGAAACTCTTTTTTTACATTGCATATTCTTGCTTGCTTTGTCAGTGATTGACCATATGAGGCTGAGTTTATTTCTGGATTCTTTATTCTGTTCTATTGATCTACATGTCCATTGTGTGCCATTACCATACTATTTTGATTACTTTGTAGTATGTTAGTGAAATCTGGGATGGTAATACCTCCAGTTTTATTCTTCTTTTAAAGATTATTTTGGATATTCAAGGTCTTTCGTGGCCTTACATACAAATTTTAGGATTATTTCTACTTCTGTGAAAAATGCTATTGCTGTTTTGATAAGGATTGCATTAAATCTGTGATTTGCTTTTGGTAATATGGACATTGTCACAATATTGTCCCAATCTGTGAGAATGGAATATATTTCTGTTTGTGTATATTCTTCAATTTCTTTCATCAATGTTTTATAGTTTCAGAATAGAGGTCTTTCACCTCTTTGGTTAAGTTTATTCCTAGGTATTTTATTATTTTTGGTGCAATTATAAATGGGATTGATCCTTAATTTCTCTTTCTGCTACTTAATTTTTAGTGTATAGAAATTGAACTGTTGATGTATATTGATTTTGTATCCTGTGACTTGACTGAATTCATTTATGAGTTCTAGTAGTTTTGGATAGAGTTTGTAGACTTTTTTATATATAGTATAATGTCATCTGTAGATTGTGAACATTTTACCTCACCCAATCAGTTTGGATGACTTTCATTTCTTTTTCTTGTCTAATTGCTATGGCTAGGACTTCCAGGACTATATTGAATAAAAGTGGTAAGAATGGACATCCTTGTCTTGTTCGTCACCTTAGGGGAAAAGTTCTCAGTTTTTGTCCATTGAGTATGAAGTTACCTGTGGGTTTTTCCATATATGTTGAAGTATGTTCTCTCTAAACCTACTTCATTGTGGGGTGCCTGGGTGGCTCAGTCAGTTGAGCGTCCAACTTTGGCTCAGGTCATGATCTCACAGTTCACGGATTCAAGCTCCGCATCGGGCTCTGTGCTGACAGCTCAGAGACTGGAGCCTGCTTTGGATTCTTTGTCTCCCTCTCCCTCTGCCCCTCCCTCACTCACACACTGTCTCACTCTGTCTCTCAGAAATAAACGTAAAAAAATTTTTTTAATAAATAAATAAACCTACTTTGTTGAGAGTTTTTATCATTAATGGATGTTGTAATTGGCCAAATGATTTTTCTGAGTCTATTAAAATGATCATGTAGTTTGTATTCATTTTCTTGATGTGGTGTATACATTGATTGATTTGTAAATATTGAACACACTTCCATCCCCAGAATAAATCCCACGTGATCATGATGAATGATTTTTTTTTTAGTGTATTGTTGAATTTGCTCTGCTAATGTTTTGTGGAGAATTTTTTTCATCTAGGTTCATTAGAGATACAGTCCTGTAGTTTTGCTTTTTTTGTAGAGTCTTTATTTTGTTTTGCCATTAGAGTAATCCTGGTCTCATGGTATGAATTAGGAAGTTTTCTTTCTTTCTTCTGTTTTTGGTATTAACTCTTTAAATATTTGGTAGAATTTGTCCATGAGACATCTGGTCCTGGGCTTTTGTTTGTTGGGAGTTTTTTGATTATTGGTTAAATTTCTCTGCTGATAATGGAACTGTTCAAATTTTCTATTCTTCCTGATTCAATTCTGGGAGGTTATATACTTCTAGAAATTTATCCATTTCTTTTAAGTTGTCAAATGTGTTGGCATATGAGTTTCCATAATATTCTCCTATATTCCTTTGATCTCTGTGGCATTGGTTATTGCTTTTCTTCTTTTATTTCTGATTTTGTCCTCTTTTTTTGATGAATGTGGCTGAAGATTTATCAGTTTTGTTGATCTTTTCAAAGATCTGTTCTATTTTTAAGTTACTATTTCAATTATTTCTGCTTTATATTTATTTTCTTTTACTGGGTTTTGAGATTTGTTGGTTCTTATTTGCCTAGCTCCTTTAGACATAAGTGTAGGTTGTTTGTGATGTTTCTTGTTATTTGAGATAGGCCTGCATCGCCATAAATTTCCCTATTAGAGCAGGTTTTGCTATATCTCAAAGATAAGGAACCATTGTGTTCTTATTTTCCCTTTAATTTGTCTCTTTGTATTTTTTTTTTTTATTTACTGTTTGGTTTCCTGGTTGACCTATTCATTGTCGAGTAGCCTGTTATTTAACTTCCATGTGTTTGTGCTCTTTCCAGATTTTTTCTTGTGGTTGATTTCAAGTTTCATAAGATTGTGGTCAGAAAAGATGTATGATGGGATGTCAGTTTTTTAAAATTTGTTGAGACTTTTTTGGTGCCCTAACATGTGGTCTATTCTGGAGAATGTTATATATGCCCTTAAAAAATGTGTATTCTCCTGTTTTAGGATGGAGTGGTCTGAAAATATCTGTTACAACCCTCTGGTCCAATGTGTCATTCAAAGCTGCTGTTTGCTTGTTGATTTTCTGTTTGGATAATCTATCCATTGATATAATCATGGTTTTAAAGTTCCCTACTATTATTGTATTACTATCAATTACTTCCTGTATGTTTGTTACAAGCTGCTTTATGTGTTTGGGTGCATCCGTAGATACTTACACTTGCTACATCTTGTCGGGTTTTCCGCTTTGTGTTTATGTAGTGTTTTTCTTTGTCTCTCGCTATAGTCTTTGTTTTAAAACCTGTTTTGTCTAGTATAAATGTTCCTAACCCAGCTTTCTTTTTACTTCCATTTCCAGGTTAAATGCTTTTCCATCCCTTCATTTTCAATTTGCATGTGTCTCTAGGTCTGAAATGAGCCTCTTACAGGCACCATAGGGACAGATCTTGCTTTTTTATCCATTTAGTGACCTTATGTCTTTTGATTGGAGCATTTGTCCATTTACATTCAAAGTAACTATTGATAATTAAGTACTTCTTGCCATTTTGTTACTTTTGTTGTTTTGTAGTTCTTCTCTGATCCTTTTTCCTTTTGCTCTCTTCTCTGGTAGTTGTATGGCTTTCTGTGGTAATCTACTTGGATTCCATTCTCTTTAGTTTTTGCATATCTATTGCTCTTTTTTAAAATATTTTTTAATGTTTATTTTTGAGAGAGAGAGCGCACGCGAGCAGGAGAGGGGCAGAGAGACAAGGAGACACAGAATCTGAAGCAGGCTCCAGGCTCTGAGCTGTCAGCACAGAGCTTGATGTGGGGCTTGAACTCAAAAACCGTGAGATCATGACCCAAGCTGAAGCCAGATGCTTAACCGACTGAGCCACCCAGGTGTCCCTCTATTACTGGTTTTTGAACTGCAGTCACCATTGGGTTTATATATAACATCTTAGGCATATAGCAATCTCTACTACTTTTCTTGCCCCTGCTTGTGGTCTTTCCTTTCATAAAGTTTTCAGCTATTTTTTTTTTATTTCTCTTCTTCAGCTTAATTGCTTTCCAGTACTCTCAACACTGATATGTTTTTCTGCTACCTCTAGTCTATTTATTACCATGGGTATATTATTAATTTCAGTGACTGAGTGCTTCATCTGATTGGTTCTATTTTCTGTCTCTTTGTCAAGGGTCTCACTGAGGTCCTTCACTGTTTTCTTCAAGACCAGTGAGTATCTTTAGGACCATTACTTTAAATTCTCTATTAGGCATAATACTTAACTCTGCTTCATTTAGTTCTTTCACTGTGATTTTATCCTTTTGGTTAATTGGGGTCATAGTCCTGTTTCCTCACTTTGTTCCTCACTATCTGTTCCTGTGGTTCAGAAAGTCAGCTACGTTTTCTTTTCTCGAAAGTCATGGCCTTATGGGGAAGAGATCCTGTAGAGTCCTGCCGTGCAGTGTCCCCTGTTCACCAGAACCTATTGCTTTAGGAGTGTCTCCTATATGTGTTGCATGCACACTATTGTTGAGACTGAGCCATGTTTATCTTCAGTCCAGTCATCTTCAATGCCTGTTTGGGGTGGGAGGAGAGGGTTGGTCCCTCTGTTAATGGGCTGGTCTGGGACCACCTTGGGCTTCAGTTGGATAAGACTAGGTATTTTCCTATACTGTGGTCACACTGAACACAGGATGTTCTCCCTGAGGCTTTTATTAGTAGGAGGTACCTGTAGTCAGATCAGATATGTGCCCCTAGCCCATTACTGGGGCTAGGTTGAAGTTGCTGTGTTTATCTTCTCCTTTCTCCAGGGAAAGAACTACTCTGGAGTGGTGCTGATCACTGATAGGGATGCTTGCAGGATGCCGTATTTGTGGTGTTTTGGATAGACTCCTGCTGAAGGCAGGTTGGATGAGGGCAGGTCCACAAGAGAACTCAGGGGCAGGGTGCACAGTGTTAGCAAGGTTTACACATGTCTGCTGTGGGAGGAGACCGGGAGACTTCGGAGAATTGCCAAGGGTAGGTTGGAGGGGGTGATTCTGCCTGAGAGTGCTGTGGCAGGTTGCATTGTTAGCAAGCTAGATGGGGATGGTTCTTTGTTCTTGTTCCAATAGGGGTCAGTGTATCTAGGCTAGTGGATGGGGAGGGAAGTGGCACCCGCTAGCTCCTCTGTTCTTGGAGGAGTCTCCTAGAGACCCCTGCATTTCCAGCACATATTCTGAGATTACTAAGTAAATTTCCTTCTTGTATACCCCAGGAATTTTTTCACACTCTTGCTTCTGTGCAGTATCTGAGTGGGGCTGTTTGTTGTACTGTTTCTTCAAGGGTGGGGACTCACTTTCCTGTTACTTTCTGGCTCTCTTTGGCCAAGTCAGCTGATTTTTAAAGTTGCAGGCGTTAAGCATTGCTGTTTGTAAGAACTGGCAAACTTAAGCCCCTCTGGTTTTCAAAGCCAGATGTTAAGCAGACTTGTCTTCACAGTGTGGGACTTTATGCCTGTGGTACTTGGTGTGATGTCTCCTCCTCTTCCGTCTCTGTGGTGGCAGTGTCCCTCCCATGGACAGTCTCATGGGTCACTTTGGTTTCTGATCACATCTCTATCCTTGCTACCTTTTCATTGTAGCCTTTTTGCTGAAATTAGCTGTGGAAAGTCTGTTCTGCCAGCCTTTGGGTCATTTTCTGGGTTATTTACACTGATGTGGTTGTTATCTAGGTGTATCCATGGGATGAGGTAAGCTTAGGATTCTCCTACTCTGCCATTTCCGGACCCCCAAGATAGCACCCTTTTTAGAGTAAAAATCCATTTTTGTGCTTTTGCAGAGAAAATATATCACTTTATTTTACTCCTGATAGTACCTAGTTAAGTGAGTTTCATTTGAGGGCCGAGTGTCTCTGAAGCAATAGTCTTAAGTAAGCAAATAGCATTTCACTACAGCTGCTCTGTTACAACTATACTTTTGCATTGTAAAAGCTTAAATTAAATGAATAGTAGTGATTTAGCTTTAGAAATATGGAGTAAAATCAGATAATTAACAAAGTTGTAGAAGAGAGAATCATTTAAATAGACAATTTATGCTTCCTCTGGAATGAGAGCTACTAGTTAATTTCCTGTTTTGTAGACTCTGGGCCTACAATTTTAAGACATTTAACACGCAGGAGAGTAATAAAGAAAAAGTAATAACTCGGTACAGTATGCAATCTGTTTTGGAAAAACATTTGCACAAACAAGAGATTGTGTCAGCAGTTCTGTTATTTGAGAGTATAGAAATAGTAGAAAGTCCTTCACTATGGGTTATATGAAAAATAGCCAAAGAAATGAAAGAAAAAATGAGGGATTTATCTAACATAACTATCAAAAAATGGGTTGAGCAGCCTACATTAAGTTGTCATTGTTTTCTCACTACCAAATTATCCATGTAGTATTTATCCCTGTAATATTTGTGTTGTTCTGATACATATAGCCTGGTTGTAGTGGAGACGGGCCTGTGAGTGTCTTATAAAAGCTAGCATGTGGCATCAAGGCATGTCAATTGCAGAGTGCTATTCAAACTCAAAAATCAAGCTGAACAGCACCTATTTATCTAGTTTTTTATGTCCTGTTTCTTTCCATCACTTCCTTACCCATTTGATCAGAAAACACACTTGGAATAAATGATTTATGTAAAAACTTCTTTTTTAAGCTCTGATTCTAGTAATCAGCCCTAAGAGAATGCATTAGATAAAAGTAAACATTAGAATTACATAGAGTATGGAAGGCATACAAAATTGTTTTATGATTAATGACTTGAAGAATATTTTTTGTTTTTTTCTTTTTTACGTATGAACATATATTTGGGTATTCTTGCTCTCAAAGTTAGAATTTACTGCTTTTTCTGCTTAGTAGCATGTTCTTGAGGTAATAACTTATTAAAAAAATTAACTCTTCAATTTTAGGATAGTCTTCCAATTACAGAAAAACTTTGAAGATGGTATAGAGTTCCCATATAGCCCACATTCCATTTCTCCTAAGTCAGATGTTAAATTCTGATAATTCTCCAGCTAGTCCACCTTTCTTTTGATTAGTGCTAGTGTGGCATGTCTTTCTAGAATTCTTTAATTTTAACATAGTCTTTATATTTAAAATGGATTTCTTACAGACAGTATATAGTTGGTTCATGTTTTTGATCCATTCTGACAATCTCTGTCTTGTAAGTAATATATCTGTGTCATTCACACTTAAGGTGTTTGTAATTGATAACTAGTTCTTGCATTTGCTCTTTATTTTTGTTCCCTTCCTTCACTGTTCTCTCTGGATTTAACTGAATATTTTATATGATTCTGCATTAACTGCTCTCTTAGAATATCAATTACTTATTTTTAGTTTCATTTTTTAGTTGCTGCACTAGAGTTTATAATATACATTTTTAATTGCTCTAAGCCCACCTTTGAGTAATACTACATCACTTCATGAATAGTGCAAGCACTGCATGACTGAATATTCCCAATTCCTGTCTTCTGTCTTTTGGGATACTGCTGTCATTTTTCTTATCCCATGTGCTATAATTATTCAATGCATTCTTTAATTTTTTATTGAACTGTAGTTGACATACAGAGTTATATTAGTTTCATACACAGCACAGTGATTTGGCAATTGTGTACATTATGCTATGCTCACCACAATAAGTATGGTCACCATCTGTCACCATACAATGCAATTAAAATATTAATGACTAAATGCACTATACTATACTTTTTTCATCCTCATGACTAATTTTTTTTATAACTGAGAGTTTGTATATCTTAACCTCCTTCACCTACTTCATCCATCTCCCCACCAATTTCTCCTCTGGCAAGCACCAGATCTCTGTGTATATGATTGTGTTGATGTTTGATCTGTTTTTTCTATTCTGGATAAGTAAAAGTATGGTGCAGTTTTATCGTTTTCTGGCTTCTTTGACTTAGCATAATAATTTTAAGATTCATCTCTGTTGTCACAAATCTCATATTTCATTCTTTTTTTATACCTGAGAAATGGTGTGTGTGTGTGTGTGTGTGTGTGTGTGTGTGTGGGTGGGTGGGTGTGTGAATCACAACTTCTTTACTCATTCAGATACTGATGGGCACTTAGGTTGCTTCTGTAAAGTGATTATTGTAAATAATACTGCTATAAATGTGGAGATGCATATGTCTTTTTTAAAATTTTTTAAATGTTTATTTTTAAGAGAAAGAGAGCAAGAGACAGAGCATGAGCAGGGCAGGGGCAGAGAGAGAGAGGAGACATGGAATCCGAACCAGGCTCCAGGCTCTGAGCTGTCAGCACAGAGACCAATGCAGGGCTCGAACTCACGAACAGTGAGATCATGACCTGAGACAAAGTAAGATGCTTAACTGACTGAGCCACCCAGACACCCCTGCATATGTCATTTCAAATTAATTTTCATTGGTGTAAATACTCTGTACCAGAATTACTAAGTAATACGGTATTTCTATTTTTAATTTTTTGAGGAAATTTTATACTGATATCCATGGTGGTTGAACCATTTACATTTCCAACAATAATGGATGAAGTTTCCTTTCTCCATATCCCCACCAATACTAGTTATTTCTTGTCTTTTTTACTCTGTATTCTGACAAGTGTAAGATGGTATCTCACTTGATTTTAATTTATATTTTCTGATTGTTAGTGAAGTTGAGCCTCTTGTCATTAGCCATCAATATGTATTGTTCAGAAAAATGTCTATTCAGGTCCTCTGCCCATGTTTTAATTGAATTATTATTTTCTTAGTGTTGAACAGCAAAAATGTTTTATATATTTTGAATATCACCTGCAAATACACTCTCCTATTCAGTAAGTTGCCTTTTTGTTTTATTGATGATATCCTTCACTGTGCAAAAGCTTTTTATTTTGGTATAGCCCCATACTTTATTTTTTCTTCTTCTTTCTCTCACCTGAACACATATATCTAGAAATAGTGTTTCTAAAGCCAATATCCAAGAGCTTACCACCTTTTCTTTTAGGTGATATGGTTTCAGGTGTTACATTTGGCCTTTAGTCCATTTTGAGTTTTATTTTTGTATATAGTGTAAGAAAGTGGTTCAGTTAAATTTTTGTGTATTTAGTTTCTGAATTTTTCTAGCACCATTCATTGAAAATACCATCTTTTTCCTATTGCATAGTCTCTTTTGTCATAGATGAAATGACTATGTAAGTGTGGGTCTATTTCTGGGATCAATATCATGTTCCATTGATCTATGTGTCTATTTTTTTGTGCAGATACCATGCTTTTTTGATTAAATGGCTTTGTAGTTTATCTTGAAACCTGGGAATTTGATATCTCTACTTTCTTTCTCAAAATAGCCTTTGCTATTCAGGATATTCTGTGGTTCCATACAAATTTATGTACCGTTTGTTCAGTGGAAATTGCTATTGGTATTTTCACCAGGTTTGCATTGAATATTTAGATTGCTTCAAGTTATATGGTCATTTTAACAATATTAATTTTTCCAGTCCGTGAGCATTGTGTATTTTTCCATTTGTGCAGACTTCAAGTTCTTTCATCAATGTTTTATAGTTTCAGAGTACAGGTCTTTGACCTCCTTGTTTCTAGGTATTTTATTCTTTTGGGTAAAATTGTAAGTGAGGTTATTTTCTTAATTTCTCTTTTAGCTACATTGTTATTTATAGGAATGCAATATATTTCTGCATATTTTGTATCCTGCAACTTTACTGAATTTATTAGTTCTAAAAGATTATCTGTGGAATCCTCAGAATTTCTACATATATTGTCATGCCATTTGCAAATAATGACAATTTGACTTCCTCCTAAGTGAACTGTTTTATTTTTCTTGTATAATTGCTGTGGCTAGGACTCTCAGTACTATCTTGAATAAAACTGGTGAGAGGAATCATCCTTCCATTGTTCTTGACCTTAGAGGTAAACATTTCAATTTTTTCACTATGATGTAACTGTGGGTTTTTCATACATGGCTTTATTATTTTGAGTTATGTTTTCTCTAAACCCATTTTGTTGAGGGTTTTAATCACAAATGGATGTTGAATTTTGTCTTTATTCATCTATTAAGATGATCATAGGGATTTTATTATTCATTTTGTTAATGTGATGCATCACATGGGTTGATTAAAGGATATTGAATCATCCTTGTATCCCCAAAATAAATCCATGATAGTGAATGGTCCTTCTAATGTATTCTTGAATTTGGCTTGATGATAATATGTTGAGGATTTTTTGCACCTAGTTCATCAGGCAAAATGGCCTATAGTTTTCTTTTTTTGTAGTGTCTTTTTCTGATTTTGCTATTTTTGTAATAATGGCCACATAGCATGAATTTGGAAGTTTCCCTTCCTTCTCTATTTTTTTGGAATAGTTTGAAAAGCATAGGTATTAACTCCTTTTTATATTTGGTAGTATTCACCTATGAAGCCATTTGTTCTTGGACTTTTGTTGGGAATTTTTTGATCATCAATTCAGTTTTATTTCCAGTAATTGGTGTTTTCAGATTTGTGATTTCTTCCTGATTCAGTTTTGAAAGATTATACATCTCTGGAAATTTATTTAGAATTTCTTCTAGGTTTTCTAATTTGTTAGCATATCGTTTTTCATAGTAGTCTCATAATCCTATGTAATTCTGTGAGATCAGTTGTTACCTGTCTACCATATCTGATTTTGAGTCTGCTTTCTTTATTTTCCCCCTTGATGAGTCTGGCTAAATGTTTATCAATTTTGTTATCCTTTCAAAGAACCAGCTCTTGTATTCATGAACACTTATTTTAAGGCTGATTTTTTTTCATGAGCTTTGTTAAGTTTGCGGACCATTAAATATACTCATCATTTCCATCACAGCATTTTTTCTAACATATCATTTTAATACTTGATTAGAATTTTTTCTTTATTTACTCTTAAATTTAGGTATGCTGAACTACTTTTTCCATTATGGCACTTTACATATTAATCATAATTTCTTAAGTTCCCTAATGGATAATTCCAACATCTCCCTGTGCCATATCTGAGTCTTGGTCTGGTAATTATTTTGTCTCTTCAGACTGTGTTTTCTCTGATCTTTTGTCATGCCTTGCAACCTTGAGATTGTTTAAAGTCTGTAATGGTGTAAGGTGTTGTTTCTGTGGCCAGGAGTTGGACGGTGTTTTTTTGCTGTCTGTATATGGGCCAGAGATATCACATTTTTCTGGTCTTTGTTGCTTCTTTCCTCTTGACTTTGGGTTTCCCTAGTTAATCCTTCTCAAGCTGAGTCTGCATCTTGCTGCTTTTCGGATATAAACCATTGTTGTTATACTTGTGCTCTATCTTGGTAGTGCTAAGGCATGGAGTAGAAGCAGTGTAGTATAATCCTGATTACATCTCTGTCTTTTAAGGAGCTCATCCCTTGTGAATGTGACCTTCTTATGTTTGTCTCCCAACTTCCTTCTCTGGCTGCATTCCCTTATGTACTATTTGGAAGCCTTGAACGTTAATGTGTTGGGGGTTTAACCCCCCATGAGATAAGAAGGATAGAGGGAGCCAGAGTACAATCAATGGACTCCCCCCAAACTAGATAAGTCTCTGGCAAAGTTTGTCTTCCTAGAGATTGGGTGTTTGTCATGGAGAAGTTTCTGGGTATATTTCACAATGACTACTTTCACCTTCCCCTTTCTAGACCCAAGGGGGAAACTTTTTTATATATTTATCATTATAACCAGCCCACAAAAATATGGGACACTTCTAAAAGTATTGTTCCTAGGAATTTTTACTTCTAACACAAGTCTACATTCATTCTCCCGCAGTTCATCAAAACTATCATTCCTGCCAGTTACGGTTTCAGTAGCTACTGCTCCAGGTGAGGAAATTTTGGCTGGGTCTCACTAGATAAGCCCCTATCTCTAAGTTTCACAGTTGCAGATTGTCCTCCAAGCTCTGTTCCTTTACAGATCCAGAAAGATTTGCTGACTGTCAGTCCAATTTCCTGTTGTAAGGACAGCAGTGGTAACTTGTTAAAAATGTTGGAGTTGAAACCAAAAGTGATTTTATATTTTAGGTTCATCTTTTCTTTCTATGGTATGAAATGTGGCCATATTTATAAATATTTATACTCATTTTCATAGCATTATGCCATACCTTCTCTGAATTTCAAGATGTTTCACTCTTATTAAATTCAACTATACCCGTTTGTCAGAATTGCTACAGATTACATATTTCCTACTGTGTTTATTTCAGTTGCACTTGGAGATGAAGTAGAGATATTTTAATTTATGTCATTACCTTGAAATGCAGTGTCAACAATTTTGGGGTATAGAAACTACTATGAAACAAAAATATGAATGCATTTTGCAGTAATATTCACAGAATGAGTTTTATATATAACTATTGAAAATATTACACTAAATTGTGAATAGGTCTCAAGTATTAAATTAAAGTAAAAATATTGGAAGTCACTTGAATAAAAAGATGATTAAGAGTGCAGAAGATGATTTCTATAGATATTTATGTAAAGTTGAAAACAGTTGCCTAGCTAAGCACTAACTAAGGGATTAAGACAAGCTTTGACTGGGGCACCCGGGTGGCTCAGTCTGTTAAGTATCCAGCTTCAGCTCAGGTCATGATCTCACGGTTGTGGGTTCAAGCCCCGCATCGGGCTCTATTTTGACAGCTCAGATCCTGTTTCAGATTCTATGTCTCCCTCTCTCTCTGCCCCTTCCCTGCTCATGCTCTGTCTCCGTCTCAAAAATAAATAAATATTAAAAAAAGACAAGTGTTGACAAGCACTTTTATGATATAAAACAATAAGTAGTCTGAGAATAAAGAATATCCTGATTGTCTATCAAGAAATAGATTGAAATTAAAATTGAAATTAAGCAAATATGTTAGAATATGAACTCTATAAATGTTAATACTAGAATATGTCATACACACTTAGTAAGATGATATAAAAATTAAGAAAACAATGAAAAAGCCTATATTTAAAACATGAAATTAATAGTGTTTCCAACGTTTTTAATAGCTATTCTTCATTTGAAAATATTTTTAAGTGTTTGCTATTTCTAAAACCAAATACAGTTTTGTGAGTTTTTTTAAGTGACACTAGCCCTCAAGGACTATCCATTTTGAAAAATAAAATAAAACCCTATGAATGTAATAGACACATACATAAAACATAACTGTAGCCATAAATACAGTTGTCTGAATGTACACGGATATCTGGGGGGAAACACAAAATGGAATGTATATAGAGTTGACTGTGTTACAGACTAAATTTAAATGTAATGACTTCTAATTTGCAACCTGTGTAACTTTCCATTTGGAAGAAGACTGTAATCTAATTTATTGTTGTATTCAAAATAAATTAGAATGGTCTGATGTTGGAATGTAAAATATTTGGGGCATTAACATTTCAAAATACTTAGATCATGTTATTTTCTTTTGCATTTTTTATTGATGTTTTTTAAAATGTTAATTAAGCAATACATATTTTGGATTCTAATTTGCATCGAAAGATGTGGTTGAGTATCAAGAAATATATTACAGAAAATAAGTATTACTCAGATGACTCTACCCTATCTGCAGATTTTCAACAAATGCACATTAAACAACAGGTAGTATTAGCAGTTTAAAATTAATAAAGTTAATTCTGCATTGCATTTCAAGAGCCAGAGAGCAGTGGTCTTAAAATGGGGTTTACAGGGGCACCTGGGTGGCTCAGTCAGTTGAGCATAGGTTCTTGGTTTTGGCTTAGGTCATGATCTCATGGTTTGTGGGTTTGAGTCCTGTATCAGGGTCCTCACTGACACTGTGAGGCCTGCTTTGGATTCTCTCTCCCTCTCTACACTTTCCCTGCTCATGGTCTCTCTGTCTCGGTTTCTATCTCTCTCTGTCTCTCTCTCAAAATAAATAAACTTAAAAAAAAATGTGGCTTGTAGGGGCACCTGGTGGCTCACTCAGTTAAGTGTCTGACTTCAGCTCGGATCATGATCTTGAGGTTTGCGAGTTAGAGCCTCCATGTCGGGCTCTGTGCTGGCAGCTCAGAGCCTGGAACCTGCTTCAGATTCTGTGTCTCCCTCTCTCTCTTTCGCTTCCTCTGTCTGTGCTTTGTCTCTCTATCAAAAATAAATGAACATTAAAAAATTGTTTTAAAAAATAGGGTTCATATACATAACGGGGGCATGCAAACATTTCCTGGGGTATGTAGATAAAGATAATTTTAAGAATATTAACATAAAATCTACAACTACTCTATGTACTTCTCTTAAAATTAATCTAGCAGAAATACCACTCTACCCATTTTCTAAAATAAAGCCATTTCTTATTCATACCTAGTGTAGGCATTGCCTCTACGTAAAATACACTGGAGCACCTGACAAATGAACAAAATGCACAATTTCATTGGTGTTGGTATTAAAAAGTGTGTGACTTTTTAACACACTTTGAATTAGGAAACATTGAATTAGTTTGCATATAAATGCAAGTCAATTGGTTTCCAATTCTTTGCTTAGGACAAAATTAAGGTAAAGCTGGAACAAATTATTAACGAACAAAATAGAGTTTATTTTTGTTGCTAGTGTATCATATGACTTTTTGGCTTTTAAATCAGTAAGGGTCTAACGAATTGCACAGCACTGCTGTTTCCCTTTTGCTTATACATAAAGACATTTTCTCAGTGGTTATGGTTGTAAAGTTGAAAATAATGGAATTGATAGATAACAGGGTCATATTCAACCAACAAGCAGTATTCATTCAGAGATCCATAAACTAGATTTTCAAAGGCCAACCCACATAATTAAGATGCATTGTGAAAATGTTTGTTTATATTTAAAAATTATGCATGCTATACTAATTTACTTGAACCAGTTATGTAAGACTAATAATTGTTATGATTTAATCCAGAGAAAAATCCTTAAACGCTTGATTTAGAATTACATAAAATTTAAAAACTATGGGCAAATACATATATACGCATACATACATTTAATCATACACTTCAGTGTGTATATATTTTGCTGCAGAAAGTTAATAAAGTATTATAAGCATAGACTATATTGGTTTAAAGTTTTTGGAATAATGTAATTACATTCAAAGAGGATCCACATTTTTTTATCTAAGAGATGATTTTTTTAGATCTTAAGTTAATGGAGGATGATATCAAGTACCTATGGTCCTTAGTCCCTTGACCACGTTTTATGTTTGTCGATTACATATGATCATTTTTTCTTTAGAGTGACTGTATTTACAGTGTATTGGAAATTATTTTCTTGTAACTTGAATTTCACAATAAAAACATTTGATGACAAATTATATATGCAGAAGGTATTGGTTGACAAAATTCAAGGGGTAGTTGTATAAAATATTGAGATCTCTTCTCTATGTGGTATGAACAAGGACATAGATGTGTAAAGAGACAAGTGAAATGGTTGAACATAGAATGTATTGAAGGATAGAGGGCATTAATCCTCTGCACAAGCAAAATGATAGGTATAAATTCATGGTTATAGAAAGGAGGTAAAGACTGTAAGGAGATCTAACCATAAGGTAGAAAATGTCAGAAATATATGATGATGATACTGAAAAGTTGATGTCATGCAAAATTAAAGACACCTTTGAAAATGAAAGAATTTGGGGTTTGATTTATGAGTAACTTGACACTTGCTGTAAGTTTTTTAACTTGAGTTGGTGGATCATATTAATAACTATACTGATATATAATCAGCTCAAATAATTATAAATGATATTTACATAATATATATTTTATAATTTTATGTAAAGTATTAAATTATAAAAAGAAATTATGGACAACATAAAAAGTATAACTCTTAATATAATTATTATTTTCAGCTATGACAAAGATTTTATCCAGTCATTTAAGGGAAATAAAATCCACTCATGTCACACAATGGCAAGTCAGGAAGAGTAAGATAAAAAAGTAAAACAAGCCAAAAATTGACACCAGGGAGAATTCTAAGGGGCATTTATGCATCTCAGGAATGTTTAGAAAAGATGGCATCATATATGTTGCTTTCAACAATATAATATTGGCTTCTTGGAGAGAAAGGTTAACTTTACCTAGTTAGCCACATCTTTGCTTTCCACTTTTATTTTTGCTTATTTATTTGGAGGGGGGGGTGGTGGGCAGAAAGAGAGAGGGAGAGAGAGAATCCCAAGCAGGCTCTGCCCTGACAGGGGCTCAAACTCATGAACTGTGAGATCATGACCCAAGGCAAAATCAAGAGTCAGATGCTTAGCCATCTGAGCCACATGGGTGTCCCTGATTTTTTCTTTTTAGATCTTGGTTATATTCACATTAGAACATAATATACATTATTGCTAAGTACTTGAGGTATATCTAATGGGGAATTAACAAGCAAATACTGGTGCCTTACAAAATGTGGTTATCCTTCACAAAATTGTTACTACAGTATATATTGTGGTTGTTGCTTGCAAAATACATTTTCACTGATACCAGAATTCCCGTTCTTAAAACAACAATGTAACACCAACACAAAGAGGGCAAGAATGGAAACAATTTTGAAGTCATTATTTTAGGAGTGATAATAGGAAACATAAAAGCAAACATCGGTTAAGGACAGAATGAATATAAAAACAGAAGAGAAGGGTCAACCCTTGGAAAATTCCCATAGGTGAAATGAAACAAAAATAGTTCAGGAATAAAACAAAATAATCATCAATTAGGTTGAAAGGCATTCAGGATAATGTATTGATAGTATAAATGGGGGTGGGGGGAGCCCATGTAAAGAAGGGCATCATTTGTAGTGGCAAAAGAAATACAGGGTGATAGTTTTGACTGCTCATTTAAGGATTCTGGTGTTAAAAAAAAAACACATTAAACTTTATTGACCCAAATTTATAATTATAATGAATTTTGTGGCTTTCTGAATAAAAAGCAATTGTCTAAGCAAAGGAAAGGAATCCCACCTGGAAACATAGGTTGTTGGTACACAGCCTGGGGCTCTCAAACCCCAGGGGCCTCATAGTCTGGAATTCCAGACCAAGAGTGACAAGAATCAGTGATGAGTACATGTCTTTGAAAAAAAAAAAAAAAAACTTGTTTCCGACATTTTAAAAGACAGATTGACATTAACCTAGTAAAAGGAGAGACTACTGACTTTTAGGGATAGATGGATACTTCCTTAAAATAGTTGCCTAATGATTTAGATGTGGATTTAGCTGCCATTTACTTTTTTTTCCCAGAAGAGCATATTTTAGTAACAATACTAGAACTGATTGTGTCTCAAAGAACTGATTTTGTCTCTCCTACAGTGTAAGGAGAGAACTGGATAAATATTGAATAATTATGAGATATTACTAAAAAGCATCCTTTAAATATAAAAGTATTTAAGTTCATGAAACATGTTTGAAATACTCAAAATTCTTATATTTATGTGAACGTTGTAATTTTTACTTAATCTACTTACTAGCAGTGACTGATGATAATTGACATACAAATGGTACTTGTGCTTAAAAGAGTAAAAAATTAGCACATTTATCACATAAAATAGATAATAAAATCCTAGATGTTTAAGTGCTAACTTTTAGAGAAAAATTGAAACAGGATTACAAGTATATATACATACTATAAAATATATATCTTTCAAAATTATCAAGAAATAATAAGTCTTTTTAGATACAAGCAAATTTTTTTGCCTAAGTGGAATATTTGTGCATCTTTGCTACTAAGAGTGATTGGACAGCTTTATTTCACATGTGTTACAAGGGAGGATTACATTTTTGTTTTCCAGTGATAGCAATTTCATTATAACCTTCAAGATGATTGTATGTTACTTTAAGACAAGATTAATATGTTGCTGAAATTAAATGATAAGCTAAAATATATTTTGGAAATAGAAATCATGCAACAAGAAACATTTAAGGGAAGTATAAGTATTAAAAATGAATTTGATTGCTATGACAATAATAGTGGATTTCAAATGTTTTAAATAGGTACACCTTTAAGACTACCAACATTTACATATGCCAGTTCAGGATCACATAATATTTGAACCTTGTAATGTCCCATGTATATGATACCACTTTACTTTTGGCATTTTCATAAGGAATGTTGATTTGAAGTCAATTGCCTAATAATGTTATTATTCAGTTTTGCGTTTAATAAAAGGCAAATTCACCAACTATGTTGTGACCTAAAAGATTATAATTGTAATTCATTGTAATTCATTGAAACATTTTCCGCCCAAGAACTCACAACAGCTAGATCACTGAGATGGAAAATGAATTGTTGCAATATGTAGTCTGAGATGTGGAATTAGGGGTAATGGTAGACAAAGAGGGATTTCTATAATAATCCTTTCATAGAATTACCTCTTAAATGTTGGATACTATTAACTCTTCACCATAGACCTTTCTGGATAGGAACCCCTTTTGGTTTAGTTGCCCTTTGAACCTCACACATACAAGATTACTATATTATAAAACTTACGCTGACATGGTTTTAGGTGAAGACCCATGCATCAGTTAAAGTGTCAGTGTTTTGTTTCATTGGGCCAAATACTTAAATTAAAAATAACTACCAAAGAGTGAAGTCATCAAGATTGTAGGCTAAGTTCCAGGTCCCTGTACCCTCATAAAAACATTAAAAACAATACTACCAATGGACTAAAACTGGAAAATTGTCAAAGGACTACAAAAACCACATGCCCAATTGAAAAAAAAGCCTTATTTAAAATGGTGGGAAAATGCATGAAATTTTTACCAGCCTTTTCCCCAGTGCATCCCCAATGGAGAACACACCACAGTGGGGAAAGCACCAACCTAGTTCTCTTCTTTGAACTTAAGGGTAAAGGAGTGAATCTTATTTTTTATGTTCTAACCTGCTTGGGGTCTGCCTTGAAGAACTGGTGTCTGTTTCACTAAACCAAAGACTCTGATAGCCTGAGATCCCAGCTGTGGTGATTTCCCTACGAGAAGCCATGGAGAGAAGCAGGCACAGCTTGTGATAGCTCCAGAAACCTACAAAACATCTGGGACAAAGAAGATAGGTACAGTAATAAATAGAATGTTGAAGGCTCTGAGAAGAAATGGAGGTGAAACTCTTTGGAAATTGCAGATATTTTAAAGCATCTGTGTATATGGGGAATTGAAAAAAAATCACATAGGGCTTGGGCTGAGGATGACCTAGATAATCTCAATAGATAAATGGTAAAGAGATTTAATCAGTAACCACAGAATCCCAATTACGAGCTCAGGAGTAGATGCCTTCACCAAAGAATTGTACTAAACCGTAAAATGAAAAAAAAAAATACTGGTCCTTTTCAAATTTTTCTAAAAACTGAGAAGGGAACACTTTCTAACTCACTGTGTGAGGCCACCAATACCCTGATACCAAAGTCAGGCAAACAACATACAATCAGAGCAATCTCTCTGAGGAATATGCATACAAAAATCTTCACAAAATGCTAGCAAACTGTATTTATCATAGTAAAAGTATTATACATCATGACCAAGTAGGATTTATTCCTGGAATACAAAGACCATTGAATATACTACAATTAGCACAATAAACCACATTAATAAAGTGGTAAAGAAACCCACGCAATTATCTCTTTTGATAAAACGCATTTGAAAAAATTCAGAGTATTTCATGATAAATACCACAAACAAGATAAAGAAGAAAACTATCTCAATAAAGATCATATATGAAAATCTCATAGCTTTCACAGAGTCAACAGTGAAAGATGATTTTCCTTTACAATCAGAAAGAAGAAAGGAATACCAACTTTCACTCTTTCTTTTGAACATAGTATTGAGTATTCAAGTGAGATCAACTAAGCAAGAAAAAAATAGATAAAAGGTATCCAGCTGCAAAGAAAACAGTTCAAATTATTTCTGTTCACATATGATACATAGGAAATAACTAATGAATCCACAAAAGAATTAAAAATAATAAACTGAGCAAAGTTGTGGGATACAAACATGCAAAAATCAATTGCATTTATATATACTGACAATGAACCAATTAGAAATGAAAAATTTCCAATAGCATCAAAAGGAATTAAATATTTAGGGATAAACTTAACCAAAGGGATTAAACACTTGTACACTGAAAACTACAAACATTGCTGAAAGAAATTAAGAAATAAATGGAAACCTCCCTTGTTTATGGATTAGATTACTTGATACGTCAAAACTACCCAAAGTGAGTTACAAATTCATTGTAATCTCTATTAAAATATCAATAATGTATTTATTTTTGTTTTCACAGAAATAGAAAAATCCACCCTAAAATTCATTTGGAATTTTAAGGGACCTTACATTGTCTAAATGATCTTGAAAAAGAACAAAGTGGGAGTTCTCACACTTCCTTATTTCTAAACCTACTACAAAGTTATGGTAATAAAAACTGTGTGATACTAATATGAAAGCAGACATACAAACCAATGGAAAAAATAGCACAGAAACAATATGGTCACATATATGGTCAAATGATTTTCTACAAGGGTTTCGAGACAATTCAATGTATAAAGGGTAGTTTTTTTCAACAAAGGGTGCTCTGAAAATTGGAAATCCACATACAAAAGAATGAAGTTGAGTTCCTTTCTTATATCATACACATAATTAACTCAACATGGATGAGAGTTGAAACTGTAAGAACTGAAAATCGTAAAGATCTTGGAAGAAAATATAGAGAAAATGTTTTGTGACATTGGAATTGAAAGTGATTTCTTGGATGTGACAACAAAAACAAGTAACAAAATTTTGGCAAATTGGATAAATTGGGCTCCATCAAAAAACACAAAAACAAAAAAACTTGTATCCATCAAGGGACACTGTCAACAGAGTGAAAAGGCAATGTGAACAAAGGGAGAAATGATAAATGAGTGACAAATAATCAGAATATACAGAGAACTCCTCAGACTTAACTGCAACTCGAGATGAACGACCTGATTCATACATATTAAGCAATGGATTGAATAAATACTTCTTCAAAGAAAACATAGAGATGGCCAATAAATATGAAAAAAATCAACATCAATAATCATGAGTAAAATGCAAGCCAAAGCTATAAAGAAATTCTAGATTACATCCATCTTAATGTAAAACAGAAAAAAAAAAAGTATTGACTGAAATGTGGAGAAATTGAAACTCTTTGTATGGGAGGTGGGAAGGAAAAACGGTGCAGCCACTGTAGAAAACAGTATGATGGTTTCTGAAAACATTAAAAATGGTATTACTATATGTACTATCCAGCATTTATCCTTCTGAGTAATACCCAAAATTATTTTAAGCAGGGATTGAGATATTTGTATACCCTTTTTAAAGGAGCAATATTCACAGCTGCCAAAAAGTGGAAATAATCCAAATGTCTACTGATGAATGGTTAACTCAGCTTAGAATATACCTACAGTAAAACATTATTCTGCCTTAAAGAAGAATCATTTTTTTTGCAATGCTACCAAGTGGATAAGCAATTGAAACCTTATATTAAGTAAAATAAGACAGATGCAGAAATAAAAATACCGTATGATTCAACATAAAAGAGGAACCGAGAGTAGTCACATTCCTAGAGAAAACAGAATCATTGTTTCTGGGGACTGGGAGGAGGAGAGAATGGAAAATTATTGTTTGATGGGTACAGAATTTTAGTTTCAGGAAATAAATTTCTGGAGATGAATAGTGATGGTTATACAGCTATGTAAATAAGTTACTACTACTACATTTTAGATTTAAAAGTGGTTAAAATGGTAACTTTTATGTTCTATAACAAAATAATTTTTAAACGCTCCAAATGCAAGACCACATAAGTTTTGATGGCTCTCTTATAAATGGTGGCCTTTTCAAACATTTAATGATTTTTGTAGGTTATGTTTTAAATAACTTAAACAGTGGTGGAAGAATGTTGAGGCATAGCTATTCTATTTTCTCCAGGTTTAACTCTGGATAGTCCTCTATTGTTTGCCAAAGTGTGAGCATTTCAGCATAAATATTTCAAATATAAAACGATAGTAGTTAAGTGTTGCCAATGTTTAAAACCCTCATGTAATTTAGGCTCCAAAATGATATCTTGGAATAAATTTGCTTGCTCACAGTAGAACCCCAGTCAAAGCCAGTATTGTCATTCCCTTTGTAAGGTCAGAATACTCGGAGAAGGGTCAGTAGCTCATGCAAACCATACACTAAATTCAGTTGAATGGAAGCTTCAGTTCTGATTTACTTTTTAATACATGTCATGCTCTTGTCCCTTAATAGTAGATTAATTTCAGTTAAAACTTAAGTCTTACCTGCACATTATGGATCATGTATATTTCTAATATTATGATACTTCTATTTTGAAAGTTTATAATCATCCTATTGTGTAACCTTTAAGGAAGCACTTATTTAAAAACATGTAATTTACATTTTCTGTAGATAAAAGATTAAAACTAAGACATTCTAAGTTACTTCACACATGAGCCAATATTTAGTCACTTTCATATTTAACAGAGATAATAGTAATGTAGTATAGTGTTTTAATTGAAATATACCTTACAATATTCTTCTAGTTTTAGGTGTAAATCCTAGTTATATGATATTCTATACATTTGAAATTATTTCCAGGAGTCCAGTTACCATCTGTCATCATACACTTACTACAGTATTGTTAACTATATTCCCATGCCATACATTTCATTGTTATGACTTATTTTGTAACCGGAAGTTAGTCCTTCTTAATTCTATTCACCTATTTTGCCCACCCACCATCACCTTGTAAACAATAGATTTTCTTCCTGTATGTGAGTCTGTTTGGTTTTGTTCTATGCTTTGTTTTTTCGATTCCACATATAAATGAAAAGCAGTATTTATCTTTCTCTGCCTGACCTACTTCCCTTCGCAGAATACCCTCTATGTCCATCCATGTTGTAGCACATTGCAAGATTTTTATGGCTTAGTAGTATTTCATTATATACATACATTATATATATGTGTGTATACACCCACACACACTGCATTTTTTTATACATTCTAATACATTCTAATAATGGTCTCTTACATTGCCTCTATATCTTGGTTTTTCTTAAGTAATACTAGAGTACACTTAGGAGTTCAGATATCTCTTCAAATAGGTGGGGTATTTTTCTTGAGATAAATAACCAAAAGTGGAACTGCTGTATTATATGGTAGTTATGTTTTAATCTTACATGCCTACCAAGTGTATGAGAATCGCCTTTTCTTCACATCATTGCCAACACTTGGTATTTTTTGTTTCTTTGATAATACTCCATCTGATGAATTTGAGGTGCTCTCTCATTATGGTTTAGATTTGTATTTTCCCTGATGATGAGTAATGTTAAACACTTTGGCATGTTGGCCATCTTTTGTCTTGGGAAAATGTCTGTTAAGAAACCTATCTAAAAATATTGCAAAGACTAACATCAAAAACTTACTGCCTATGTTTCTTCTAATAATGTAATAGTTTCAGGTCTTATATTCAAGTCTACAATCAATTTTGAGTTTATTTTTATATATTGGGTAAGATAGTGGTCTAGTTTCATTCTTTTGCATATGGCTGTCCGGTTTTCCCAACACCATTTATTGAAGATACCATTTTTTTCTCATTGTATATTCCTGTCTGCTTTGTCAAAGATTAATTTACCATGTATATATGGGTTTATTGTGGATTTGTATTCTTTTTCATTCATCAGTGTGTGTCTGCTTTTGATCAATACAATACTGTTTGGATTACCGTAGCTTTGCAGTATAGTTTGAGGTCTGATATTGTGGTACTTACAGCTTTTTCTTTGGCAATGTAGGACCTTTTGTGGTTTTATACCAATTTTAGTATTCTAATTCTGTGAAAACTGCTGTTGGGATTTTTTAAGAGAATTGTATGGCATCTGCAGACTGCTTTGTGTGATATGGACATATTAACAATATTTATTCTTCTATAAGCACACAGTATTTTTCATTTATTTCTGTCATCTTCCTTTTTTTTTTTTAACAATGTCTTCTAGTTTTCAGTTTGCAGATCTTTCACATCCTAGGTTAAATATACTTGTAGGTATTTTATTATTTTTGATGCATGGGTAAATGATTTTCTTGATTTCTATTTCTGATAGCTTGTGAATGGTGCATAGAAATACAACTGATATAATCCACTGTTATTGTCCTGCTCCCAGAGCAGGAAATTCTGTGGATGAGCTCTAAAGTGATATTTCTCCCTACTGCCCTGTCAAGGGAAGGGTTCTCATTATTACTGTGCCTTTATTTCTTCCACCCATTACTGTGTGGTCCCTCTATCATTTGTTCTGTAAAAACTGTTTAATCAGGCCTCAGTTCTTCTCCAAGAGAAACTGCTCTGTATTTAGGTGTAGATTTGGTGTATCCTTTAAAGGAGGTGATTTTAACCTCTAACTATGCTGTTTTCTGGGTCTGCTAGTCAAAATGTATTCCTTTAAAATTGATTATACATCATAATTTAGGACAGCGTATTATCTGCTATTAGTTTTTTAGGCTAATGTGTGATCTTTCCTACAATTCTCAGTTGAGACTATAATAAGACACAATATGCTTAGCAAAAGTAATCATGCTGGTTTGAAGTTAGAAACCTTCACCGAAATTTCAGTACACCCAAAGATTAGAGAAGACATTCATGATTTTCAGAGTAGTGGTATATTTTGTTTCCTGAGACTATATTTTCTATATAGAACTGAATTTTTTTAATGACAAGTTGTTACTTTAGATGACTTAAAACACGGGCTTATTTTTTTTTTAACAAACTGATCATTTTAAGGCAAGCAAAACTAATAATGCTTTAATGTTAACCTGCAGCCTTTAAAATAAGTTAGATTGACATACATATGAATATATATAGGGATATAATGAGGAGTATAGATAAGAATATGTAGATGTTGCTATGAGATGTAGATATAAAATATATATAAATACATATTTAAATAAATAAATTTAAATGCCACTAACTTCTATAGAGGCTGAATGTACTTGAAAATTAAGTATCTTAAAAGATAATTTTTAAAACTCCATTCTCTTATTTTGAATGTCAGCTTTTGCCTGAATTTCACCAAATCCTTTGTTAGATTCCATATAATCTACTTGATAGAAGGGGTATGGTAAATACATGAAATACCAAGGAAATTATCAGAATTAATAAGTGGTATTTATTTTGACATAATTGTAGTATCAACTTACATATCTTAAAATTAACTTTTTCATCTTCATTTTTATTTTTTCTCTAGAGTTTTATAACTACTGAGTACAATTCAAACCACAGTTGCTATTAGAAATTCAGGTGAAGGGGTGCCTGGGTGGCTCAGTCGGTTAAGCATCCGACTTCAGCTCAGGTCATGATCTCATGGTTCATGGGTTCGAGCCCCTCATCGGGTTCTGTGCTGACAGCTCAGAGCCTGGAGTCTGTTTCAGATTCTCTGTCTCCCTCTCTCTCTCCCCCTCCCTTGTTTGCACTCTGTCTCTCTATGTTTCAAAAATAAAATAAACATTAAAAAAAATTCAGATGAAGGCCAGGTCACAGGGTCTGTATTTAAAAATTATCTTTAGAACAGGAATGGTATAAGGGTCTTACCCTTACCATTTTTACTTTTCATTCACTTACAGTGGCCATGTAAATAGATCTCTAAAATAAAGCTCTGGATTCCTTTTTAATTCATGTCATTATGTTTCAAAAGTCACTGAACTTAGTTTTATACTTCTTACACTAAAGATAGGCCATAGTATCCATCATGTTTCATGCAGGAAGCCAAAAACATCTATTAATCCAATTGAAGCGGCAGTGTGGCACAATCACTATCAACATTTACCAAATGTCAGGATGATTTTGTACAAGTGGATAGAACTGTAGAAATAGGTTAGGCTCTATAATATTTCGATTGCCATGGAGTCCTTTAAAAAAGGACACCTTTGTGCATTAGCTTTGAATCATTGTAATGCATTTGCTGTGGGACACAGGTGCATCTTAGCACCTCTTTCTTTTCTAAAATGCCTGTTAGGGGGGCTACTAAGTTTACTACAAAGAACTATTGTTTCTTTTCTATATCAGAAAGGGTTTTCTTTCCCTGTATATTTTTAATAAATTGAACATATACATTTTATTCCTGATATTCATAGGTAATGATGTGTTTACATCTAAAAAACTTTCACTAGGAATAAAACACTGTTTCACTAGGAATAAAACACGGTTGCTGATTTGCAACTGTGCATTATCAAGGGCTAAAGTTTTTTGTGTGTGTGTGTGTGTGTGTGTGTACTATGAGCAAGATTATGGAATTACCTGTAAATTTGAATTATGTAAATTTTGATTTTCCTTTCCTTTCCTTCATGGTGCTGGGCCCATCTGTGGATACAGGCTTTTGCCTGATAAATATGGGAGAAGGGCAGGTGTGAATCCATAGACTGGAAACGCAGGGAGGAAAAGATTGATGTGCTGATTTGTTTCTGTATACCTGCCCAAAAGCTGAGGGATGACTGTAATCTAATGATCATAAATAATAGACACCCTCATCAGCTGGGATAGGAAAGGAAATGGTGGCAATCTCCATCAGAGGGAGGAGAACCAGCTGTTGCTGCTACCAATGAACAGAATTAGAAAAAAGCTTTTCCAAAACAGTCAGAAACAAACTTGGAAAAACCATGTGTATCTCCCTGTCCCCAAAATAGTTAGCCTACTCAGACAAAACAAGAACTGTTTCCCCCCAACATACAGAGAGCATTTATAGTTCAAGGGAAAACAGCATGCTGAGGTTTTTGTCAATACATTCCCCACTCTCCTTTAAAAAGTGTGATGATTCTCAGGGTTTTTTTCCATTCTAATGGAAAGAGGTGCTAAAACCAAGCTTCCTTCTTCCTTGCCAGGTCAGTAAATGGCAGATTCAGTCATGTATATGTGATTACATGAATGGTGAGATTCTGTTTTTATTAGTTACTGCTGTCAATGTCATCATGGCTATCAAAGAATAAAAATACTTAGGGGGCACCTGGGTGGCTCTGTCAGTTAAACATCCAGCTCTTAATTTCTGTTCAGGCCATGGTCTCTTGGTTCGTGGGTTTGAGTCCCCGTGTTGGGCTCTGTGTGGAGAGATTCTCTCTTTTCCTCTCTGCCCCGGCCCTGCTCTCTCTCTCCCTCTTTCAAAATAAATAAACATTTAAAAAAAGAATAAAGTTACTAAATACTATGAAATTCATGTTCAATTGAGGTTTTTAAAATTCTTAAAACAATACTCATATATATATTTTCCTTTTTGCCATTACAAGAATATTGGAAAGAGGGAATGCATGTATTACTATAACTACTTAAGAGGTAATAAAGAGAAAACAGAAGTGAGAGTCCACACTAAATGTAGTCTCTGTTCCCCAAGTCCTTCAATATTTCCATGTTCTATTTCACTTGTTTAATAATATAATTAAAATACATCATTAGTATTCACTCTTTTTATTACAGGCTCTCCATCAAAAAAGATCCCTATGCTATGATTTGAGCTCACATTTACATATTCATAAATTTTTCATTTAGAAAGGGGAACCTGTTTCTACTTTTAAATGAAATGCATTTTCCATGTTGACTATACATAAACACTTCCAGTACATTAACAGTATGTTAACGTGAGTTGAAACGTGTATTTCAGAGTAGCTACTGAAATCGGTCACTGTGGAATAATGAAGAAAATGAAGTTGCACCCAAAAGTACTTGTTCTAAAGCTTCATGAAACTAAATGCATCATGTTAAAGTAATTCTGCTAGCTATAAGACAGGCCTTCAGGGGCGCCTGGGTGGCTCAGTCCGTTAAGCATCTGACTTCAGCTCAGGTCATGATCTCACAGTCCGTGGGTTCGAGCCATGCATCGGGCTCTGTGCCGACAACTCAGAGCCCAGAGCCTGCTTCGGATTCTGTGTGTCCCTCTCTCTCTGCCCGTCCCCCGCTCACTCTGTCTGTCTCTCTCAAAATAAAGACATAAACATTTTTTTAAAAAAAGACAGGGCTTCAATTGTTAGTAAATTATCAGGAGTTTGGGAAATACATAATCTAAAATATATTTGAACAAAGATTATCTAACATATATAGGACCTAACACATAATATTCAAAGTTGTACTTGAAAAGGAAATCTATGATCTGTCTTGCTGTTTAAGTAAATGATATTCTTGAAAGTCAGATGTCACTTAGAAAATAATAAAGTGGCCAGGAATTATTTATTAAGGGAGAATAGAAACTTCTGGTCTTCTTTTATCAACATCTCAAATGCACGGCAATATACATCAGTAGTTCAAAGAATCTTCAAGTTGTTATAACTGGTTGTCTTTTTTTTTTAACATGCTTATTTTTCAGCCCAGAGCACATACTTACTATGTAGTACTTTGATTTCATAAAAGTTATAGAATCTACTCTGGAAAACATGTTATAAGTGGCATTTTATATTACTAACAGGTGTTTGAATTTGGTGAATTTTCAAAACATAGTTCTTTGAAAATTAAAACAGAATGTATAAACGCTTTCAGGTAAAATTAAGGTGGTTTGAAATAAGGTCAACCAAGCTCATGTGTTGTAAATGTATTTTAAATTATTAGGGATTTTTCAGGGGCGGCTGGGTGGCTCAGTCGGTTGGGCATCCGACTTTGGCTCAGGTCATGATCTCACGCTTAGTGGGTTGGAGCCCCGCATCTGGCCCTGTGATGACAGTTTGGATTCCGATTCTGTGTCTCCCTCTCTGCCCCACCCCTGCTCAGGTTCTGTCTCTCTTTCACTTTCAAAAATAAATATTAAAAAAATAAATTATTTGGGATTTTTCAAATAGATAATGTATGCACAGGTAAAATAAAATTCAAACAGTGTAGATTGTGTTTGCGTGTGTGTGTGTGTAAATACAAATAAAAAGTATATTATCCTTGGGGAATCAAATTTCCATGGATGCTACCACAGAGGTAGATTGCTAAGTGTTATTTGTACCTTACTCCAGTATTTGTCATTCATCTTTTTCTTACCTTTTCTAAATCAGGATGCTGCACACGGTAAACACTGTTCTGCAAGTTTTCCACATAGTACTTTGGGGGTAGGATTTATCTCAGTGACAGCTATGGCACCTAATTGTGTTCTAGCTGGTTTCATACCGCTCCATTGCTTGGGCAGAAGAGCGTCAGGGAGAGAGAAAAGCCCATGCAGGGTCCACCCTGTCCACACAGAGCCCAGATGAGGGTGGATCTCACAAAATATGAGATCATGACAGCCAACATTGAGAGCCTGGTGCTTAACCAACTGAGTGACCCAGGCACCCCTAATACTTATTTTTCGGAAGACGGACTCTAAATTTGTTTATAATATTGTTACTAAAAACATATTTCCATATGTATGTTTCTTAATGTGTAGTGAGAAAATATATTTTATGATTTCAATGTATAATTTACTCTCATTTACAATAAGAACATTTTTAATTTTTTAAGTGTTTTGGTAGGTATTGTTCAGAATTAATTTTTTTTCTAGTGATCTGTCAGTTAAGTTCTTATTTGTTTGCCTTGACATACATATCATTTGATATTAAAGAAACAAGCCCTACTCATGCTTATTGGTTGCAAATATTTTCTGTTTGAAATTTTTATGCTTTGCAGTTTCTTTAATAGCATTTTTCATTGAAAAATTACACTTTTATGTGCAACAGATAAAAGAATTTGGATTTCAAGATTACATATTTTTAATGTCCCAATTTCAAGGTTTTAAGTGTTTAAAATCCCATGGATTTTTCTACTTTGGTGGTGCATTTTTAATGCTTAAATCTATTCATGATTACTTTGCAGTTAAATTGCTATATGAGGGGAAAGGAACTGGTTATTGTTGGTGTTGTTATTGTAGAGACTACCCAGCAATCCCAGTGCCATTTATTGTTTAATTTTTTTAATGTTTATTTTTTGAGAGAGAGAAAGAATGCAAGCAGGGGAGGGGCAGAGAGAGGGAGACACAGAATCTGAAGCAGCTCCAGGCTCTGAGTTGTCAGCACAGAGCTCGACATGGGGCTCAAACTCATGGACCATGAAATCATGACCTGAGCCCAAGTGGGTCGCTTAACTGACTGAGCCCCCCACGAGCCCCCCAATGCCATGTATTAATAGTCTCTTGATTACTACTTACTTTTTTTTTTATTGAGGCATAACTGACATATTGGTTTCAGGTGTATAACATAATGATCTGACATTGGTATACAGTGAAATGATCACCCCATACATCTTGTTTCCCTTTATAATCTTGGAAAGTTAACATAATCTGCAATAAATATTACTGACTTGACTCACCATGCTGTACATTACAGCCCTATGACATTTATTCTATGATTGAAAGGTTGTACGTCTTGATTCGCTTCTCCAGTTTCACCTATCACACAATACCTCTCCCCTCTGGCAGTCACCACTCCGTACTCTGCATTTATGAGTTTTGTTATGATTGTTCAATTGTTTACCTTTTTAGATTCCACATGTAAGGGAAATCCATGTGGTATTTGAATTTCTTGGTCTTACTGCTCTTAGTAGAATACCCTCTAGGTTCATGCACATTGGCACAAATAACAAGATTTCATTATTTTTGTTATAGCTTAGTAATATCCATGGTATAGATCTACCATATCTTCTTGATTGATTCATCCATTGATGAAATTTGGTTTTTTTCACTATCCTAGCTATTGTGAATAGTGCTGCAAGAAACAGAGGGGTACATATATTGAATGAGTCTTGCTGTGTTCTTCAGATAAATACCGGTTAGTAGCATTGCTGGATTGTATGGTAGTAGATTTTTAGTTTTTTGAGAAACTTCTGTATCAGTTTCCATAGTGGCTGCATCAATTTTTTACCTCCACCAACACTGCACCAGGGTTCCTGTTTTTCCCCCATTTTCTCCAGCATTTATTTTTTGTCTTTTTGATAATTGTCACTTAGGTAAGTGTGAGATAGCTCATCGTGATTTTGATTTCCATTTCTCTGATGTTTAGTGATGTTGAGCATCCTTTCATGTGCCTCTTGACTATCAATATTCAGATTCTCTGCCTTCTTTTAATTGGATTTTTGAAGTTGTTCTTGAGTTCTACGAGTTCTTTTTATATTTTGGATGTTAACCCCAATTGGATATGTGATTCACAAATACCTTCTCCCATTTAATAGGTTGCCTTTTTATTGTTTTTATTTTGTTGGTTTCTTTCACTATGCAGAAGCTTTTTACTTGGAGATAGGTTTTCTTTGTTTGTTTTATGCTTATTTTTGCTTTTGTTGCCATTGCATTTTGATTCAGGTCCAAAAATAAACTACAGAGGATGATATAAAGGAGCTTATCGCCTGTGTTATTTTTTTTCTAGGATTTTTAATGATTTTTGGTTTTAGATTCAAGTCCTTAATCCATTTTGAGTTAATTTTTGTGTATGGTGTAAGAGAGTGGCCCAGTTGTGTACTTTTGCATGTGACTTGCCAGTTTTCCTAATGAAATTTATTGAAGAGACTAACCTTTCCCCCATTTTATATTCTTGCCTTTTTTTAATTGACCATATATATAATATATGAGTTTATATATATATAATATATAATAAATATGTCTAGTATATCTTATATGTTATATATGTTGTAACATATTAAACATATGTTATATGTTAAATATATATATGTTTATTTCTAGGCTTTCTATTCTTTTGTTTGTATTCTATTTTTCTATGTATCTGTTTTTGTGTCTGCACCATAATCTTTTGAATACTGTAACTTCTTTGTAACCTACTCTGAAATCAGTGGACTTGATGCCTTCCTCTTTGTTCTTGAACAAGATTGCTTTGGCTATTTGGGATCTTTAGTGGTTCAATAAAAATTGTAGGATTGTTCTGTTTCTTTGAAAATTACCATGGGTTTTGGTTTTGTTATTTGTTAAATAGAGACTGTGTCATATTGAGAGATTGCTATAGGCAATATAGACATTTTAACAATATTCTTCCAGTCCATGAGGATGGGATATTTTACCATTTATTTGTGTTGTCTTCAATTTCTTTCAACAGTGACTTATAGTTTGCATTTCTTTCACCTCCTTTGATGAATCTCTTCTTAGCTATTTAATCTTTTTGATGCAATTGTAAATGAGAATGTTTATTAATTTCTGTTTTTTGTAAAAGTGCAATATATTTCTTTGTATTTATTTTGTGTGTAAAACTTCATTTATTCTTACAGTTCTTTGGTGGAGTTTTTAGAGTTTTTATATATAAAATCATTTCATTTGAAAGTGGTAACAATTTTATTTCTTCCTTTTCAATTGGGAATCTTTTCTTTTCTTGACTAATTGCTGTGGCCAAGATTTCCAATAATATTTTTAACAAAAGTGGCAACAGTGGGGCCAGTTGGTTGAGCATCCAACTTTCTCTGCTTTTCTCTCTTCCTTTCCCGTGCTCACATTCTCTCTCAAAATAAACAAACTTCTTTTAAAAGGTGGCAAGAGTGGACATACTTGGATTTTTTCTTCTCTTAGAGGAAAAGCTTTAGCTTTTCACCATTGAGTACGATGTTAGCTGTGGGCTCGTCACTCTTTATTGCGTTGAGGTATATTACCTCTATACCAGCTTTCTTTGGTCAGAGTTTTTATCATAAATTGATGTTGAATTTTGTCAAATGCATCTTCTACGTCTCTTGAGAATATCTTAATAATTTTTCCTTCATTTTCTTGATGTGGTATATCATGTTGGTTAATTTACAGATGTTGAACTAACCTTAAATCCCTGGAATAAATCTCCCTTGATTATGGTGTATGATCTTTGAATGTATTGTTGAATTCAGTTTGCTCATGTTTAGTTGAGGATTTTTGCATCTGTGTTCATCAGGGATATTGGCCTACAATATTCTCTGTCTCTCTCAAATGCTATTTTTGTCTAGTTTTGGTATCAGGGTAATCCTGGCCTTTCAGAAAGAGCATTGTAAGCATTTCTTCCTCTTCAGCTTTTTGGAATAGCTTGAGAAGAATAGGTTTTAACTCTGCTTTGAATTTTTGGTAGAATACCTGAGTGAAACTTTTGTCCTGGGCATTTGTTTGTTTGAATCAGTAATTAAAAACCTCCCACTACCCTTGCTAAAAATTGTCCTGCTGTTCAGATTTTCTACTCTTGAATCAGTCTTGGAAGAACAAATATTTGCAGGAATTTATCCATTTCTTCTAAATTTTTTAAGTTGTTGGCATGAAGTTGTAGTCTCTAATGATCATTTGTATTTCTCGGGTATCAGTTGTAATTTCCTTTCCTTTCGATTTTGAAATATTTATCTTTTTCTCTTAGGGAGTATAGATAAATGTTTATTAATTTTGTTTCTCTTTTCAAAGCATTAGCTCCTAGCTTCATCGATATTTTCTGTTAAATTTTCAGCCTCTATTTCATTTATTTCCACTCTGAGTTTTATCATTTCCTTCCTTATAGTAACTTTGGGCTTCATTTGTTACTCTTCTTCTAGTTCCTTTAGGTGTAAAATTAGCTTGTCAATTTGAAAGGCCTTTTTTTCCGGCCTCCTGGAAGAAAGCTTACATTGCTAAGATGTCCCTTTTAGAATTAATTTTGTGGCATCCCATATACCTTGGTATGTTGTATATTAATTGTCATTTCTTTCAAGCTGTGTGTGTGTGTGTGTGTGTATTTTGATGTTTGTTTACATATTTTGAGAGAAGGGGGGAGAGAGGAGAGAGGATCTCAGGTGGGCTCTGTGCTGTCAGTGCAGAGCCTGATGTGAGGCTGATCTCATGAACCATGATACCGTGATCTGAGCTGAGCTAAGAGTCAGACGCTCAACCAACTGAGCCACCCAGGTACCTCTCTCAAGCTATATTTTTAATTATTTACTGAGTTTCTTCATTGAACCATTGGTTGTTCAATAGCATGTTGTTTAATTTGTACATATTTGGGATTTTTCTAGTTTTCTTTTTGTGGTTGATTTTCAGTTTTATATTATTGTGGGCTGAAAAGATGCTTGCTATGATTTCATTCTCCATGATTTATTGAGATGCGTTTGGGGGCCTAATATATGATCTTGGAGAATGTTCCATGTGTTTTGAACAGAATGTCTATTCTACTGTTTTTTCTGGAATGTTGTGTGTACATCTGTTAAACTTATCTGGTCTAATGTGTCATTTAAGCCAATGATTTTCTGTCTGGATGATATATTAGTTGATGTAAATGGGGTGTGAAAGTTCCCTACTACTAATATATTGAATTCAATTTGCTCTGTTTGGTCTGATAATATTTATTTTAAATATTTAGGTGTTCCAGGTGAGGTCCATAAATATTTTTAAATATTATACCTCCTTGCTAGATTGTTTTATCACTAAGAAATGCCCCTGCTTGCGCTTACAATCTTTGTTATAAAATCTATTTTTTCTGATAAGAGTATGGCTATCAAAGCTTTGTTTGGTTTTGGTTTTTGGTGTTTTTTGTTTTTGTTTTTTTAGTTTCCATTTGCATGAAACCTCTTTTTATATCCTTTCACTTTGACTCCTTGTGTCCTTATATCTGAGGTGAGTCTCTGGTAGGCAATCTATAAATGGGTTTTGTTGTTCCATTCATCTACTCTGTCTTATCAGTCTACTCTGTCTTATGATTGGAGCACTTAGTCCTGTTATATTTAAAGTAATTATTGACTCTTATATAGTAATTGCCACTGTGATCAACATTTTATGGCTGTTTGGGAGTTCCTCTCTGTTGCTCTCTACTTCTCTTTCTCTCTTCCTTGGGGCTTTCTGCCTTTCTTACTTAATGTTACTATTAGATTTTATTCTCATTATCTTTCATGTATCTACTATATGTTTTTGATTTGTTACCATGAGCCTTACATATAGCAGCCTATATAAATGCCAGCCTCCTTCATGATGATAGCAAGTTAATTTCTCATGAACTGTATATTTTGTTTTTGATGTCACATTTTCCATCTTTTAATTTTGTGTATCCATTAAGTAATTACTGTAGTTATAGCTATTTGTGTTCCTTTTGTCTTCTAACCTTCAAACTAACTTCACTCTTTTTACTATACATTCTCCTTTACAGTGTCATTTTTACACTCAAGTTTCCTTGTTACTAATTAGTGCCCTACCTTTTTAGCTTAAAGTCTCTAACATTTCTTCCAAGCTTAGTTCAGTGGTGGTAAATTGCTTTTTTTTCTTCTTTCCTTCACCTTCTTCATTATTTTCCTACTCTAGTGTATTTTTCAGTTCAATTATTCCTTGCTTCAGATCTGTAACTTCTCTTTGGTACATTCTATATGTATATTTTTTAACTCATTGGAGATTTATCTTGTTCATCCATTGTTCTCTAGAGATTGATGAGCAACTTTATTACTATTACTCTGAACTTTTTTATCAACTAAAAGTTGATTACCTCATTTCATTAAGGATTTTTTCCATGGTTTTATTTATTTGTTTGTTTCATATGGAAAATATTTCCATTTCCTCATTTTCTTGACTCTCTGTGTTTGTTTATATGTATTAGATGGAACAGCTATCTTTGCCAGTCTGGACAGTGTTTTCACAGGAAGACTAAAGGTGTGTTGCAGTCTGCTGTATGTGCAGTGCCCTGGAGGTTGTAGCCTGCCAAGAATGGTCTCTGTTTGAGTCCTGTAGAGCCCAGAAAGGCAAGCCCCACCTGGCCATGACAGCCAGGCATTCAAGGGGCATCCCCTTTGTTTACCATTTGAACTGGCTGGCTTAGTTGGGCAGGGCCACAGGGGAGCACCCAGTCCATACATCAGGGGCTAGCAAGGTTTGGGGAGAGTACAAAAATAGTACCTGCCAATGCTGGCATCAGCAAGGTAACAGAAGAATGGAAAAGTGGTGCCTGCCAGCACTTCTGACCTTGGAGAGAGTTCCAACAGATACCTGACCATACAGCAAATGCTTTAAGATGAGTCAATTTAGCTCTTTGATGTAAGGTCTAGGCACTTTTCATTGTGCTGTTCTGGTGCTGGGTCTGGGGTGAATTAAATAATAGGATATATTTGTAGGCTTTCATTAATAGATCGATGAAATGATGGTTAGAAGACGTGACTATATCTTCTAGAAAGTGGCATTTCAAAACAATTAGAAAAATGGAATATCTATGTAACATTTGTAGTCTGATTTATTCATTACTAAGTGATACTTATTAATTAAAGAATCATGTTTATTATTTCTCTGGTTCTATAATTACATTATTTTATCACAGTTGGGGTTTTTTGTTCTGCTAATGTTTTAGAAACAATCTAGTTGAACAAAAACTTTCCATTGCTAAAGGGAAAAACAAGTGTTTATTATAAACAAGTAAAAACATTGAGGATACATTTTAAGAGTAATTATGAGATTTTGTGAAGAACTATAAAATTCTTTAAAGCCGATCACACAATCCACTATTCTATTTTATATTATGGGGTTATATATTTGGCTGTTTTAATGATTAAATATTGAGTTTATAATCAATATACATTTTTTTAATTATTCACATATTTAGTTTTAATTCTACATAAGCACCTTAATAACTTTCAATTAAATTCAATTTAATTTAAAACACCATCATGCTGAATTAAGCACTTAATATTCTGAACTACTTTAAAATATTATAGAATCAGCCTCTTGTAGTGAGTTTAAACATCTGCATTTGAATGTTAAAAGCAAGACAAGAAAAATCGGGGGAAAGAAGAAATATAGAAGAGCCATGTGAATGTATTCCTATTTCATTCTCACATAAATTTGATTTTTAGTTAATGATTCCACCCATTTAAATTTTATTAAGTGATGTGATAATTGTATAAAACAAACATGTTAATCACTTTTTACTATGGATGACTACTAATCACACAAAATCTGGAGAACTCTAAGAGAAGTTTCTCTTGTTACAGCAATTATTCATAAGTTGGCATCTGTTGAAATAATTTCTGAACAAATTGTTTTTTCCATTATTTGTCAGAAAGAATATGCAAATAGCTGTTGGTTGCTGAGGAAAGTTATAGCTTTATCTTTTACAAGTAGACACCCTGGTCACACTGGTAATACCTTTTTTTTTTTCTTACCAAAAGAAAGTTGCATGACAATTAGTAAAATTCAAAAAATTGTTAGGTTATTTGGGAACAATTCTAAAATGTCTATTAGAGGAAATTAACCTCAGTAAAAGTTACAATTATATTAAAATTTCAATGAAAATACTACTTCCCAAACCTTCAAATCTTAAAAGACAAAAAGGTATTGAAACTGTACACTTACTAAATTTTTATTCTGAGGCTGAACTGACGTGTTTTTTATAAATATAATTCTCAGGATACTTTCTCAAATATTGCTCAAATAGTAGGGAGACTATTCTGAAGTATTTGTTTTATGAATATTAATATAAAATTGGAAAGGTCTAATTACTCATTTGAGACCAAACGTTTCAGATTCATGGGGAAAAATACGGTGAATGGCATGACATCAGCACGCTAATATTTTATTAAATAAAAATACATGACTGGTTGCAGTATTCCTATTGCAGTATTCCTATTTTCTACAAAAGAAATGTAGACCTTAAAGTTAAATTGATAAGATAAAAAAGAATGGGTGAAGCAGAGTTAGAGGAAAAACCATTGAATATAAAAATACAGTGATAACCTCCCATTTTATTCCATTTATTAATAAATTACTAGAGAAGTATATTGATGCAGACAGGTAAAAAACAACATAATCTCACTGACAGACATCCAGTCAACTTAGATGTTGAGGTGGGCCTTCACTCAACACTGGGTCTGGTGGACCCCAGTATCTTTCTTGCAAAGTTTCGTCTTCCTTGCCCACTGAAAATGCTACCAAACATTCCTTGCTCAATCCTTAATACACCCTGTATGAATCATCCTAACTTTAATACTTCTCCAAGGTCAAATCTAACAAATAATGTACCTGTGACTTGAATCCAAATCTAATTCATTCTTAATATTAGTTCCTTATTTAAAAACTTGCAAGGTTCTCTGACAGTAGTAGAGGAAGCAAATGAAAGTAAACAGTTTTCTGACCTAGGTCTGCTGCATAAAACACAGAGAGCTGTACTTTGTCCTGTTGTAAAGTCATGCTGCAGAACCAGCAGTGATGAGTAAGTCAAACCCATGTCACAGAAGAGGAAGCAACCAAATTCCTTTACAAGTTCCCACCATTGAACCTATGCTCAATCTCCTTCAATTTGGGCCAAATTTGAACAAAAAAAAATTGGACTGTGAGAAGGTTGGATATAAGACTAGTTACGCCATATATTCTTGAAAAGAATTTAGGCTTAAATTAGATTGTAGTTGGAATCAGGTAAAAAAAAAAAAGTCCTCTTGTTGATATTTTTTCAGTAGCTAAATTTGGTTAGAGTGAACAGAAATACAATACCCAGGTAATGAGGCGGAGGACCAAATGTAATCAGTAGGATAGATAGGATGAGAATAAGTGTTTTCTTGACCGGGTGATAGGTCAGTATAAATTGAGATAATCAATGTGCTTGGACACTAGAACTGAAAATAACTGTATGTTTTGTTTTAAATTTTAAAACGTTAACTCCTTTAATCCTGAAAGTAGATACGAAGTTAGGCTGTAGTAAAGATGTACAGCTTATTTTCTAAACAAATGGCTTAGATTGTATTTGTTTCTCTTGGTCCAGCTGAGAAATGCTGATTTCTCACTTTAATGGGCTAACTCCAAGGTTGTAAAACAGAAACTTGATCAGCAAGGTTGGTCAGAACACTGAAAAACATCATTTCCTCTAAATATAGTCAGTTGCATCTGTTTATGTGTTTATGTGTTCATGCTTGCATCCATCCAACTAATATTTCATCAGTACGTGTTATATACAGGCACTAAGTAGAGAGTGTAAAATGAGGTAAAGGGTGCTTTGATAGAACCTAGACTCTTTTCAACCATGAAAAATGCATACAAATTTATTATTCATAGTTACATCTTAGAAGGAAAACTAGATAATGAAAATAGAATGGGAAAGTGAAAGTCTATTGTAGAGTTCTATACAGGGGACTCTGAATTTTCTACAGGCCTGGATCTAAATGCAGGGAAAGGATGTAGCATGTGAAAATTAGGAAAACAGAGAAAATATCAGCGTTTAAGAATAGAGCAACTCAGCGTGGCTCAGACAGTTGTGTCCAACTTTTGATGTCAGCTCAGGTCATGATCTCATTGTTCATGAGTTCAAGCCCCACACTGAGCTCCTCACTGATGGCATGGAGTCTACTTGGAATTGTTTCTCCCTCTCTCTCTGCCCCTGCTCTCTCTCACTCTCTGTCAAACCAAATAAACTAAAAAAAAAAAAAAAAAAAAAAAAAAAAGTGCCAACTCAGCTAATTAACCCACACTAACTCTGGGCGACATGACATTGACTGAATAACGAAATGTGAGGACAAGCTGCTGAGGACAGAGGAGAAATCTTTTCAATTCTAATTTGAAACAGAAGTTCCAACCATTTAGGCTTTTGGTTATAACCATATATACACTATATATATAATGTACTGCATTTCCACTGAAAAGACACTTCACCAAATAATGATACATGTTCTAACAATATTCAATGGTAAATTTGATACTGCTAAGCAAAAAAAAAAAAAAAGTATCAAATATGGTAAAATAATAAATTCTACCAAAACACTTAATGTAAATAAAAATCACTTATAATCGGCATTTATTGAATTTAACATATAGATAGATATTTTAATTTACTTATTGTTAAATTTACATCCAAGTTAACATATAGTGCAACAATGATTTTGGGAGTAGATTCCTTACCCATTTAGCCCATTCCCCCAAGCCCTCCAGCAACCCTCTGTTTGTTCTCTCTATATGAGTCTCCTATGCTTTGTCCCCCTGCCTGTTTTTATATTCTTTTTGCTTCCCCTCCCTTACGTTCAGCTGTTTAGTATTCCTCATATGAGTGAAGCCATATGATATTTATCTTTCTCTGGCTAATTTTGCTTAACATAACATCCTCCAGTTCCATCCACATAGTTGCAAATGGCAAGATTTCATTCTTTTTGATTGCCGAGTAATACTCCATTGTGTGTGTGTGTGTGTGTGTGTGTGTGTGTGTGTGTGTGTGTGTGTATCGATGGACATTTGGGCCCTTTCCGTACTTTGGCTATTTTCAATAGTTCTGCTATAAACATTGGGATATATGTGCCACTTCAAAACAGCACACGTATATCCCTTGTATAAATACCTAGTAGTGCAATTGCTGGATCGTAGGGTAGTTCTATTTTCAATTTTTTGAGGAGCCTTCATACTGTTTTCCAGAGTGGCTGCACCAGTTTGCACTCCCACCAGCAGTTGCAAAAGAGATCCTCTTTCTCTGCATCCTTGCCAACATCTGTTGTTGCCCGAGTTGTTAATGTTAGCCATTCTGACAGGTGTGAGATGTTATCTCATTGTGGTTTTGATTTGTATTTCCCTGATGATGAGTGACATTGAGCATTTTTTCATGTGTCTGTTTGCCATCTGCATGGGTTCTTTGGAGACGTGTCTATTCATGTCTTTTGCCCATTTCTTCCCTGGATTATTTGTTTTTTGGGAGTTGAGTTTGATAAGTTCTTTACAGATTTTAGATACTAACCCTTTATCTTATCTGTCATTTGCAAATATCTTCTCCCATTCCCTCAATTGCCTTTCAGTTTTGCTGATTGTTTTCTTCTCTTTGCAGAAGACTTATTTTGATGAAGTCACCATAGTTCATTTTTGCCTTTGTTTCCCTTGCCTCTGGAGATGTGTTGAGTAAGAAGTTGCTGCAGCCAAGGTCAGAGGTTTTTGCCTGCTTTCTCCTTGAGGATTTTGATGGCTTTCTGACTTACATTTAGGTCCTTCATACATTTTGAGTTTATTTTGGTGTATGGTCTAAGTAAGCAGTCCAGGTTCATTTTTCTGCATGTCGCTGTCCAGTTTTCCCAGCACCATTTGCTGAAGAGGCTGTCTTTATTCCATTGGGTATGTTTTCCTGCTTTGTCAAAGATTAGTTGGCCATATGTTTGTGGATCCATTTCGGGGTTCTCTATTTTCTTTCATTGATCTGTCTGTTTCTGTGTCAGAACCATACTGTCTTGGATATTACAGCTTTGTAATAAGTCTTGAAGCCTGGTAGGGGGATGTGTCCACCTTCAGTTTTCCTTTTCAAGATTGCTTTGGCTATTCAGGGTCTTTTCTGGTTCCATGCAAATTTTAGGATTGTTTATTCTAGCTCTGTGAAGAATGCTGGTGTTCTTTTGAAAGGGATTGCAATAAATATGTAGATTGCCTTGGATAGTATCAACATTTTAACAATATTTGTTCTTCCAACCAGGAGCATGGAATATTTTTCCTTTGTGTGTGTGTGTGTGTGTGTGTGTGTGTGTGTGTGAGTGTGTTCTTCAATTTCTTTCATAAGCTTTTTATAGTTTTCAGTTTATAGATTTTTCATCTCTTTTGATTATGTTTATTCTTAGGTATTTTATGGGTTTTAGTGCAATTGTAGATGGAATCAATTCCTTGATTTCTCTTTCTGTTGGTTCATATTCGGTGTATAGGAATGCAAATGATTTCTGTGCATTGATTTTATATCCTGTGACTTTGCTGAATTCATGGATCGGTTCTAGCAGTTTTTTGGGTTTTCCTTATAGAGTATGATGTCCTCTGTGAAGAGTGAAAGTTTAACTGTACTCTCACAGGGTGAGAGTAGACATCCCTGTTATGTTCCTGACCTTAGGGGGAAAGATCTCAGTTCTTCTCCATTGAGGATGACATTAGCAGTGGATCTTTCATAATAGCTTTTATGATCTTGAGGTATGATCCTTCTGTCCCTACTTTCTTGAGGGTTTTCATCAAAAAAGGATGCTGTATTTTGTCAAATGCTTCCTCTACATCTATTGAGAGGATCATATAGTTCTTGTCATTTATTTTCTTGATGTGATGTATCACACTGATTATGTTATGGATATTGAACCAGCACTGCATCCCAGGTATAAATCCCACTTGGTCATAGTGACTAATTCTTGTAATGTTTTGGATCCAGTTGCCTAGTATCTTGTTGAGGATTTTTGCATCCATGTGCGTCAGAGAAATTGGTCTGTATTTCTCCTTTTTAGTGGGGTCTCTGGTTTTGGAATCAACATAATGCCAGCCTTGTAATATGAGTTTGGAAGCTTTTCTTCCATTTTTATTTTTTGGAACAGTTTTAGAAGAATGGGTGTTAACTCTTCTTTAAATGTTTGAAAAAACTCCCCTGAAAACCCATCCGGCCCTGGACTCTTGTTTTTTGGGATATTTTTGATTACCGATTCAATTCGTTACTGGATATGGGTCTCTTCAAATTTTCTATTTCTTCCTATTTCAGTTTTGGTATTTTATAGGTTTCTAGGAATATGTCCATTTCTTCCAGATTGCCCATTTTATTGTCATATAATTGCTCATAATATTCTCTTATTATTGTTTGTATTTCTGCAGTGTTGTTGTGAACTCTCCTCTTATTTTTGATTTTATTTGGGTCCTTTCTTTTTTCTTTTTGATCGAACTGACTAGGGGTTTATCAATTTTGTTAATTCTTTCAAAGAGCCAGCTCCTGGTTTCATTGATCTGTTCTATTGTTTTGTTTTTGGTTTTGGGTTTTTTTTGTTTTGTTTTTTTTTTTTTGTTTTTTGTTTTTTTGATAACATTGATTTCTGCTCTGAGCTTTATTATTTCCTGTCTTCTGCTGGTTTTGGGTTTTATTTGCCTTTTTTTTCCAGCTCCTTGAGGTTTAAGGTTAGGTTATATATGTGAGACCTTTCTTCCTTCTTTAGGAAGGCCTGGATTGCTATATACTTCCCTCTTAATGACTGCCTTTGCTGCGTCCCAGAGATTTGGGGCTGTGGTGTTATCATTTTCATTGGCTTCTGTGTACTTTTTAATTTCTTCTTTAACTTCTTGGTTAGCCCATTCACTCTTTACTAGGATGTTCTTTAGTCTCCAAGTATTTGTTACCTTTTTACATTTTTCTTGTGGTTGATTTTGAGTTTCACAGCATTGTGGTCTGAAAATATGCATGGTATGATCTCAGTCTTTCAGTACCTGTTGAGGGCTGATTTGTGTCCCAGTATATAATCTATTTTGGGGAACATTCCATGTGCACTGGAGAAGAAAGTGTATTCTGCTGCTTTAGGATGCAGTGTTCTGTATCTGTCTATTAAGTCCATTCGGTCCAGTGTGTCATTCAAATCCATTGTTTCTTTGTTGATTTTATGTTTAGATGATCTGTCCATTGCTGTAAGCGGGTGTTGAAATCCCCTACTATTATGGTATTATTATCAATGAGTTTCTTATGTTTATGATTAATTTATATATTTTAGTGCTCCATGTTTGGATCATAAATGTTTACAATTGTTCAATCTTCTTGGTGGATAGACTCCTTAATTATGATATAATGCCCTCTTCATCCCTTGTTACAGTCTTTATTTTAAAAACTAGATTGTCTGATACAAGTGTGGCCACTCAGGCTTTCTTTTGGTGACCATTAGCAAGATAGATGGTTCTCCACCCCCTTATTTTCAATCTGAAGGTGTCTTTAGGTCTAAAATGCGTCTCTTGTAATCAGCACATGGATGGATCTTGTTTTCTTATCCATTTTGTTACATTATGTCTTTTGATTGGACCGTTTAGACCATTGATGTTTAGAGTGAGTACTGAAAGACATGAATTTATTGCCATTGTGTTGGAGAGTTGGAGTTTCTGGTACTGGTCTCTGGTCCTTTCTAGTCTTTTTTTGGTTTTGGCCTTTTTTTTTCCCCCTCATCTTTTCTCCCTTCAGAGAGTCCCCCTTAAAATTTCTTGTGGGGCTGGTTTAGTGTTCATGAACTCCTTTAATTTTTCTTTGTCTGGGAAGCTTTTTATCTCTCCTTCTGTCCTGAATGACAGGCTTGCTGGATGAAGAATTCTTGGCTGCATTTTTTCCGATTCAGCACCTTGAATAAATCCTCCTACTCCTTCCTGGTCTGCCAAGTTTCTGTGGATATGTGTGCTGCAAACCTGATCTGTGTTCCCTTGTAGGTTAAGAACTTTTTTCCCTTGCTGCTTTCTCTATTCTTTCCTTGCCTGAGTATTTTGTGAATTTGACTATGATATGCCATGTTGATGGTCAGTTTTTGTTGACTCTAATGGGAGTCTCTGTGCTTTCTCCCATTAGAATTTGGATGTCTGCATCTTTCCCCAGGTTAGACTCATTTTCCACTGTGATTTTCTCACATAAATTTTCTACCCCTTTTTCTCTCTCATCTTCTCGGACCCCTATGATTCAGATGTTATTCCTTTTTAATTGCTGAGTTCTCTAATTATTATTTCATGCTTCTTTGCCTTAGTCTCCCTCTTTTTTCTGCTTCGTTATTCTCCCTAAGTGTCCTTTTTATTGCTGATTCGATGCTCTGCTTCACCCACCCATACCACCATGGCATTTATTCTAGATTGTAGTTCAGTTATAGCATTTTTATTTGATCCTGATGAGATTTTACTTCATCTCAGCAGAAAGGGATTCTAATATATTTTCAACTCCAGCTAGTATTGTTACCATCGTGATTCTATTTTGATTCAGACATCTTCTTGTATCTGTGTTGATTAAGCCCCTGGCTGTCATTTCTTCTTGTTCTTTCTTTTGGGGTGAATTCCTTCATTTCATCATTTTGAAGAAAGAAAAGGAATTAATAAAGGAAAAAAATTAAAAAATTAAAAACACAAAACAAAAAAATGATGCTAGATCCTATGTTTTGGTCTGGTTGATGAAAGAAGCTTGACAGATTAGACAATAAAGGGAAAGATAAAAAAAGAAAAAATTTCAATAATTAAAAAATGAATAAAATAAGATGAAATGAAAATAGAATTTTAAAATTTTACAAATAATTAATAGAAAAAAATTAAAGAAAAATATTTTTAATAAAAATGGAAAAATATTTTCTGTGTTCAAGATTTAAAAAAAATTGAATAAAAGGACTAGCAAACAGAATGAAATATGATTGAAATTATATCTGGTTTCCTGTTGAAGTCATGCTATGAAGCACTATAATCCCCAAACTAAGCAGGCAGGCAGACTTGTGGTGTTCACAGCGGGTGGAGAGACTTGTGGTGTTCATCAAGAGTGCAGTTGGCCCAGTTGGGTGGGGTTTAGTGTAATGGCTCCGTTCTCCACTAGATGGTGCTGCTTAGCTTCCTGGGGTAGATCTTTGTGGTGCATTTAGGTACATATGTGTATGCGCAAGAGGGGTGAAAATGGCATCACCCAGCTACCCAGTCTGTAGTATGGGAAGTCTGTGCTCTCCCAGACCAGCAATTAAGCAACCCTCCTTTGTCTCCACCTTCTGTCCACTCTCTGCTTCTACGCTGTTGGTGACCAAGCTGTGAGTCTGCCAGATGGCACCTCCCTCCTGAGTTTTCTCTCAGATGGGGTTGTGTTTCCCAACCCCTCACTTCTAAGGGCCCTGCAGCTTTGACCAGCTCAGACCCTCTGGGGGAGGGTCTTGCTGAGCAATGGCCACGTGGCAGCCCACATCCAGGAATGTTCACTCGATCTTGTAGCAGCAGCATTTCAGGTATTATGTAAAATCATAACACACATCTGGCACCTGGCTTCACACCTTAACATCCTTGTTCCAACACTAGCAAATGTGCTTGTTCTCTGTGGTCCGCTGGGATTTTTGTGTGGAGGCTGCATAGCCACTGTCAAATGTCCTCCCAGCAAGGGAACCCCCACTACTCCCTGTGTGGCCCAGGGTCCCCTTGGACCTTGCTCTCTGCTCCTGGGGAGTGGCCCTTTTCACCAGAGAACCACCAGGTATCCAGCTATGGAGTTTCAGACTCTGCACTCCCTGTTATGGAGTCTTAGTGGAATTTAAACCCTCTCTCCTTTCTCCCTTTTTTATTCAGTTCCTGTGGCTGTTTCCACTTTTTCTACTTTCTCTTCAGCTGCTTTTGGGGTGGGTGCTTTTTCAACCTCTGTCTGAAAGCAAAAACAGCTCCCTGCCCTCCACGGCTTCTCTCCCCCCCAGTCACCTGTCCACACTTCATACCTGCCAAGTTCTGTGGTTCAGGTTGTACAGATTGTTGTGTTAATCCTCAAATCAGTTTTCTACGTGTGTAGGATGGTTTAGTGTTGATCTGGTTGCATTTCATGGATGAGAGATGCAAAAAAGACTTCCATGCGATTTCACCATCTTGGCCCCTCCTCCTTGAATTTAACTTAAAGGGCATTAAGTCAGGGCATCTGGTTGGTTCAATTGGTTAAGTGTCTAACTAACTCTTGATTTCAGCGCAGGTCATGGTCTCACAGTTGTGAGCTCAAGCTCTACTTTGGGCTCCACACTGACACCCAGAAGCTGCTCTGATTATCACTCTCCCTCTCTCTCAAAATAAACATTTTTTAAAAAGGGCATTAAGTCCAATAATTTTGCATGTACATAAATTGAATATGGCTGGACTTTTGGCATTGCCTAGGTAGAGGTAGGCTTCACTTTTTAATTGCACCATTTTTCAAAAGCTGAAAGAGTGTATCATGACCCTAATTGTAGATCTGACTATAAATAATAGTTGGAGATAAATGAAAAAAAAAATGGAAATAATTCTATATATCATTAAAATATACTACATAGAAATAACATGTCAGTTTTAAGATACAGTTTCTTAGAAAACTGGTACATGTTGTTTGAATCAACTATATTGAGATAGGATTTATATATATAGTAAAAAGTGCCAATTTTAGGTGTACACTTTGAAGAACTTTGACAAATGTGTATGACGACCAATGAAATATCTCTTTACAAAGTTCCTACAGATCACCTTTGTAGTAAATCTTGATGCGTTTTGTCACTAAAATTTAGTTGTGTTTCTAGAATTTACTAGAGATGGAATTACATGTGAATTTTTGGCTGGATTCTCTTACACAGGATAATTTATAACCTATAAATGCTGTTGTGTGCATCAGCAGTTTGTTCGTATTTATTGCACAGTAATCTCCATCATGTGTGAATATGACCCAACTTATTAATCCATTCACTATTGATGAACATTTGAGTTGTTTCCAGGTTTGAGATGTTAGGAAAGAAGTAGCTACCAAAAGGTATGAGCCGTTATTTTGTTTTCATTCCTCTCGGGTAAATATAAAGGAGGGCAGGTGCAGCATCATATAGTAAAATGTTTCACATACTATAAGAAACTTATTCCTGCTCATCACAACAAATGCCCTCCTTAATTTCCATTACCTATTTAGCCCATTCCCCACATCCATCTCCCCTCTGGTATCCATCCATTTGTTCTCTTTAGTTTAGTTAAGAGTCAGTTTCTTAGTCTCTCTCTTTTTTCCCTTTGTTTGTTTTGTTTCTTAAATTCCACATATGGGTGAAGTCATATGGTATTTATATTTCTATGTTATTTCATTTAGCATAATACTCTGTAGCTCCATCCATATTGTTGCAAATGGCAAGATTTCATTCTTTTTTATGGCTGAGTAATATTCCATTCTGTATGTTTGTGTGTATTATATATATATATATATATATATATATCACATCTCCTTATCCATTCATCAGTACTTTAAATTTTATCATAACAGATACATAGCATTTTATATTTTTATCAGTACAAATTTAATACATTTTGAGATAGGTTCATCCCCATGAAACCATCATTACAATAAGATGCTAAACATATTGGTCACTTCCAATGTTTCCTTGTGTAATCCTTTTCTTTCATACTCTTCCACTTAGCTTGTCCATCCCTAGGCCACAAAATAAAAAATAAAAATAAAATTCTTCCTATCCTTCTAATTTGAATTCTTTAGAATTTTAGAAAGTGGAATCATACAACATTTTTAGTGTATACAGGGTATAATAGTTCATTGCTTTGATTGTTTAGCATTATTCTAGTGTATGTACCTATTCCAATCTGTTAGTCCAGTTACCTCTTGATGTTTAGACTACTGACATAAAGGTGCTCTGAATCTTTCTGTACAAGTTTTGCATTTATATATGCTTCTGTTTCCTGCAGGCCAATACCCAGAAATTTTAGCTAGTAATACCTAGTAATATTACAGCCATTTGTACTTTGGAATATAATATATATGGTTAACATACTGTGTAATAGTGGCAGAGATATAAAGGCGTTGTATGTTTAATGTTTTAAGAAACTGCTAAAAGGTTTTTGGAAAACTGTACTATTTTACATTCACACTACAGGTTTTGAAATTTAGAGTTACTTCACAGCTCCCCAAAATGTGATATGATTCATCTTTTTAATTTCTGCCATTTAATGGGATGTGTAGAGGTAGTGCTTTAGTTTTCATCTGCATTCCAATGATAGTGAATATTATTTTATGTGCTTCTTTCCCTCCAGAAGTCATCTTTGTTGAAGTATCTGTTCAAATATTTTGCCCATTTTTAATTGGGCTTTTTGTCTTATAATAAACATATATACATATATATGTATATATTCCTTATTAGACATGTTATGCAAATAATTTCTCTTACCCTTTTTTAAAGCTTTATTGAAGCAAAGGTAACAAACCATAAATACATACTATTAAAATATGCATGTATTTAAATCATATAATTTGATACATTTTGAAATAGGTACACACCTGTGAAATCATTACTGTAATCAAGACAGTATACATGTGCCTCACTCCAAAAATTCCGTTTGTTGTTCCTCCTTCCCACTACTCCCCCCCAACTATCCTCTGGAACTACTGATGTACTGTCACAATGCATTAGTGTGCATTTCCTAAAGTTCTGTATAAATCAACCATACTTACAAAATTGTTACTTTCAGGTTTACAACATAGTGATTTGGCAATTATAAACTTTACAAAATGCTCACCATGGTAAATGTAGTTAACTGTCATCCTACAAAGTTATTACAATATTGACTACATCCCCTATGCTATATTTTACATTCCCATGACTTACTTATTTTATATCTGCAAGTTTATACTTCTTTTTCACCCAGCACCCCTCCCCTCTGGCAACCACCAGTTTGTTCTCTACATTTGAGTCAGTTTTTTATTTTTTTCGTTTTTGGTTCGTTTGGGTCTTCATTTGTTTTCTAGATTCCACATCTAGAAGATTGAGGCAAATTGCTTTTCCCTTTAGAGGAAAGAGGGTCTCACCATGCAGATGACTTTCTTTCAGGGGAGGATAGAGAAGACCCATGTGGCAGACTCATTGGCAATGATGGAAAATTTCTGACTCGGCAGTTCAGACGACACTTCTGGAGGAAATTGGAACTGTAATTAGATTAGGTGTCAAGCCCCAGTTTCGGACCTCCATCATGTGATAGCATTCCTCCATGTTTGATCTGACTTTCAGCTTAACAGATGTGATCAAAATTTAAGTCATTAGCATCATCCTCAGCGACTGCTCCGAAGTTACTACACTTTTGTTGCTCTTTCGTGGTGTGTCTATTGCTCATGATAATTTTACTTAACCCCTGTGATTTTCACAGGTCACATCTTCCAGCTGACATTTTAGGTTGCTAATTTTTTTCATTTCTTAGATGTTCTAGTCAGGGAGATCCTTTGCTTGGTGGCTAATGCTGAAAACAAACATTTAAAGCTTTTGATACAAAATAACACCTTAGGGAGATCATCATGATTGCTATAAGCAATAGAATTACCAATATTTAGAATGCATTTTAGAGCTGTGGTCCTGGGGCACCTTGACACAGTTGGTTAAGTATCCAACTTCGGCTCAGGTCACGATCTCATGGTTTGTGGGCTTGAGCCCCACTTCGGGCCCTGTGTTGACAGCTCAGAGGCTGGAGCTTGCATCAGCTTCTGTGTCGTCTCCTCTCTTTCCCCCTCCTCCACTCATGCTCTGTCTTTCTCTATTAAAAATAATCATTAAAAAAAAAAAAAACTTGTTTAGAGCTGTGGTCCCAAGACTCAACCCAATTAAACTCAAGTAAGTATAAGATCCCATTGAAAGTCACCTTTTTAAGTTAAGCCACTTGCTCTTCTGTAATTGAGTTTTAATTTCCCCAGAAGTGTTAATTCCGGCAGAGGAAATGTTGTCCTAGCAAAGATACCACCTTGTTCAGCTAAAAGATACTTAAGAGCTATTTTATTGTCAGCCACAACTTAGGCTAGAGAGTTTAAGGATATCTATTGTGTGGCTATTGATATAGCAGCAGGTGTTATAATAATTTTAAGAATTTAGGAGAAGTTTGTGATCATAGCCTCATTTACATTTATCTCTAACCAGAGAAATGAGTTCTGAATCAGGTATGTTACCTGGTAAATCCTTTTTAATTTAACAATGAACATTTAGGAGAGCCAACCAATAGATGTCTTGTGAAAGTCAGAGACACAGTTGTATTTCCTCTTACCCTGAAATAAAAGAGATTTACCCCTCCCCCCCCCCCCTTAGCAATGGCCTGGGAAAAAGAGATGAAGGTGCTCTCTTCCAAGGCTAATGCCAGAGTAAAGGAAAAGAGTTTTATGTTCAGTTAAATTATGAAGTCTTGGACCCGTCGTCTTGTCTACCTCAATATCAGCTACTTCTCTTCCCCGTCAAGTAGATTTAGAGGTCTATAACATCTATGCAGCAGTAGTCAGGTCCTTTCAGCTGTACTCAAAGGCTGTCTGCCTCTGATGATGTTTTAAAATACCCAGTCACCAGGGTCCATAAACTGTCTCTAACAGGTTCTTTTAAATTAGAACCCAGGAAGGTTTCTTTAACCTCTTGATGATAGGCTTGAACTTTAGAGACTCATAGTAGCTGGTCATATAAGCACGAGACAACAAAGGATCAGCAAAAGGTTATATACGGATAGAGTTTCAAAAAGTTCATAAGGTTTCTATAAAGAATTCTATGATATGTCCAGTGAAGTGGGTGCCTCTGTCACTGGAAAGTACAACCCAAGTGAGAAACATTTTTTTTTTTTTTTTTTTTTACTGTGAGGTAATCCAACTTCATGTCAGGAAAATACTTTAACCCATCCAGAAAACACTGACAATCTATACTAAACTGCAGTTTAATGAAGTCTAGCTACAGCTGTTTTAAAGGGTCTAGAAGGAGGTTTGAAACCTCTGGGAACAAACCAATTTTTTTTAGGATTATAGAGCAAAAAGGTCAGACATTGCTGGTAGATTGTAATTTTGTAAAAGTTTCTACACCAAGGTCTAGTTATAATTTGAGTTATCTTCCATGTACTATGGTGAGTGAAGAAGTGCAGAAACTGAAAAATAGGGTTTGTCAGGGATCTGGGAAGTGCAAAACCATCTCGAGCTTCCTATATCCCTGATGATTCATTAGATTTTTGACTGTTATTTGTACACACACACACACACACACCCTTTCTTCTGTGATGCAGGAGCAGACTGTTGTCATGTCACAAAGACATGTATTGAGGGGGTCATTTTTGCCGAAGCAGAATGGACTTTACCTACCTGTGCCACGATTTTACAAATAAAAAGAAGGCTTAGTAGTATTTATTTGACAACATGTCTCATGTGATTTACATATCAAATAAGCCTAATTAGTTTCACCAACCCTTTTGGGATATTCCAGATTAAAGACTTTTGTTAGAATTTGATTTGGGAAAGTTTCTCAAAAATACTTAAAAAAATTCTATGGCACTTGTCTAAATAAAATCACAGATTATTATGAAACCTAATATTTAAAAAGCAAAGAGACTTAGAACCCTATGAAAAGCAGATGAAACATCCAAGAAAACTTTGGAAAAAGATTTAAAGTGTAATCAAGCAGGCAAAGATCAAACTTATTAAAAACAAAGGTTTTTTTTTTTTATACACCTCCTATAATTCAACATTTTGTTTGTCCTCTTTTTTCTCTTTAATTCAGCCTCCTTTTAAAACAAAATTACTTTCTTTTTCCTCAATGAAAAAATTAGTATCTCTATTTTCAGTAGTTTTAATTCATATAGAATTTTTAACCATTAGAAATCTTGATTTCTAGTGAAAACTAAGAAGTAAGCAATTGTGAATCCTCTGTCATAGCAGCATTTTTTTAATTTGCAAATTTATAAATTTTACAATTTCTAGAAGTTTATGCCTTAAGTTTTCAGTATAGCAGTAATATATTCAAATATTTTTTTAGTTTCTTGGTAAGCCAAAAGTATATAAACTTATAATACTTAGCCATTACTGTTTAATTTGGATGTAATTTACATATTTAATGAATGTAATGCATCATTTCACTTGACAAATCTTAAAGTTATCAAAAATATTTGGGGAACATTTTTTTTGCCTGACTTTTCATTTAATCTACTTTTTTTAAACAGTTATGTTTAGAGTACTTTAAAAAAAGTTAAAGGTTAGAGTAATTCATTATCCTAAGCTATTATTTTGTTGTTGACATATCTTATAAAAGATAACGTAAACTGATTGGGCCAGTAAACTGAGGTAGAATAAAAGTTTCATCTTTCATGTTAACTCAAAAAACATGCCTGTTCTAATTAAACCATGAACCTTCAACTAGCTTTTATATAAAGTATTTTTCCAGATCATGTGACCTTGGAAAAGATTTGAGTTAGTTTCTAGCTTTCTGACTTTTAAAATGCCTAATCCTTACAGCATTTCACTTCAAACCAACTAATTAGAGCTCTTTCACAAATTAATTTTAGTGATGGAGGTAGAAACACATTCACAATACATACGTAGGCACTTGTGAACATGTAGACTGAGGACTTCTGTTTTAAAATCACTGCCATGAAATAGGTACAGAATTTACCAGCTAGAAACCTTCCATATGAGTTTTTTTGGTAGATGGAATAAGTTAAGGCCATTGGTTTAGATGGTTAAAGTAAGCCTTTCCTTTAATATTTGAAGAGAAGACCTTTCACATTTATATTTATTTCTTGCAAGTCAGTTTTAAGTGATCCCCCCACCCCCACCCCACCTTGTTTTGACTGGATACAGTTCCTGGATAAGACCAGGCAGTACACTGAATATTTACATTGTAAAGCCACTGGGTAAAAATGCAAGGACTTTTCAGGATTTCTATTCACTGAAGGCCCTAATTTTTACAATACTTAGAAAGCCTTTTGAGATAAAAAGGGGAGATATTGGGATTGGTAAAAAAGGACTGATCTGTGAATTGTCTTTGGAACCACACCTGTGTTTCTGTAGAAACTATAGTTGTAAAACAAGGACAGTTGTGTTTAATTTTACAAAGGACCAACATACCCATTTACTTAGGAAAATATCTTAATTTCCTCTGGGTTATATTTAGTTTCAGGGAGAATGCTTAAATTTTTGTTTATCACCCTCTGAATATCAGCTTCCAGATTGTCCAAATTTCTGAGCATAAAGCCAGATATGCCCACTAGGGAAATCTTTTGTTTGTTTGTTTTCATTCTGAGGAAATATTTGCCCTAAGAGAGCAGGGATTAAGGTAGAAAGGCTAAATCTAGTATCAACTAAAATTTGGCAGTTTTTAATTGATTTTTGTTTTAGTTTTTCCTTGGCTGTTGAAAGGAATTACAGTTTTAAAAGAAAGTTTACCAGAGAATCCATTAGAGTCCTGCTAACTCTGGAGGGGCCCATATGGGTGGGCCCTTCCTTAGAGCACCACAACTGAAGAACTTGCACAAGGCCTTTGAGGACAATCTTTTTTCCAGTGCCCTAGTTGATGACAAAATAAACATGGTTCTTTAGACCATCATTTCGATGTTGGTCCATTAGAAGTGTGAAATATGGTAGGCAGGCCCGGGTGTGATTTTAGGTGTCTAGCCTTGGAGCTATTGTAGCTGTAAAACAATTTGACAGATTTTTTTCTTTTTATTTATGATCTTGTTCCAAGGTTCCTTCAAAATTCTCAGCTCTAGCCAGGAGTTCAGTCAGGCCTGTTGGTCTCCTATCTTTTTTTTTTTTTCTTCTTCTTATTATTATTATTAACCCACTAATCTCAGGGGAAAATCCATATACAAAGAGAGCAGCTAGAGCAGACTTGGCGACCTTATCTGTATGGATCTGGAATGCCAAAGGAAGAGGACTTCCCAATGGGCTTTAAAAGCCTCTCATGGATTCACCTTTCCTTTGTTTGCAGGTTTGAATAGTAAACTAATGAGTAGAGGCAGAGAAGACTCTAGGGGTGGCTTTTAAAAGACTAGCTGCTATACTCTGAGCTTTTTTTGGTCCATGAGATGACTATATTGGAGAATGGTGATTTCAAACATCATCCTTAGATTTATGCCATTCTGCTTCCCACATCCATTTTGGGGCATCACAAGGTCCTATTAACATGTGCACACGCTGATAAAGATCTGGGAGCCCTGAGTCATACCTTCTGATAATGATTTTAAATTAATAGAAAAACTTGTGAGGCTCCTCCCTTGGTTTTGCAGATTCTTTAGTTATGGCCGTTAATTCAGTGTTTGTCCAAGGACTGAAACACATCTGAGGATTGCCTAGAGGGTGGTTTTATTTTAAAAAGTAACTAACTGTTCTATCATTTCTACAGATCAGAAAGGCAATGCAGACAGAAAATTACTAGATTAGGGATACTCAGGTAAAGGATAGAGGGGAGCAAGAATCAATATTTTGGACCAATGGTTTGTAGTGTATCATGTTGATTGATTTGCAGAATTTGAACCATCCTTGCATCCCTGAAATAAGTCACGTTTAATTGTGGTAAATAATAATATAAATGCATTGATAAATTTGGCTTGTAATTTTTTGTTGAGGATTTTTGCGTCTCTGTTCATCAGAAATGTTGGTATATATGTGTATTTTTTTCAGTGTCTTTGGTTTTGGCCATGTCAAATGAATCTGAAGGCAATCCTTCCTCTTTTTATTTCTTGGATTCCTTTCTTTGAGTAGAATAAATGTTAAATCTTCTTTCAATGTTTAGTAAAGTTCACTGCTAAAACTGTCTGACCCTGGACTTCTTGTTGAGAGCTTTTTGATTACTGATTTAATTTCGTTACTACCAATCATTTTGTTCCAATTTTCTATTTCTTCCTGACTGTCTTGAAAGACTGTAGGTTTCTATTTTTTCATAGTAGTCTCTCATTAGCTTTGCATTTAAGAGGTATGGGTTGTAACTTCCCTTTTCTGTCTAATTTTGAGTGTTCTTCCTTTTATTCTTGAAGTCTGCCTAAACTTTTATCAATGTTATTTATTTATCTTTTCAAAGAATCAGCTCCTAGTTTCATGCTGTGTTCTTTTATTTCATAAGTATCCACCTCATTTAATTTACGCTCTTTATTATTTCCTCCTTTCTCCTAACTTTGGGCTTTGTTCTTTCTGTAGTTCATTTAGGTGTAAGATTGCCTGAGAGGTTTTGTTCCCTGAGGTAGGGTGGTAATGCTACAAACATGCCTCTTAGAATAAGTTATGTTTCATCCCAAATATTTTTAACTGTTGTGTTTCCATTTGTCTCCAGGAAATTTTCATTTCCTCTATGATTGCTTTGTTCACCCCTTGGTTGTTTTATATTATTTATTCTCCACGTGCTTGTATGTTTTCTAGTTTTTTTCCTTATAATTGATTTCCAGTTTAATACTGTTGATATCAGAAAAGATACTTAGGATGATTTCAGTTTTCATAGACTTACTGAGACTTGTTTTGCAGCCCATTACAAGACCAATCCTGGAGAATGTTCCATGGGCACTTGAAAAGAATGTGTGGTTTGATGGAAAGGTTTGTACATATCTGTTAAGTCCATTTGGTATAATGTGTTATTCAATGCCGCTGTTTCCTTATTGATTGGATAATCTATACATAGATATAAACGTGGTGCTAAATCCCCTATTCCTAGTATTGTATTATGGTTAGTTTCTTCCTTTATATATAATTAGGTGCTACACTGTTGAGTGCATCAATATTTACAATTGTTAGATCCTCTTGTTGGATTGGTCCCTTTATCATTATGTAGTACCCTTCCTTGTCTCCTGTTACTCTCACGATTTTATCAAAGTGGTGCTGCCTTGTTTTGTTTTGTTTCCATTTGCATGGAATACCTTTTTCCATCTCTTCAATTTCCTCAGGCCTGAAGTGTGTCTCTTGGAGGTAGCATACTGATGGTTCTGGTGTTTGGTTTTATTTTTATACATTCCATCACCCTGTGTCTCTTGATGAGAGCATTTTAGCCATTCATATTTAAAGTAATTATTGATAGGTACATACGTACTGCCATTTGGTTTTCTGGTGGTTTTTGTAGTTCTCTGTTCTTTCCTCTTCCTGTATTCTCTTCTGATTGGTGACTTTCTTTAGTATTATTTTTAATAAAAAAATAAAGTTGTGGTTAATATGAAATTTATATATAACATCTTGCATATAGCAGTCTACATGATATTGTCACTTATGTATATGATATATTTTATATTTTCATTTTATGGATCCCTCAACTAATTTTTGTAGCTATGAGTTATTTTACTAATTTTGTTTTTTAACATTCCTTCTAGCTTTATAAGTGATTGATTTACTAGTATGAGTAAATGTTCATGGTAAAAGGGAACCACTTTCATAAAATTCTTCTTATTATGGCCTAGTCTTCTCTGCTCAAAGAAATCCCTTTTAACACTTTTTGTAAGGCTGGCTTCGTGATTATAAAATTCTTTAATATGTGGTTCAGAAATGTTTTTTCCAGCACTTTGAATATACATGCCATTCCCTTCTGCTGAAAAATTAGCTGATAGCTTTATGAAGTTTCCCTTGCTTTCTTTTCTCTTGCTGCTTTTAAGCTTCTCTCTGTATCTTCAACTTCTGTTTTAAGTATGTGTAGATATGCTGGTGGCTGGCTAAGAGGCCTGGCTCTAGTAGCTGCAGGTGCACTGGTGGGCAGGTCTCACCCCTTACCTACCAGGCTCAGAAGTTGTCCTGGATGTTTGCTCATCCTGGCTGGAGCTGCTCACTATGTGTAGTAGTTAGTATAATAATTGTTTTGGGGGAATGCTGATTCCTACTGAGGATGCCAGCAGGTGTGGTGAGGCAGGAGCAACTTTCAAGGGGCACCTGCTAGTGTGGGGATGCCAGTGAGCTGGTCTGCAGGGGAATACAGAGCTGAGGTGAGTGGTACTATCACACCAGTCAAAAAGTTTTAGGCCTGAACCCAGAAGTGCCTGGCCAGCTCTGCTGAAGAAGGCAAGAAAAATGGTGCTTCACACAATATATGGTCTTGAAGAATGATCTTGCAGATCCCAGCACCTCTGGCACACAGCCTAAAATTAGTGAACAAATCTCCTTCACATCTAACCCAGGGCTTTAAAACTACTGCTTCTGTTCTGGGTCTCCAGCTGAGTGATATGCATGCTGGCCCTTTAGGATCAGTATCTAAGTTTTCAACAGCTCTCCTGCTATATTTCAAAGCCACATGTTATGGGGGGTTGTCTTTCCCATGCAGGTCTGTAGGGCTGAGGGTGCCTTCTTTCTGGGGGCAGAGCTATGCATTTGTGATATCCCTCCTGCCTGTAAGGCACCATGCTGGGGGGTTTGGTTCCTGACAACATATCTGTACCTGCTGCTTTTCTTGATGTGGCTGCTTCTTTATCTGTGGAAGATCTTTGATGTTAGTCTTCAGGTTGTTTTCTGGGTGAATTGAATTATATGCAGTCATTGCCTTGGTGTGTCCAAGGTAAGAGGTGAGTTCAAGATCTTCCTACTTTGCCATCTTTCCCTGATCTCTCATCCTTAAAATTTATGACATTTTTCCATTACAGTTCATAGTTTATGAGTAAAATTTAAGGAATTTTTGCCTCACTGAAGGTCATTAACTTCTTTATTTACAAAAAGCTTTGTACTTTTTGCTCTTGTATTTATTTGGATCTTTGATCCTGTTTGAGTTAATTTGTGTTTGCGACGTGAAGTCTCCAGTTCATCATTAGATAACATTTGCACTATTTTATCATTAAGATACCTTGATATCAGGCTGTGTAAGTCTGCCCACTTAATTTATTATTTTCAAAATTGTTTGGCCTGTCTTCTTGGATCTAGGGGTTTATAGTTTTAATCACATTTTTTAAAAATGTTCACCATTATTCCTTAACTACCACCTCCCCTCTATTTCGGAATTCCAATTACTAGAACATTAATATTCTTTATGTTTTCCCAAAGCTGACAGGTTTGGGGTCCTGTTTTTCTTCAGGCATTTTCTGCCTTTTATGTGGGAAATTTTTTGTTACTACATCTTCAAGTGCAGGAGTATTTTCTTCCTCAGTGTGCTTTTAATCCTGTCTATTGAAATTTCTCATAAAAGATAGTTTAATTTGCATCTCTAAAAGTTGAATTTGTGACTTTGTATATCTTCTACCATCTATACAACAAGCCGTCATTCCTCTACCTTTTTGAGAAAGTCTTGTCTTTATGCTAATTATCATCTGTGTCATTGAAGTTTATTTCTTGAGTGGTAGTGGAAGTTTCCTGCATCTTCCTATATGTGGTAATTATTTCATGCCAAACATTGTGAATTTTATTGGTGTTCAATGTATTTGCATTTCTATAGATATTACTGAGTTTTTGCTGGACCCCGGTTTACTTGGAAACTATTCTTCTAAAATGTTTATTAACTATTATTTTAATATCTCTAAGATGATTATGGGGACTCTTTTATAATTTGTGAATTTTATGTCTTGGTCATCTGTCCTGAGGAATTTAGTAATTAACCTTTTAAAATAAGTAATTGTCTTTGCTAACTACTTCCAATGTTCATAATCATTTTGTTCTGTGTTTTTTTTCCATCTTTTACTGATGGAAATTATAATATATCATGATATGTAAAATGTTAAAAACTCATCATTCTGCAGTTTAATACCTTCTTTTTGCTTTAACATGAAATAATTAGTCTATGGTATTTGAAGTGTTTCTAAGAAATAGCAAAGCTGTATGTGGTCCTCTTAAAACAACCTACAAAGGGGAAGATGCGAAAACCATTGTTTTTTGTTGTTGTTGTTATTTGCTTGTATAGTTAGATGCCTCAGAAGACTATTACACAATACTTTCTTTTCACATTTACTCACTGATCATATTTATCTGTAGTTATGACATAGCTATATATAAAGCAATGGCTAATTATATTAAGTATTCTATCTGCTACATATTCTTTTTCTTTTGAAACATTTCAAGAAATTATATTAAATTGGCATATTGTGAAAGTATTTGTTCTATAAATAGGGTAAATGTAATTATCTATATTAATAATAAACCTAAAATCCTTGATGGGCCAATTTCACTATAACAGTAACTTTGGCTACCAAAATATCATCTTAAATTTTTATTCCTAGTCTCAACTAAAATGAAAGACTCTAGGACTACATTTCATGCTATGACTATTTGACTTAAATTGAAAAAAAAAAATGAGGTCATGTTTTTTTTTCAATATATATTGAAAGCATAAGCATTTAATGAAATATATGTAAACATTAAATGGTTTCTAAATAACAGGGGGAAAAGCCCTTAAAAACAAGCAAACAAGCAAAACTTACCCAACACTATTTTAACTAAAAATAGCTTATTTTTATTAGATAATGAACCCTAGGGCACAGTCCATAAAAATAAATAAATATATCCATTAAAATTGAATACAAGCATGATCACAAATGTCACTTTAAAGGAAACCTACTTTCTCATGTTATCATTTTCTTTGATGTATAAACTTCAAACTAATAATCTGTAGAATGAGTTTTGACTCATAATTTCATACTAAAAAGTACCAATTAACATCACTATTTAAAAATATTCTTGGAAAATGATGGCAGCCTAAGACTGTAAACTAAACTCCCACAAACTCTCTAATACTATATCTCCAACAAGAGTAATTCCTTTTGAAGAACTGAGGGCTGATTGAAAAGCCAATGACTGGGGGACCACATCAAGGGAAAATGGACACAAATAATCAAGACTCCAGCACAGTGACCTACTTTACAGAGAGAGATCGGTGTGGGGAGGGGGTGGTCTGCCTGTGGACTCATCCATCCTGGGACACAGTAAAAAAATATATAGCGGATTAAAGGGTAGCTAGACTACACCTGAAGGAAATCCATTTAGTAACTAACAGCATCAGGCAAAAAGGCAGGGAGCTGCGGGAACTCTCTCTTGGGTCAGAGGTGCCAGCATGGCTGATTTTTTGTGTTGTCCTCCAGTTTGATATTGTGCATGGAAGCAGGGTCCTTAGACTCTAGCCTGCCTGAAAATACCACCCAACCTGGGCAGAAGGACCCTGCTATATAATGTTCTGCACCTCCAGAGCTGGACACACACCAGTGCCAAATGACTCATCAAGGTAGCCCCAGTGCCACCCACCCCAGGAGCCCCTGGGCATAATACTTAGAGACCCACCCTTCCAAGCCCTGCTTGTATTTCCACCACGGACATGCCCAAGAGTCTCCCCATATTGCTCCACTCATGCCAAAGCTGCCACTGAAACAAAGTCTACATAGGGAATACTCCTATATAGGTCCATTACTTCAAGAATGGGAAAGGTAGCTGTTCTGCCTAATTCATAAAAGCAAACAAAATCATGAAAAACAGAGAAATATATTCCAAACTAACGAACAAGGCAAAACCCCAGAAAAAAATCCCAACAAAAGAGAGGTTAAGTAATTTACCTGACATAATTGGAAGTAATACTGATACTTTTCATCCATTCTTTTCCCAAGTTTGTTGAGTAACAACTCCCTTGAGGGATTTAGCAGCAGAATAGATGATATAGAAGATGAGATCAGCAATCTGAAAGTGCAGAGAAAATCACTCTATCAGAATATATATATATATATAATTGATGTAAGTAGGTTAATGCATCATGGGGATAATATTAACATAAAGCATACTAAAATTCACATTATAGGGGTCCCAGAAGGAAGAGTAAACAGGGAACAAAACTACCCTAACCTGGGGAAGAAAACAGACATCCAGGCCAGGAAGCACAGAGAGCTGCAACTAAGGTGAAGACAAGGAGATTCACACTAACACATATTATAACTAAAATGTAAAAAGTTGAAGACTAAGAATCTTAAAAGTAGCAACAGAAAACCACAAATATAATGGAAAGATTATAAAACTATAAGCTTATATTTCAGTAGACACCTTGCAGTCTAGATGGAGCAGCAGGATAAATTTAAAATAGTGAAAGGTAAAAATTCAAAAGAATTCTTTAACAGCAAGAATATCATTCAGAATTGGAGGATAAATGGAGGTAATCACTAATAAACTATGCACCTTTATATTTATAGCAGCATTATCCACAATAGCTAAATTATGGAAAGCCCCCAAATGTCCACTAACTGATGAATGGACATACAATGGAATATTAGTAATCAAAAAGAATGAAATCTTGCTGTTTGTAATGATGTGGATGGAGCTAGAATGTATTATGCTAAGTGAGGTAAGTCAAGCAGAAAAAAAATACTATATGTTTTCACTAATGTGGAGTTTCTTAACTATAGAGAACTAACTGATGGTTACCAAGGGGAGATGGGGATTAAGGAGTGCACTTGTGATGAGCACTGGATATTGTATGGAAGTGTCGAATCACTCTATCATTTAACTAACTGGAATTTAAAACTTAAACATCAGAGGAGGATACCAGAAGAAAATTACAGATCAATATCTCCAATGAACAGAGATGCAAAAATCCCCAACATTAGCCAAAATGAAATCAATACATTAAAAGCATCATAGACCACATTCAGGTGGAATTTATTCCAGGGATGCACGTATGGTTCAACATCTGCAAATCAGTCATACAATAAATTGTATTAAATGAGGGATAAAAATCATTTATCATCTCAATAGATGAAGGAAAACGTTTATCATTGATGGAGGAATTTTGTCAAATTTAACAAAGGTTAAATTTGTAGAGAAGGAATGGACGTGAATGTGTGAAGTCCATATAATACAAACCCACAAGTAACATCAGACTCAATACTCTAGGATCACAAACAAGACTAGGATGACCACTCTCACCTCTTATATTCAAGTTGATATTGGAAGTCCAAGTCAAAGCAATCAGGCAAGAAAAAAGGCATCCATCCAAATTGGCAAGGAAAAAGTAAACCTTTGGAGGGGACATCATGTCATCTACAGAAAGCCCTGAAAACTATGATAAAAATACTGAATTCATTTATTCTAATAAGCCATAGGCTACAAAATGAACATAGACATTGGTTGCATATTTATATACTAATAACAGAGATTGAATAAAATGTGTAAGAGAAAATTTACCCAAGAAGGCAAAAGATACGTACAATACTTTGAAAATATCAAGACATTGATGAAGAAATTGAAGATGTTATGATCATGGATTACAAGAATTTCTGTGTTAAAACATCCATCCTACCCAAAGCAATCTACAAATTCAGTGCAATCTCTATTAAAACATCAATGATATTTTTCACAGAACTGAAATAATCCGGAAAATTTGTACAGAACCACCAAAGATTCAGAATAGCCAAAGCAATCTTGAGAAAGAACAAAGTTGGAGGTATCACAAACTATTCTACAAAACATAGTAAGCAAGGCAGTGTGGAACTGGCATGAAAAAAGATATATAAATCAAATCAAGGGAAACAAAGAGCCCAGAAATAAACCCATCCATATATGGTGAATTAGTAGACAAGAATATATTATGGGGAAAAACGTCTTCAAAAAGTATTGGAAAAACTGGATCACTATCTTATACTATACACAATTGATTGAACATTTGAATGTAAGCCCTAACACCATAAAACTCCCAGAATAACATAAAGGCATTAAGTTCTTTGTCATGGGCCTTATATATATATATATATATATATATATATATATATATATATAGGACCAGTCTCCTCCAGAATCGGCAACAGAATCTAAAATAAACACAGGTTGATTACATCAAACTAAGAAGCTTTTGCACACAAAAAGGAAAGCATCAAAATACAAAAAGCAATTTACTGAATGGGAGAAGATATTTACAAATCATGCATTCAATAAGTGGGTGATATTCATGTTATGAAAATTACACAAGAGCAGAGGACTTGAACTGACATTTTTCCATAGAAGATTCATCAGAGAAATGCAAATCAAGATCATATGCTGCTTAGAATGGCTACAATCAAAAAGACCATTAGGGATGGGGAGGGAAGAAAAGGGAACCCTCATATACTGGTGGTGGGAATGTAAATTAGTACAGTCTCTTGAAAAATAGTATGAAAATTCCTCAAAAAGCAGAATAATCAGTAATTATCTAGAGAGAAATGAAAACACAAAGAGATATATGCACCCTTAAGTTCACTACAGTATTATTTATAATAGCCAAGATAGGGGACAATAAGTGTCCATCAATACACGACTAGATAAACAAAATGCACTATACACACTCAACTTTAAAAAAGGATGAAATCAGGGCACCTGGGTGCCTCGGTTAGGTGTCCAACTTCAGCTCAGGTCATGATCTCACGGTCTGTGGGTTTGAGCCCCATATCAGCCTCTGTGCTGACAGCTTATGCCTGGAGCCTGCTTCAGATTCTCTCTCTCAAAACTAAATAAATAAAAACTTAAAAAGGATGAAACCTTGCCATTTCAAACAACATTTACAGACCTACAAGGCATTATCCTAAGTGCAAAAGAATGATATATACCATATGATTTCATTTATTTGGAATCTAAAAAAGACTCATAAATACAAAAAATAAACTATATGGAGAGGTAGGTCTTAGAGTTGGATGAAATAGAAGGGGATTATAAAGTACAAACTTTCAGTTATACAATAAATAAGTTATGCAGATGTAATAGACAATATTGGTATATAGTCAATAATGTAACTTTATGGTGATAGTGTTGAAATTTATCATAAAGATTGTTTTTGCAGTTTATAAAAATATCAGATCACTATGATGTTCACCTGAAACCAGTACATATTGTATAGCAATAATACTTTTTAAAAACGTAATTCAGTTAACGCTGTAAACATCCCTAATGAAACATGTCTGTGAAAAGAGAGAATACAGCAAACAATGAGGTCTAAGAGGCTGACCTGGCAGTGGTTTGGCTTTCCTTATACAGCAGAAAGATCGATGACAGTCAAATGGTTTCCTTCAAATGCACTTGGTGCTCTGACTTGATAAGGCTGGATGCTTTATTTCCACATTTACCCAGAGAGTTAATCTTTGGATTTCCAGATAACTTGTTACAGATGACTACAGACTTTTTCTAATTGAGAGGAACTGAAAAGGAAGCTCTGGGGCACTGGATAAGGATACTATACTTCATAAGTCAGGACATGGATGATCTGTTTACACTCTGCCCCCTCTGGATTCCATTAGACATTTCTTCCGTGTAGTTAATTTGTCACAGTAATAAGATGAAGTTTCTGGGTATATACAACTAAGACAAGAATATCATAAGGGAAATATTAGCCATTAAGCCAAGAATATCATAAGGGAAATATTAGCCATTAAGCCACTGAATAGCCAGCCAGCAGATTTCCTTCTGGCGACACCGCTCCTTTAAAAGTTCAAGAAAGGGAATTTCTAATGCTTAGCAATTGAGATGTTTGCTGGATCTCTGTTTCCTGAAATTTTTTTCTGTTCAAATTATTGTCATTAAAGTTTTTACACAGAAGGGGCACATGTCTGTTTCATTCACATTTCACCCAAAGGAAGTCCCATGATCTCATCTGATGTCAAGGATGCATGAAATTATAATCCTTAACAGGAAGGGCAGAAAATAGGAATAGAAATACAACCTTCTACACAGGCTTTATTTACTTACTTGTCTAATTTAAGAATCTAGTCCTACCAACAATCAAGGATATTTTCCTCTTCAATAGGTTGTCTATTAGTATGTAGTTTAATAACTCATATTAAGGACTGTTGTAATATAGTAATTCTGATTGACTGACTTTTGTATGTAGTCAGTTTTGTTATAGTGTCATCTCCAAAACAACCTATAACATTACTGGAAAGTAAAATAGTAAGTTTGAAAAAGCTCTAAACCCAATGTAAACATTTTTGTTTGGGTTTTCATGTATTTTTTCTAATATATTTTAATGTGTTATTACTAATATAGCACCCTTGTTTCAGTGATTAAAAAAACTGATCTTTGATTATATGCCTAGCTGCAATCACTATACAAAAAAAAATACATTAGGATACTCAATTTCATTAAGCTTAATATTAAATTGAGGCAACATTAGAATAATAGAGAGTATTTCAGATCATGGACTTTGATGTTGTATTAGCTTTTCTTTGAGTTCTTGCTCTAACAATGCCACCTTGAATAGGTTCAATATTTCAACATTCATATTGGTAAAATAAGGATAATAAGAAAACCTTCCTTACTGAGTCATTACAAGAATTAAGTATTTGGCACGATATTTGGTACGTGATAGATGTTTAATATCATAAAATATTGTTAAACATTATTAATACAGAATTAACTAATCCAAAGTCACTCATTGGTAAGCAAGAACATTAGGTTAATTTGTAGTGGCTATGAGAAAATTGTCTGCAATTTTTTATCTAACTGACCATCCCTCCACAATGAAGACTGATATACATTCCCTCTTCCTTCTGGATGGTTCTAAAAATCATGAAAGGTAGCATGATCTATCCTTCAATTGTGTTTGACAAGCCCTGCCTAGTAAATCCTAGTATCAGCAGTAGACATTTCATAAAGTAGTTTCAATTGCTTTAAATCCGGATCTCCATTCACTGATAAGAGTGTTTACTGCTCTAGTCTCTTACTGTAAGCTCATAATTGGGCCAGTGTCATATTCAAATCTTATCTTCAAAATTAAGCTGGAATGGGTCATGCATGTGGTGAAATATGTGCATAAAATACAGTATTAACTGTATTAGCAAAAAAAAAAAGTCTTTTGAGATCGTTAAGATTAAATAAAGTATTCCTGAATTAAATACTTTATCAGGTGGAGAAATTCAATGTATAATAGTATTAGGTATTTCAATTAAAATTAAAATCTTTACTGCATACGTTTGTGATTATCTGATAAAAGATACTATTTATACAACAAAGTAAATGCTTTTTATGGATGATATGCATAGTAACTCAAAAGCCTACAGTTAAACTCACTTTTGCATAGCTTTTATCAATGTTTCATTTTACTTCTTTTGTGAAAAAACATTTTGTACTGCAGTGTCCTTCCCTGCCCCCCACAAAAAAACTTTTCTGAATAAAGATTTTGAGAAATACCAATGCCTTCCCATATAGGTTTCAGACTCCAGACAGTACAGTTTTAGTTTGATTTGGAACATATTGCCCCATAAGGAGGCTTGTAATAGAAATCAATGGATGCATCAAACAATGATTCTTCACACTAATTAACTTGAATTGACAAAAAATATTCAACAGCACATTCCATAAAAAATTTGAGAGCTACTTGTCTTATTCATAATCAGTGCCGAGTTATACTTATCTAGTGGTTTTCTGTCTACTAAAATAACATCTTTGCTATGCCTAGAGACACTTTCTATCCATTTTATGATAGCACACAAACAAGAGATATCAGACACTTATGCAGTATTTATTCTTCCCACAACACAGCTGTGGCCGTCTTAATCAGCTGTATCAATATGAGAACATTCCTATAGAACATATTACTGATTATTTTGAAACATGTCTACTCAGCTCAGAAGCACTTTCTTTTTTGATGTGTTCATTTTATTACTTCCTTAATCCACTTCAATCTTTATCTCCCTGTAAAATAGGAAACATCATCACTTTGGTACTTGATGGATACTACCAAAAAACAAAGTTTATAAATGATAGAATGTTAGAAACTTCAATAAAAGCTTTTGAAAGTTAGGTCCTAAAAACAGAGTATTTCAAATTACTTTGAAGGATGTTTCTTAAACAGAGGAGAATTTTTCTCTCTCTAGACTTTATGTAGATGAAGGATCACCTGCATCAGAATTAGGGCAGAGAATGTCAACACAGTGATAGGCACTTATTTTAGCCCCACAGTGAGAAAAGTATCTCCTGATTCAGTGATGGGGAATTACAACAGGAAAACATATAAACATTTGGATCCATATAAAAAGTAGTTGGATTTGAAATGAAAAACAATTTACACTTTTAAACAGAGCTGATTTCGAAGGTGTATGATACTTTTAAACTGTTAAGCATCTTGATGAATTTGAACATGCAAGTACAAAGTAAAATGGGTACAGAAAAAGGTCATGAGTTGGTCTACATAATAGTAAGGGAATTAAAGTTTCAAGGGCAATTGGGTTTGGGTGAAGGTGAGAGAAGACAGGGAGAGAAGAGAGTGGAATTGATGAAGTGGAAAAAGCCCCATCAGGACATGATGTAAAGGAATAGAGGGATGTTTCAAAAAGTGATGTGGTTGAGATCATTTTTGTGAAATGCAACCCCTGTTCCAGTCCCATGGTTTTCAGTAGATTATGCTGTAATAATGACTACCATCCTAAATGATTTATTCCTAAAAAGCATTTGGGACTTCAAAATATGAAATAAATTCAGTAATTGTAGAAAGTAGAACCAAATTCTAGTAAAGAACATGATAGAATAGGTCCCAACCTGATTATTAGGTATTTATCTAAGGCTTCCTATTTCTACATGTGTGGAACGGGCTTGAACCAAACAAGCCTAGATTGCAAGGGACCAAGACATGGCCATTCATAATGAGTTTCATAATATGAAATGGATTACTTTGGTTGTTATTTTGAAAAATAGTATTCAGAGATTAAGGTACTGAAATAATAAAATTAGGTATTTCAAATTTGGAGGCATCTATATGAAACCACAAATAGAAAAATGGAAATTTACAGAAAGTCTATTTATGTGAAAAATGGCATAAATCCCAAATGATGTATAATTAGATCAGCTTGTCAATTAAGGAAGAGAAAATAGAGTTGGAGCAAAAGAGAATGATTTGAATAGCCTAGGACTTTAAGGAGCCATTGTAAATAGATGATAAATAATCTAGTATTTTTAATATTTTTAAAATTGAGATATAATTGACAAATAGAATATAGTATTGATTATATTAACTCTGATGGGGGAAGATTTCCAATACAGATTTTATACCATCTCTGAACTTCTATAGTATTTTTTTTAATGTTTTTTATTTAATTTTAATTTTGAGAGAGACAGCACAAGCAGGGGAGGGTCACAGAGAGAGAGAGGGATATACAGAATCTGAAGCAGGCTCCAGGCTCTGAGCCAGCTGTCAGCACAGAGCCGGACGCAGAGCTTGAACCCATGAACCATGAGATCATGACCTGAGCCAAAGTCAGTCACTTAACTGACTGAGCCACCCAGGCGCCCCTGAACTTCTACAGTATTTAAGTAACCTATCAAACTGGCATTTGAATACAAGTATATAGTCTTTCGAGGTAGTCTCATGGGGTTACTAATCCTCCTTATTTTCCTTTTGAAAGGTAACAGAGCTTATGTTTGTTTGTTTGTTTGTTTTTTGGCCAAAAATGATGTAATTTTTATCTAAAAAGTATTGCTAAAAACATATTTATTGAGTACTTGTGACATTTTGCTAAACAAAAATACATTTTATGCTGTTTCATTTTATTAATTGCCAATAATTTTCCCCCATTGTGGTTGAAATACTGTGCTCTCTTGCAATATTTATGATTCATGGTGAGAAGCACTTTTATGTTAATTACACCTAGAAGAGGAGGAGTCCAAGCTCGCGGTATAGAAAGATCCTAAACTCACCTCCTGCCATGGCGACACCAAATCTACAGCCACACATGGATCATTTCCCTCTGAAAACAAACTAAAGTGTGTGCCACAACAAAAGATACAGGAACTACACCAAGATGGGAAGGAGAGTGAGACACATATTTAGGAAACAAAACAACCCACACCTGCTACAATGACACATAATACGGAGGAATCTCACTGGACAGGCCTTTCTTCCAGAAGAGTGAGGGACTGGTGTCCCACATCAGGCTCCTTGGCCCCTGGGATCTACACCAGAAAGATGAGCCTATGGGACATCTGGCTTCGATAACCAATGGGGCTGATGTGAGCAAGTGCCAAAGTGCTGTAGGAAATTGGGAATCCCCTCTTATAGAGGGCTCATGTGTAGTTTTGTTGTCCCCAAGACCCAGTGGAATAGAACCTAGACTAAATGTGAGGGGGTTTTCTTTGATGAATAGGGGTCATCTGCTAGAAAGGCAGGAAACAGTTGAGATGATCCCCGGAAATGAAGATGCTGGACGAAGCCATTGTTGCACTCTCCAAATCACCTGCTAGCATAGGTGTGCAAGCTTGGAGAGAGCACCCTCCCACCACCTTGATTGGATGGGCTGGAATGGGCTGGGATAAGCAATCACTGCACTTGCTGGGGCAGGCAAGTGTGAGCTATTGCCGAGTTCTCCCTAGGTAAAATCTGCTGGCATGGGAAGTTGTGACACTCTCCCCACCCCCTGATTAGAAATGATAAACATCAGATGTCATGGCATTCTCCCTCTCCCAGACAAGCCAGCATGCACACACTCAAGACATTTTGTTGTTGCCTTCAAGAAACTGACAAACATTTCCCCACCCACTGCCCTCCCTAGCTGCCTTGTTAATGCCAGCAGAGATGTGCAGTCCACACCAGGGACACTCCTTCATTGCTAGTGGCCAGGAGGCCTGGCATTTGAGTATCCCGTAGGATTTTAACCATTGGAAAGAATACTTGGCAAGCCACCACCCATAGGACAATGCAGACAGTACACTGAACAAAACCCATCCTTTTATGAAAAAGGCATATTTACTTAGTCTGATACTTAAGCCTGAGAGAAAGGCATTGTGTGTTCTACACACCTAGAAGCAAAGGAGGTTGTCCCAGGGAACATAAACAGGGAAACACCTCCTTGCACACTCATTTGGCCTAGCTACAGATCGATGAGACTTCCCAGGAAAGTGCTTATACACTTCTGTGGAGCACTGAGTTTTGCTAATGTCACACAGGGCACATTGCCAGATCTCCTGGTCTGGAGACCAATGAAGAGTATAATTATGATCCCGAAGGACTGTATCTATTTGTCTACTTTAAAAGTTTCTGCCAGAAGGTCTGGCTTCCACATAGCCTCAATATAAGTAATAAATAAGATTCCTCTTGCTGGATTACTGACAGGTCTTGGCACATCCTTAACAATGGGAGCATGTCAAGAATCCACCGGGTGGTTTAGATAATCACAAAGGCTGGAGAGACAACCAAGAGCTAGGGCAAGGTTGAATGAAAAGCGTGAGCTACCAAGAGATACATGTTGCACCCAATACACAGAAACACAGAGTCACGCAAAATGAAGAAATGGATAAATATACGCAAAACAAGATGAAACATCAGAAAAAGACTTTAATGATGTAAAGCTAAGTAATCTACATGATACAAACATTAAGTAATGGTCCTAAAGACAGTCACAGAACTAGAGAGAAGAATCAAGAACACAGAGAAGTTCAACAAAGAGAAACAAAGTACTCAACCCAAGTCACAGAGCTGAAGGATTAAACAGCTGAACTGAATAAACTAGATGAGTTTAATAGATCAGTGACAAGGGAAAAAAAGCAATGGTACTCACCCAAACAGCAAAAGAAGAAAAAAAAAATTAAGGAATTACTAGGACTACATCAAGAAGATAGAGAAAAGGGCAGAAAGCTTATTTGAAGTCACAGTGGCTAAAAGCTCCCCTAACATAGGGAAGGAAACAAATTGACGAATGTCAGAATCGAGGAATGTCAGAGGGGTCTAAGTAAGATGAAGCCTAAGAAAGCCACACCATGACACATGGTAATTGAAATGTCACAGTTAAAGATAGGGAATCTTAAAGGCAACAAGAGAAAAACAACCTTTTACATATAAGGGAAACCTAATAAGGCTATCAGATTTCTCAATAGAAATTTTGCAAGCAAGAAAGGAGTGGCTTGATGTATTCAAAGTGCTGATAGGAAATAAACTTCCAATGAGAACTACCACCATAAAATGTAGGGGAGATTAAAATTTAGAGTTTTGGAATGTGTTCTAATTTATCAGCTTAAAGTACAGTGATCTATTTGTAGGATGATATATGAAACCTCATAGAAACTATAAAGCAAAAACTTTTAAATATGCGAAGAAAATGAAAAAGGAATTGAACACTAAAAGTCATCAAAGAGGAAGAGAGACAAAAAAGGAACAGCGAAGAACTACAAAAAACAACTAAAAACCAATTAACAAAATGGCAAGAAGTATATACCTATCAAAATTACTTTAAGTGTAAGAGGACTGTATGTCCCAGTCAAAAGACATATAGTTGCTGAATGGATTTTGTAAAAAGACGTCTATATGCCACGCATAGGAAACTCAGTTTAGAAGTAAGGATACACACAGCATATTGTATGCAAATGGAAAGGAAAAGAAAGCTGATGTAGCTATACTCCTATCAAACAAAATAAACTTTAAAACAAAGATTGGAATGTAATACAAAATAGGCAACTACCTAGTGATAAATGTTCTGACTGAATTTTATTTGACTTTTATCAATATACGCACCCAAGAGGAACACCAAAATACATAGAGCAAATATTAACAGACATAGAGAAACTGACAGCAATACAATAGTAGTACGGAATTTTCACACCCGTGTATAAATCAACCTTAGATACAATCACATTAGACCAGATGGGCCTAACAAATATGCACAGAACATTCCATCCAAAGCAGCAGAATACAAATTCTTTTCAATAGCATACACAAATTCTTCAGGATAAGTTACATGTTCAGCCATAAGCCTCAATTTTCAAGAATATTAAGTCCTAGCAAGTATCTTTTCACCCATGATGGTATGAAGCTAGAAATCAATGATAAGAAAACTGGAAACATTAACAATTATTGAATCATAAAAAAAATTAGGAAATTTTTCAAAATACCTAGAAACAAAAGAGAAATAGGACATACCAAAACCTATGGGATTCAGCAAAAGCAGTTATAACAAGGAAGTTCATAGTAGCACAAGCCTACCCCAAGAAAGAACAGGAATCTCGTATAAACAGTTTAAATGTAAAGGACCTAGAAAATAAAAAAACTAATGAATTCTAATGTAGTAGAAAGAAGGGAATAATAAAGATTAGGATAGAAATAAATGATAAACACTGAAAAGATAATAAAAAAGATCAATGAAACTAAGAGCTTTTTGAAAAGAAAAATAAAATTTACAAAACTTTAGCTACATTCACCTAAATAAATAAACCTCAAGATTAGAAATGAAAGAGAAGTTAAAACTGATACCAAGGAAATAAAAAGGATAAGAGATTCGTATAAACAATAATAATACAAAATGGAAACCCTAAAAATTTATAATTTTCCAAGACTGAATAATGAAGAAATACAAAATCTGAATAGACTTTCCCAATAAGCCTAAGTCCAGGATCACATGATTCCATTGGTAAATTCTACCAAACATTCAAAGGAAATTTAATACCTATGCTTCTCAAACTCTCCAAAAAGGGGAAAACTCTTTTTAATAGGTAATAATTACCCAGATGCAAAAAACGAGGTGACATTCCAAAATAACAAAAAAGGCCAAATTCCCTAATGAACAGTCACAAGAAACACTACTAAAGTATTAGGAAAGTGAGTTCAACAGTAAATTAAAAGAATCATAAGCCATGACCAAGTGGAATTTTGCCAGGGATGCAAGGAAGGTTCAGCATCCACAAATCAATGTGCTACACAACATTAACAAAATTAAGGATAAAATCATAATTGTCTCCATAGATGCAGAAAAGCATTTGACAAAACTGAACTTTCTCATAAAAACGCTCAACAAAGTGGGTTTAGAGGAACTGTATTTCAACATATTAAAGACTATATATGATAAATGTAGATAATAAACTCAACAGTGAAAATTTGAGCTTTTCATAAGATCAGGAACAAGAGAGGGATGCTCACTACTGTCACTATCATTTGAGATACTATGGGAAGGCCTAGCTGTGGCAATTAGGAAAAAAAATAGAAGCCATCTAAGCTGGAAAGACAGAGACAGAACTGTCACTATTTCCAGAGGACGTGATGCTATGTATAGAAAAGCCTAAAGACTAAACAAAACTGTTTAGAACAAATGGATTTAGTAAATTTGCAGTATACAAAATTAGTATTTTTTAAAGTTTTATTTATTTTGAGAGAGAGAGCAAGAGTGCACATGTGATCCAGGGAGGGGCAGAGAGAGAGAGAGAGACACTGCTCCATGGTGTCAGCATGAACCATGAGATCATGACCTAAATTAAAATCAAGAATCGGACATCTAACTGATGAGCCACCCAGGTGCCCCCAGAATTAATTTTTTTAATCTTATTTAAATCCAAGTTAGTTAACATATAGTGTAATTATGGTTTCAGGAGAATTTAGTGATTCATCACTTACATATAATACCCAGTGCTCATCCCAACAAGTGCCCTCCTAAATGCCCATCACCCGTTTAGCCCATACTCCCACCCAACACCTATCCAGCCCTCCCCCCCTCAGTTTGTTCTCTGTATTTAAGAGTCTCTTATGGGTTGCTTCCCTGTTTTTATCTTATTTTTCTTTTCCTCCCTCTATGTTCATCTGTTTTGTTTCTTAAATGCTACATAGGAGTGAAATCATATGATATTTGTCTTTCTCTGACTGACTTATTTTGCTTAGCATAATACATTCTAGGCCTGTCCACATTGTTGAAAATGGTAGGATTTCATTCATTTTCTAAATATTTATTTCTTTAGGGGAGAGCACAAATGGGGTAGAGGCAGCGAGAGAGAGAAGAGGACAGATGATCCAAAGTGGGCTCTGTCCTGACAGCAGAGAGACAGATATGGGGCTCAAATTTATTTAGTGCAAGATCATGACCTGCACCGAAGTTGGGTGCTCAACTGACTGTTCCACCCAGGTACGCCAGAATTTCATTCTTTCTGATCACTGGGTAATATTCCAGCGTGTGTATGTGGTGTATGTATATACACACATACATACATACTACATCTTCTTTATCCATTTGTCAGTTGATGCACATTTGGCTATTGTCGATAATGCTGCTATAAACATTGGGGTACATGTGCTCCTTTGAATCATTAACCCCCAAATCAGTATTTTTAAAAATTTAAACTTAAAAACTCAAATATCTATTACATTTCTATATACTAACAATCAGAAGAAATCAAGAAAGCAATCCAATTTATAATTGCAATAAAAATTATACTGTACCTAGGAATAAATTCAAGGAGGTGAAATATCTGTACACTGAAAACTATAAGATGTAAATAAGAGAAGTCAAGGAATACACATAAATGGAAAGATACACAGTGCTCATGGATTAGAAAGATGCATATTGTTAAAATGTCATATTATCCATAGCAATCTAAAAGATTCAATGCAATCACCATCCAAGTTCTTAGGACATTTTTCACAGAACTAGAATAAGTAATTCTAAAATTTCTATAAAACCACAAAGGACCCTGAAAAAAACAAAACAAACTTGAAAAAGAATAAAACTGGAAGGTATCATACAATTGGGAAAAGATAGTCTTTTCAATAAATGGTATGAAGGAAACTGGACCAGTATCTTACAGTATATACAAAAACTAACTCAAAATGGACGAAAGACTTGAATCTAAGACCTAAAATCATAAACCTCCTATGAGAAAAGATAGATGGTAAGCTCCTTCACATTTATCTTAGTGATGTTTACTTGGATATGACTCCAAAGGCAAGGGTAACAAAAACAAATAAACTACATCAAACCAAAAGTCTTCTGCATAGCAAACCACCCTTTAACAACAAAAGTCATCTTACTGAATGGGAGAAGATATTTCCAAATCCTATCTTCAATAGGGGGTTAATGTCCAAAATGTATTTTAAAAAACCCCTAAAACTCAAAAAACAAAATCCAATTATTAGAGACTCTGAATTGACATTTTTTCCAAAGAAGATATACAGTTGACTAATAGGCACAAAAAAGATGCTCAACATCACAAATTATCAGGGATATAAAAACCCAAACTATAAGGAGAAAGCCCTTTATACATCTCAGAATGGCTATTATTAAAAACATAAGAGCAAGTGTTGGTGGTTGGAGGATGTGGAGAAAAGGGAACCCCCTATGCACTCTTAATGGGAATGTAAAAGTTTGTGCAATTACTATGGAAATCAAGATAAACTTTCCTCAAATAATTAAAATCAGAACGACCATACTGTCTAACAACTCTAGTACTAGGTATCTATCCAAAGAAAACCCAAACTAATATGAGAAGTGATGTGCACCCTCCTCTTCACTGCAGCCTAATTTACAATAGCCAAGATATGGAAACAACCTAGGTGTCCATCAGTGAAGGAATGACAAGAAGATTTAGTGTATATATACGATAGAATCCTACTCAGCCATAAAAAGGGAGGAAATTTTGACATTTTCAACAATGTGGATGGCCCTTGGGTGTATCATGATAAGCCAAGTAAGTCGGAGAAAGACAATTATATGTGGAATCAAACAAACAATACCCAGACTCATACACACAGAACAAAATTGTGGTTGCCAGAGGGTTAGATGGTGGGATGAAATGGCCGAAAGGGGGTAAGACATACAAACTTTGTTATAAAATAAATACATCCTGGTAACATAAGGTACACTATGAAGAATATAGTCAATAATACTGTATTACCTCAATTAATAAAGAATTTACATTGTCAAAGAAAATTATACATACAAGGACTCCTCTACTTTAAAAAATAGCACATCAGCAAATGAAATAACTGTAAATGCAATTACATATAATATTAGAAGTTCCATAACAAATATTTAAGTTTTGATTGTTTTAAAATTATTTCAGTATTTGCCTGCTCCATTTTTACCCATCTTCAGTTTTTGAGCTGGTTCATCTAGTCTGTATGCCTATCTATCCTCAAAATGTTGTTTTGTTTTTGCTTTTTTCATTTCTAGCCAAGAATATTTTTTACCCTAGATACCATTTTCTCTCATTACACAAATTGTTCCTTCTGGTTTGGATATATTTTGATCTGCACTTGATTCTCCTTTGTTCTACACATCTCTTTATCTGTACTATAAGAAACCATACAAGTGCAAGGGAACATAGTTCTCAAATGATATTTGTTTTCCAACTGAGAAATGTATAATCCACTGTAATTAAATGTCTATCAGAGATCAAACTTCAAGATTTTGCCCCATTCTTAGATTCCATGCTCCTTCCTATCATACGCTCTCTCAATCAAAACATGAGCTTAATTTAATTTAAATTTGTCTACTCCAAAAATGAGAGTAAATAACGAAATATATGGCCATAAGCTTAATAGCATCTAAAAGAAATATTTATAATGAATATAACTTACATTTATATATAATGACATGTTATCAATAAAGTGATAGCCATTTGAACTTTGCCAAACACTACTCTCTTCTGGAAATTTTTCAGAAGCTATTGAAACTACCAGACAATGGTCCTTTCAAAATAGGTACATATTCTTCAAGTTCCAAAAATCCCAGCCCTCAATTTGATCCCAAGCACTTACAAAACCAATGCCATACTCCCAATTTTGAAGGTTTGTTTCCTGTTAGTACTGAGTTTTAATATTATTCTGGCTCTTTCAAAACATCAAAAGCCACAGTAAGCAGTTCGAAGAGAAGTGCAGGGATTTGGCTTCATAGTGCTTGCTGTAAAGCAGAGGAAAATGACATTCTGAGGGATAAGACAACGTATAGATTAGTGTCTGCAGGAAACCACTCACCACTTGGATCTTTGGAGCAGGAGAGAATAGGTGGGATTAATGACAAGTAGAACTGAGAAGGGCCTGTGAAGCTGGTGTTTCTCTCCTGGATGATAAGGTTCTCTGTGCAGTTGCCGGAAATGAAAAAGAAAGCTGGGAACGGGAGTTAAGTAACTATGTGTTGCTACTGAACTGATTCTTAAATGAACAGCAATAAAAAAAAAAAAAAAAAAAAAAAAAAAAAAAAAAAAACAGGAAAGAAGTTCTATTCCCCTCCTTCAACTTTCCATTCCCCTTGAATATTTTCAGCAAGTTGGCCATAGTAGGACATCATGAGAAAATCCTGATGACAAGAGAGTCAGGCTTAGCCCAGGTATCAGGAAGGAAGGAGGAAGAGCGGAATGAAATGGAGAGACAATGGAACAACAACTGCAGACCAGGAGACTCATGTAGAAGTCTCAGAAGAGCAGTGTGTAGTGGTGGAGACAGAAACTTGATTTGTGAATATATTAGAAAGAATGAGAGGAGCGACTGTAGACTCAGGGAGTTTAGATAACTATTTGAAATGTTAGCATTATGAATTTCCAAGAAATGGAGTGGTAACTGGAAGGTTATTTTTTGTTTTAAATCATCTTTACTAAAGTATAATTTACTATGATAAAATGTACCACAACCATAATATAAAACATTTTCCACCTCATAAAATTTCCTCATGCTCCTTTTCCATCAACCCCACCCTCACCCCAGCCCATGCTCCACAGCTGGCCCCCATTAGCCAAGTAAATATAATTGATATTTATAAAACACTAACACCCCATGACAGAAGAAAACACAATCTGTTCAAATGCTCATGAACATTCACAGAGCTCATATTCTGTGCCATGATACAAAGGGGAGTAAATGTAAGAGAAATGAAATCATACATAGTATGTTCAATGACTGCAAAGGAAGTGAATTCAAAATAACTATAGAAAGTGATCTGGGAAATGCCCAAATATGGAGACAATTAAACAGGAGACTTCATGTGGAATATGAGTCAAAGAATAAACCACAAAGAAATTTAAAAAATATTCCAACTAAACAAATAATATTCTGCGGGATGTATCTGAAGTAGAGTTTAAAAGAAAATTTAGTAACTTTACATATGTACACACATATATGTGTACACACACAGAGAGAGAAGAAATACCTTAATTCAACGATTTGGCTCCCACCTTGAGGAATTGTTAAAAATTTGGAAAATACAAAAAAAAAAAATAAAGGTTTTAACAGCAGCATTATTAATGAATACAATGGCTATAAGTTCTTGGTGTGAGCATAATTTTTATCAGAATATTTTTAAAAAATATTCTCAAAGAAACGGGTATCAAGGTGGTAGAGTAGAAAGATCCTGAGCCCACTTCCTTCCACCAACACAACAAAACCACAACTACCAGTAGAATGACTCTCTTCTGCAAATGAGCTGAAGACCAGTAGAAGAGCTCTACCAGGACTAAAGACAGAAAGTAACAGCCTCATCAGGATGGGTAGGAGGGTTAGAGATACGGTCTAGTCAGGATCCACACCCCTGCACAGATTCACAAATGGGAGCAATCACACAAATGCAGAGGTCCTCCTTGAGGAACTAGGGTTTAATGTCCACAATTATCACCTTGGGGACCTGCAGGGGGAAGATGAACCCCCATAAGGTCTGGCTTTGAAAACCAATCTGGCTGAAATCCAGGAGAGCCACAAGGCTATTGGAAACTGAGACTTCGCACTGAAAGACCCCAGACCCAAACTCACTTGCTCTGAGTCCCAGTACAGAGGCAACAGTTTGAAAAGTGCCTGAGCCATATGTGAAGATGACTTACTAATTCATGTAGGGGTGTACTCTCGAGGAGCAATGATCTGTAGGAACTTCTTCAGGAAATGGAAGTACTGGTAGATGCCATTTATTTTATTTTTATTCTCCTCCTACTTAGCTCGCCCAGCTCTGGCAGTTGCCTTTTCTGACCTTCTGCATCTACCTTGCTAGCTAGCACTGCATGCATTTCACTTCAGCATTCCTCTGTAGACCTGACCTGCCTAACCTGCCCACATGGCATGTGTTCTTCTAAATTGGCTCCTGCCCTGACATAGCTGCTGGGTGGTCTCGGCTGGGAATGGTGCTCGCCAAGAGTGGCTGCTGCTGTGCCACACCAGGTGGGTGGCCTTGACCTGGACTAGTGCTACCCCAAAGCAGCTCCTGCCCCAGGGCAGGCCAGCCCCATCCACCAGAATGCTCGTAGCAGCTGCAGCCTGACTTCTTAACCAGCTATTCCAAGGGGTCAGGCCTGACCATCTGTGAAACTGTGGCCATCACAACTGGGCATTGCACCTAGCTGGGCTAGGGGACGGCCACACCCACCACTGCACCTGCAGCAGTTGCAGCCCAACCCCAAAAGGAGGGCACAAGCAGACCTCACAGGGGATCCCCGTGCTTGGTTCTGGTGCCCAAGAAGGATTACCTTCTGGGCCTTCTACATAAGGTCAGTCTTTCAAGACCAAGACACATAGCTGATCTACTTACTACATGGAAGGAAACAGAGAGAGTCATTCAAAATGAAGAAACAGAATACATTCCAAATGAAAGAATCAGAAAAAAAAGTTAGAAAAAGAACAAAATGGATAATAATTCTAACTGATAAAAAGATCACATAATAGAAAAATACAAAAGAACCAATTAGAGCTGAAGAATTTAATAGCTAAAATGAAAAATACACTAGGGTGATTCAACAACAGATTGTATGATGCACAACAATAGATCAATGATCTGGACCACTGGAAAATACTCAAGCAAAACTGCAAATGAACAAATTTTAAAATCAGGATAGTAGAAGAGACCTCTGAGACAACATGAAGCACACTAACCTTTGCATTACAGGAGTTAAAGAAGGACAAGAGGCAGAGAAACGGGCTGAAAACATTTTAAAGGAATAACAGCTGAAAGATTCCCTAATCTGGGGAAGGAAACAGACTTCTAGTTTTAAGAATCACTGAGAGCCCCAAACCAGATGAATCCAAAGAAGCCCACAGCAAGACCCATTACAATTAAAATGTCAAAAATTAAAAATAAAGAATTTCAAAGGCAGTAAGAGAAAAACAACTAGTTATGTAAAAAGGCACGCTCATAAGGCTGTCAGCTGATTGTGTAGCAAAAACTTTGCACACCAGAAGGGAGTGGAATGATATATTCAAAGTGCTGAAAGGAAAAAAGAAAAAAGAAAAAAACTACACGCAAGAATACTCAACCTAGTTTTTATTCAGAATTAAAGGAGAGCCAAAGACTTTCCTAGAAAAAAGAAAAATTAAAGCACTTATTCACCATAAAACCAGCCTTACAAGAAATCTTAAAGAGACTTCTTTAAGTGAGGTGGGGGAGCAGAGGACCTAACCACTAGTAAAAGAGTCATGAAAGAATAATCTCACTGGTAAAAGCAAAATATACTAAAGGCTGTGATTCAACCATTTAGAATGCTAGAATGAAGGCTAAAAGAAAAAAAATAACAAAAATCAATCATATAAACAATAATTATTTTAAGGAATACACAGAATAAATGTAAATTATTACATCAAGACATAAAACCTAGAGGAGGTACTAAAAATGTAGTGCTTTTAGAATGTGTTAAAATGTATATAACCATCACTTAAAATAAACTGCTACTTTTATAGGTTGTTATACAAGAACTTCACAACCACCACAAATCAAAACCTATTATAGATACAAAAAAGAGAGAAAAAGAAATCCAAACATAACACTAAAAACGTGATCAAATCTCAAGGCAAGAGAGAAAAAAGAAAAAGAAAACAGAGAAGTTAAAAACAACCAGAAAACAATGAACAAAATCACATTAAGTACATACCTATTAATAACTGCTTTAGATTTAAATGAATTAAATGCTCCAATGAAAAGACATCAAATGGCTGAATGGACAAAATTAAAGAAAAAAAAAATCTCTATGTTGTCTGCAAGAGACTCACTTCAAACCTAAGGATACACACACACTGAAAGTAAAGGGATGTACAAGATATTCTATGCAAATGTAAACAAAAAGAAACAGTATCAAAACTTACATGAGATGAAAAGGACTTTAAAACAAAGACTGGTAACAAAAGACAATGAAAAAATTGCATAATGACAAAGAGATAAATCTAACAAGAAGAAATCATTGGAGCACCTAAACATATAACAGTTGTAAGGGGAGACACTGACAGTAATACAAAAATAATAAGGGACTTTACAATCCTATATCAATGGATAGACCATTCAGATAGAGAATTAGTAACAAAATAGTGGCCTTAAATGACATATTAGACCAGATGGAGTTAATAGATATATACAGAATGTTCCATCTACCAACAGTAGACTACTCATTCTTTTCAAGTGCTTATGGAACATTCTCTCCTAGATAGGGGATATATTAAAAAACAAGTCAATAAATGTAAAAGATTGACATCATATCAAGCATCTTTTCCGGCCACAACATTATGAAACTAGAAACTAAAAAAAGAAAAAAAAACCTGGAAAAAATAAAAATATGTGGAGATTAAACAACATGTTACTAACAACCAATGGGTCAACAAAGAAATCCAATAAAAATCAACAATACCTTGCAAAGAGTGCAAGTGGAAAAAACATTTTAAAATCTATGGGATGCAGCAAAAGCAATTTAGAGGGAAGTTTGGAGTACTGTGGACCCACCTCAAAAAATGAGAAAAAAAGCTCTAGGTAAACTTATACCTAAAACAACTAGAAAAAGAAGAAGAATTAGTAAAAAGAAGGAAATAACAAAGGTCAGAGCAGAAAGAAATAGAGACTAAAAAATAGCAAAGGTCAATGAATTGAAATGGTGGTTCTTTGAAAAGATAAACAAAATTGACAAATGTTTGTTCACATTCATCAAGAAAAAAAAGAGTACAGACAAGTAAAATCAAAAATAAAAAAGAGGTTACAAATGACATCGAGCAAACATAGTACTATAAGACACTGCTATGCACAATTGTACATCAATATATTGGACCACCTAGAAGAGATGGATAAAGTACTAGAAATTTACAACCTTCTAAGACTGAATCAGGAAGAAATCATAATCTGAAGAGAACAACAAGTAGTAGTGAAATTGAATCAGTAATTAAAAATCTTCCAAGAAACAAAAGTCCAGGATCAGATGACTTTACAGGTAAATTCTACCAAACTCTCAAAGAAGAATTATATTTCTTAAACTATTCCTAAAAATAAAGAGGAAGAATTCCAAACTCTTTCCATGAGGCTGATATTATGCTGGTACCACAATCTAACAAAGACATTACAGGAAAAGAAAATTACAGGCCATAACCCTGATAAGTAGATGTGAAAAAATTCTCATCAAAATATTAGCGAAATCAATTCAACAATATATGAAAATTATCAAGTAGGATTTATTCCAGGGATGCAAGGATGGTTCAGTATCCATAAATTAATCTACATGATATACCACATTACCAAAATGAAAGATAAAAATCATGATCACCTCAACAAAGAAAAACATTTGACATAATTGAACATCTATGTTCATGTTGAACATCTAATAACATGTTGTTATTTATGATAACAACTTTCAAAAAGGGTATAGACAAACGGTGCCTCGCCATTGTAAAGACTACAGATGGCAGTGGTGAAATACTGACGCAGTATATATATGAAGTGGTGAAAACTGAAAACTTTTCCTCTATGATCAGGAACAAGACAAAGATACCTGCTTTCACCTTTATTCAAAATTGTCCTAGAAGTCCCAGCCACAGAAATAAGACCAGAAAAATGGGCATCCTAACTGGTAAGAAAGAAGTACAAGTTACTCTTTGCAGATGACAAGATACTATAAGTAAAAAACCCAAAAGATTACCAAAACAAAACACCTATTAGAACTAATAAATGGATTCAGTAAATTTTCAGAATATAAAATTAACATACAGATCTGTTGCATTTCTATACACTACAACAACAACAACAAAAACCCAACTAGCAGAAACAGAAATTAAAGTAAGAGTCCCATTGGGGGCGCCTGGGTGGCTCAGTCAGTTGACTCTCTGGCTCTTCATTTTGGCTCAGGTCATGATCTCAGAGTTTGTGGGTTCGAGCCCTGTGTTAGTCTCTGCACTGGCAGTGTGGACCCTTCTTGGGGTTCTCTGTTTCTTTCTCTTTGTGCCCCTCCCCTAATCTCTCTCTCTCTTTCAAAAATAAATAAACATTGATTAAAACAACCAATCCCATTTATACTCAAAACAAAAAGAGTAAAATACTTAGAAATGAATTTAACCAAGGAAGTCTGAAAACTATAACACATTGATGAAAGAGGACACAAATAAACAGTTCTTTCTGTACTCATGGAATTACTACTGGTAAAATGTTTATACTACCCAGAGAAATCTATAGATTCAGTGCAATCTCTATCAAAATGCCAACTGCAATTTCACAGAGCCAGAATAAATAATTATAAAATTTGTATGGAACCACAAATGACACAAAGAGCCAAAGCAAACTGGAGAAAGTACAAAGCTGGAATATCACGTTCCCTGATTTCAAACTAGACTACAAAGGTAAACTAAGCAAAACAGTATAGAAGGGACACAAAAACAGACACATACATCAAGGGAACAGCATAGAGATTCCAGAAAGAAACCCATGTTTATAGGGTCAATGAATCCACGACAAATGAGGTGAACATATACCATAGGGAAAATATAATCTCTTAAATAAATAGTGTTGGGACGGCTGATATCCACATACAAAAGGATGAAACTGAACCCCTTTCTTACTAGATATTATTTTGGATCTCTCTCCTTAAGCAAGGACAACAAAAGCAAAAATAGAGACTACTTCAAACGAAAAGGTTTTGAAAAGCAAGGGAAACCATCAACAAAATAAAATGATGATCTACTGAATGGAAAAAGATACTTGCAAATGATATATCCAATAAGGTGATGATATCTTAACAATAAGGAATGCAAACAACAACAAAAAACTCAATTAAAAATGGGCAGATATTTTGATTGGACATTTTTCCAAGAAGGACATACATATGAAATGCTCAGCATCACTAATCATCAGGGAAATCCAAATCAATACTACAACGAACTATTACTTTACACTTATGAGAATGGCTATTATCAAGAAGGTAAGAAATAACAAGTGTTGGTGAGGATATGGAGAAGAGAGAACCCTCATGCAATTTTTGGTGGGAAAGTAAATTGGTGCAACCACTATGGAAAACAGTTTGGAATTTCTTCAAAATATTAAAAATATAGCTACCATACCATCCAGCAATTCCACTTCTGGGTATTTATCCGAACAAAATGAAAAATTCTACTTCAAATAGATATATACACACCTACATTCATGCAGCAATATTTACAATAGCCAAGGTGTGGAAGCAACCAAAGTGTTTACTGATAGATAAATGAAGTAGATGTGGTACACACACACACACACACACACACACACACAGTGAAATATTAGCTATATAAAAGGATGAAATATTATTTGCAACAACACAGATGGGCCTAGAAGGTATTAGGCTAGGTGAAAGTAGAGAAAAAATAAATGCTTTATGATTTCACTTAGATGTGGAATAAAAAAACAAATGAATGAGCAAAACAGAAGCAGACTCTTACATAGAACTGGTGGTTACCAGAGGAAAGGGGTTGAGGGAATGCCTAAAGGGAAAGAAGACATACAAACTTCCAGTTACAAGTCACTTGCATGTAAAGTACAGCATAGGGAATACAGTATATAGTATTACAATAACTTTGGTGACTGAAAATATCTCCTAGTGATCATTTCATAATTTATATTAACACTGAATCATGATATTGTACACCTGAAACTAATCGCATATCAACTATACTTCAATAAAAAATAGTAACATTTAAAAACCTAAAATAAATGCAGAAGTTTATACACAGAATAGATATCTGTAAAGCGCACACACCTATGCATACTGTAGTCACACTGTCCTTCAGTTGTTTTTGATATAATACACTCTGGAGATTGAGTCACTGTAGCACGTATGGGTCTACACATTAATTAGTGGCTGCATGGTATGGATATGCGAGAAATGACTCATCACTCTTCTGTTAGATTTAGGTTAACTTTCAATCTTTTGCTAATGCAAACAATAAATTGAAAGTTATAATGCTTTTAGCAGATAAAATACACAGAATATAAAAATGCTAATAATTTTAAAAATATTTTTAATATTTATTTTTGAGAGAGAAAGAAAGAGAGACAGAGTAGGAGTGGGAGAGGGGCAGACACACACACACACACACACACAATTCAAAGCAGGCTCCGGGCTCTGAGCTGTCAGCACAGAGCCCGACGCAGGGCTTGAACTTACAAACTGGGAGATCATGACCTGAGCTGAAGTTGGATGCTTACCTGACTGAGCCACCCAGGTGCCCCTATAATTTCTAAGCTAAAAAGATAAAGGGGAATACTTGCCTTGACGAGCACTGAGAAATGTGTGTAATTGTTGAATCATTACGTTGTATACCTGAAACTGCCATAACACTGTATATTGATTATACTTCAATAAAAAATTATTATTTTTTCTTTACCAAAGGTAAGAGCAGGCAATAGGCAGTTGGTTAAAATCAGCCTCTCTATGTAACTTTCTATGTTTGGAAGCAAAATGTGATGAAAACTGTGTTTTGGAATATAATATGGAGGCATACAATATCCAGATATATCTGAAATACCAAAAAGGGATTATGGACTATTAATATGAAACTAGTTATTTATGCATGGTACATATATAGTTTTTCATTATTTCATTTTCTCCTTCCCAAATAATGCAAAGTGGAGTTCTTAATCTTACTCTGCCTCACTAATATGCACAATCCTCTAGGGGTTCTTAGAAAAACAACCACTGACTAGGTGCATTCCTCTTAGGAATCAGATTATTCTAGATCATTCAATTGTGGAAAAATATTAGAGAGCAGCTCCACCAACATAGTTTCAAGGGTAGTGCAGCCATTTAGGGAAAGGTATGTCCCATAATAGTCTCATGCGATGAGGTTCTACCAGAAAAAAGAGTTCAACTTAAACACATCCCCATACAATCCAACATTAAGGAGTTCTCAATTCCTTCAGAAAAGAAGTATTTTTTTAATTTTTTAGGTCTATATTTCCACATTTAGCCCAAGACTACTTTCCCAGGATGGATTCACTATTTTCCTGTTGATATAATTTAATTTTCAATTATTTATGCTGTATTTAATTTTTTTTTGTTTCCATAAACAGTTTAAGAACCTGTAATTCTTAATTTCCAAATGAGTCACTTAAATTACTTTCATGTTACTAAGACTGATTTCAATATCTTTCTGAATATTCCCATCACTCTCCTCAATTAAAATAATTGCCATGAAGTATTTGGCAGTCCGCCTTCTTTTGGCTCATTCAAAGTTTGAAATTTTTGAGGCTTCAACAATAAAAATAAATATGTAAATATATATATGACAACTAGGGTACCAGTTTCTTCTTTTTTTTTTTTTTTTTTTTTTTTTTTTGGCCTCTCTGGTTTTCTCCTTTGAGAGAAAAAATCCAGTCTATCCACTATCAATACACAGCACTTCTGGGGTTATTTCTGGATGTGCGTGGAGTAGAGAAACATGTGGGTCACCCAGTGAACATGTTCCCAGCTGAGGTCAAACAAGGGAATGAACACTCTGCCTTGGTTCAGATCTCATGCTGTAAACAATTGTCTGTTTTAAAATACATTTAAGATCATGACTTTTAAATCTTTGTTGGTGATTTTGTTGTTTAAAATGGCTCCCAAGTTTAGTGCTAAAGTGCTACCTACCTTCTTAAGTGTGAGATGGCTCTCATGTGCTCTATGAAGAACATACAGTTAACCCCTGAACAACGTGGTGGTTAAGGGTGCACACCCCCTGCATTGTCAAAAATCCATGTATAAGTTTTGACTCCCCAGAGTTTACCTACTACTAGTCTACTGTTGCCTGGAAGCCTTACTGATAACATAAACAGTCGACTAAGATATTTCATATGTGATATAAACTATAGATTGTGTTCTTACAATAAAGTAAGCTGAAGAAAAGAAAATGTTAAGAAAACCATAGAGAAAATACATTGACAGTACTATACTGTATTTATTGAAAATATAATCTGCATATAAGAACACCCACGTAGTTCAATACCATATTGTTCAAGAGTCAACTGTACATGGGTCATATAAGCTTTGTTCAGGAATGAATTTACAAATAATATGTATTATATGGGATTTCTAAATAGAAAAGGACAAAAAACAAGGTCCTCTGTTGATAGGTTAATGAAAATGTGACCAGAGGCTCACAGGAACCTAACTGTGTATTTCCCCTAAGAACCATGGTTCAGTATTTCCTACTTTAGTGTTCACACAAACTTTATAAAACTACTTCAAATAATGAGAATTGACTTTGTGTATGTATATCATTATCTATCTATATTCAAGACTTTCAAAAAATTTTGTAAAATTACATTTCCTTAGTCCGTAGTATGCAAACGTTCTGCACAAAGCACGAAACAAATGCAAATTCATTCGATCTTCACCACACGATTATGTAAACAAATGGTCAGAAATGTCAGATAACTTTCAAAGACCATGTAGCTTCTAGAGGACACACAAGATTGGGCATCTCTTTGTCTTCAGAGTTTATATATATATTTTAATTTTTTTAATGTTTTTTATTTATTTTTGAGAGAAAGACAGCATGAGCAGGGGAGGGTCAGAGAGAGAGGGAGACACAGAATCTGAAGACAGGCTACAGGCTCTGAGCTGTCAGCACAGAGCCAATGCGGGGCTCGAACCCACGAATGGAGAGACAATGACCTGAGCCAAAGCCGGACGCTCAACCGACTGAGCCACCCAGGCACCCGTATATTTTTTTTATTACAGCATGCTAACATACCGATTTCTAACGTTAGACACTTCTACATTCCTAAGTGTGAGTCACATTTTTTGCATGTGAAATTCAAACTCAATACTTCTCCTACCTCTCCTCTAAATGGCCTGGTACATTTTTTTTTTTTCACGTAATAACAAACAAAAAAAAATCTCTAGCTATGTTTCACCTTATTATCTTTGGATTGAAATCCTGATAAAATAATCTTCTCATTTCATATTCTGATCTCTAACTTTTCAATTCTTAATACCAGTTTTTAAGTTAGTTTTCCTATTTTCTTGTTCAAAAATCAAATTCTGCAGCTGCTTATAATTCCTCTGCAGGTGCCACTGATAATTATTCCCTATGGGTTTCTAGGACAATTCCACCAGGCTCATTTATCACATGCAATTACATCTATTCTACTTTTTAAATGTTTTTTGTTTTGTTTTGTTTCTGGTAGACTTACAAGAAACACCATTATATCAATTTTCAACTAACATCTGTGGATAAAAAGCATTATAATACAAAAGACATGTCTTCAGGGTGCAGCTCAACATTGTGTTTCTTTCTTCACTGCTTAAATAGCACTACGTTCATTTTATTGTCTTGAAATTTTAGAGGAAAAAAGAAAGAAACAAAGCTTATTTTACCATGATAAAACTTGATAGAGTATGGTTTGCGATTAAGGACTTAAGGTTGGCAAGAGAGGGAATAAAGAATAGTGATTTCTTGTACAAAGTTCTCACAATAAAAAGCAGCTGGAGTTAGCTCTTTTTTTTTTTTTTGTAAGTATAAAAATAAGCAATAGACGAAACCCCCTCTTAAACTCACTTCCAGTAACTCTAGGGCTTGTTCTGTGTTTGTATACTGTTCTTGAGAACGATGAATAATAGCAAATAGGAAGAGATCATGCTTTTCTGAGTATTTATGTCAGGCCTAATGTTAAGCCTTTAAAGACAAAGTGGTAACTATTTCAGCTTCATATGCTTATATGAAAATCTTTCTTTATAAATTGGTTTATAAGCCTTGTTTTTTTTGTATAACAAGCCAGCATAAACTACTTTAATTTAGTCAGAGAGGAATGTTGCTAGAAAATGTAATTAATTGTAAGAATCCGTTCTGATAACAGATTCACAGTGCAGTTTTATGAGATGCTTAGCTGAATCAGCAGGAGAAATTTTGCATCAAAATATCTTGAGAATCAGGATTAGAAACAGAAATCCTTTTTTTTAGCATAATGGTAAAAATTGGGAGAGATGTTGGCATAAAAGCCTAATAAAGTTGGTCTCCATGTGTAAATTCAGAATCAAAGAGAGGTTCTGAGTTCTGTTGCCATTTTGGAAAAAAATAATATTTTTAGAGCAATTCCAAGAATCCAGAAGGAAAGCTGGGTTTGGGACTTTCGTGAGGTTATTCTAGAGAGAATTTTTGTTGATGAAAATGTTTCCAAATAACACTAGGAGATGGAGACCTTGAGGAATCAGTCTGTGAAAGTTACTTTATAAGAGACTGTTGGAGTTTCTTTGGAGGAAAATATAGGATGTATTTGTGAAGTTTCTTGAGGTGCATGGGTGAGAGTCAGAGATAGAAAGGATTAGAAAACAACACACACCTAATACTGTGACCTACAGTTTGAGACCAACAGAGAGTTGCTACAGGAGGAAGCTGAAGAAATCCTTACAACCAGCTCCTCTAGGAGGGCGCCACAAAGGGACAGTAGCACGCTCTGGATCTGAGGTGCCAGAGTATGGCAAAATGGAACGTAAGTATTTTACTACTTGTGGAGAATTTAGAGGATGGATTTATTCCCTGAAATTCTGATAGAACGTGGAGACACCATCCTGATGAAATAACTGGTATTCTTACATTAATCATATTATTCGTAAGAATGTTGGGGCCCCCTTGGGCACATGTGAAGGGAGCATCATAGAGGGTGGCAGTCTGTTTCAGCAGCTCACGGCACATCTTCTGTGGACAGTCCAAGCTTGGGTGCTGAGGTCGGGGTGAGAGAACCGACACTTTCTGACCTAGGGATTTTCCGGATAACTGAGGAATTAGTCAAGTCTCTCTTAGATAAGACTGTAATTAATGAGAATAAATGATCAAGCACCAGTTGTCTGGAACTTAATGAAAGATTAAGCTAAAGAACATGTGGCCTGAAGGGACAGTTTTAAAATCCGCGTATCACAAGTAACATCTAAAGCTCTAGGAATTAAAATAATCTCCCTATTATGATCTAATCTACACTGGTAAGTTCCACCACTCTACCTACCAGTAAAACTGATGCCGACACAGGTGAAAACCTGGACAGCTCAGAGTTCAACCTGTTTCTCATATTGCAACAGACTATAACAACTCATTTTATATTGTCTGTGATCTAACTTTGTGTCTATCTAATTTAATTTTCTCTGAATTCCCAATTGTTTTTATCATAATCATCCACACGTATTTTTCTGCCTTCTTAAATAATTTTATAATGCAGAATAATATATAAACATGTTTTCATTCTTATGTATTTTCAAGTTCACATTCCTCTAAATGAATGCAATATACTCATGACGCTTGGTTATATATTAATACGGCATATATTTTCTTGGAGTCCTAACGATTTTCTACACTATGACATTGAAGTGCTATAATTAGGCACTATAGCTAATTACAAGTTTGCATTGTCACCTGGTAGCCACTTCCATGAATGTTAGTCTATGTCCTTAAGGTGATTTACATACTCAGTAAGGTGTGCAATGGGCACGCCCACTATTTAGTACATTGTAGCTGTTTTGATACATAAATGGATGCCACAAAGCAAAATAGGCTAACCACTGAAAAAGGTTACATTAAATTTACCGAATTTAACACTATACAGTGTCATTTTGAAAAGAAAAGCAGTGACCCATCACTGTATTTTCAGCTTCTAATATACACAGAATGAAACATTTTCTATGGAGTATAATTAAAACTGTTTTCAATTTTAATAGCAGTAACATTTTTCAAAATTTCTCTGATAATTCATCAAAGATACAACAAAAATGTTTACCAAAGGGTATTTTTGCTTCTAGTTAAAATGTAGATACTTCCAATATAACATCACTCCCAAACTAATGAGAATATTCTGGGATAAGCTATGAAATCATCATTTTTAAAACCATTAGAGATTTTAGATGTAAAAAGATCTAGATAAATTGAAATCCAGAAATAAACAAGATGCGTGGCTGGTCTAAATCACTAATAGTGGGGAAAAAGAGCAAATCTGTCAGTGACTGGGATAAGAAGGCAGACAATCTTTTAATGAACTGTTGATGGTTGCATGTGGATTGTCTAATGAATTAGAACCCAAAATGGAAGGAGAGAAACTGTCCCTCTACCCACCGATTCTGTCCCACAGCAACTTCACTGTACATGTGGGATAAAGTGAGGGTGGAGAAGAACTGAAAGTAACCACTGTAGCCCCCTACCCAAAGGCACAAAGATCTTCCTGAATGCATGTCACTAACTACACTACAAGAGGAGAGCATCTAAGTGAAACCCAATCACTTGCATGTGTGCTAGGCCTCCACTCCTCAGTGTAGGTGGAAAAAGAGCTTTTACCAAAGACACTGCAATTCATGAAGGTGGGGCAAAACACTCATATTAGAGAGCAGAGAGAAATACCTCATGATCCGAAAAGCTGGAAACAGTGCTATAAAGCACAGAGAAATCAACCATGGTTTGGAAAACTGGTCAATGCAATCTAAAACATTAGGAGATCTCCAGAGCATTGCCAAAACTCAGATCCCAAGACTTGCTATTAAAAAATAAGTTCAAATCCTGCCTGGAAAATAGTCAAATCTAGTGGTGAAATGAGTCTAACTAAAACAAAGTTCAGTAACATGTCAACTACTCATTGGATTCACTTAACTCCTACAGTAGCAATCTGACATTTTATTTTCTTGAATGGTTATCATTTTCTTCCATTCCTACCATTCTATCACATATACCATTGTAGGAATGCAGTCAATAATTAGGAGACATGCAGAAACAGGGAATGTGATTCATATTTAAAAGGGAAAAACAGACCATGGGAGCAAATGGTTAGATGACCTGAAAGTAGGGACTAGATTTCTGAGGCTGGAAAATGGCAGAGTAGAAGGACTCTCGTCCTATGGATACAACTGGTTAACACTGACATCAGCATAAATAACCTGAAAAACGACCTGAAGACTGGCATAACAAACTCTACAACTAAAGGCAGACAAGAGGCCACAGAGAGGAAGACAGAAAATGCAGACATGGAGTTTGGTTGTGGCCATCCACAGGGGGAAGGAAGCTAGGGTCACAGAGAAGGGCAAGAACCAGATTATCACACCAGAGCATCCACATGGGGAAGATGAATCCCCCTAACATTTGGCTTTGAAAGAAACAGGGGCTGAATTTCTTGAGTTCTTACCACCAGTGGAACTTAAAAAGCCTGGAATTAAAAAACAAACAAACAAAACAAAAATGGTGGACTTCCATCCAGGAGAGCCCACAGGGCAGTAGAAAGCTGGATCCTGCCCTTAAAGAGACAGCATGACAAACAGCCAGGGTAGATACAGCATGGAAGCAGTAGTTTGAAAACTGCCTGGGCCACATGGGAAGGAAAGTGATTTTTCTCATCTCAGAGCCTGTGTAGGAGAGACAGGCATCACAAGGAGGCACCTCCAGGAAGAAAGGTGCTGGCACACCCCCATTTTCCTCCCCCATCCTTCATAAGCACAGTATAAACGTAGCCACCTGGGGAAACCAGCACAGTGCCCCACATACACTACCTAACTTGCTTAGACCAAGCCCTCGCCCTACATGCTTCAGAGGATCTGCCCTTTCAAGTCATGCTTGCCTCATGTTGGCACTGTGGGTCCCCTCCCCCAGACCACAGTCTCAAACTTTGCCAGCAGCAGGTTTCATAACCTGCACCTTTTATGAGGCCTTGGTTCTGGTGGCAGTGGGATCGGGTCTCATTTTTCAAGCAGACTAGTGCACATCTTGTTAAAATGCATCCCACCCAGCCAGGCACCAAACACTGCCCACAACAGGCAAAGAGAGCTTGTGCAGACAACTGGACTGAAGGAAAAAGAGGCCAGGACTCAACAGCAGAGTGCACACAAGGCACAATGGAGACACTCCCTGAGGCACCAGGCCCTGGGGAACAGAAGACACTACACTGAAGGGCACTATAGGACCTCTTCATCAGGCTAGTAGCTTCAAGAGCAGGAGATGTAGGTGGCTTTCCTAACACACACAAACAGACCCAGAGAACAAGACAAAATGAAGAAACAAAGGAATATGGCCCAAATGAAAGAACAGGACCAAACCACAGCAAGAGATCTAAGTGAAAAGGATTAAATAATAAGCCTGATCGAGAATTTAAAGTAATATCCACAGATACTCACTAGACTTGAGAAAACAATGGAGGGCAGCACTGAGGCTCTTAGCAAAGAGATAAAGAAGAACCAGCCAGAGATGATGAGCACAATTGATGGAATCAACAGCTGGCCAGAGAAAACAAAAGAATGAATTAATTGTCTGGAAGACAGAGTAATGGAAAGTAACTAAGGTGAGCAAATGAGAGGGAAAAATATATGCAAATTGAGAATAGTCTTAGGAAACTCAGTGACTTCATCAAGTGTAATAACATTGGTATTATAGGAGTCTGAGAAGCAGATGAGAGGAAAAAAGGGCAGAAAATTTACTTGAAAAAATAATGGGTGAAAACTTCCCTAATCTAGAGAAGCACTCAAATATCCAGATCCAGGAGACACAAAGATCCCCCAACAAAATCAATCTTAGGAGGTTCATATCAAGAAACATAGTAATTAAAATTGCAAAAGCTAGTGATAAAGAAAAATAAATAAAGGCAACAGGAAAAAGACAGTTACACACAAGGGAACCCCCATAAGGCTATCAGCAGTTTTTTCAGCAGAAACTTTCCAGACCAGAAGGGAGTGGCATGATATAGTCAAAGTGCTCAAAGGGAAGAATCTGTAGCCAGGAATACTCCATCCAGCAAGTCTATCATTCAGAATAGAAGAAACAATAAAGAGTTTCTCAAACGAGCAAAAACTAAAGGAGTTCATCACCACTGCAAGAATTATTAAACGGGACCTTCTGAATGGAAAGGAAAGATCGTAAGTGAGAGTATGAAAACACAAAAATCAATAAAAAGAAGTTATGTCTATACCAATCAGTCAAGAGATTCATAAAAGGATGTAAAATATGACACCATATACCTAAAACATGATGTGGGAGAGAACTAAAGAATGGGTTCACATTGAAATGACCATCAACTTCATATAGACTGTTACATACAGAAAAGTTTATATACAAATCTATTGGTTACCACAAATATAAAAAACAGCAGTAATAGATATACAAAGAAAGAAGAGAATGGAATCCAAGTATATCACTAAATAAAGCCAACAAACCAAAAAGAGAGGAAGGTAAGAAAGGATCAGAAAAAAAAAAAAAAAACACAAAAAAGCTACCACAAAAAATGTAACAAAATGACAAGAAATACATGTCTATCAGTAATTATTTTGACGTCAAATGGACGAAAAGCTGCATTCAAAAGAAACAGTGTGGCAGAACAGATAAAAGAATCAAGACCCATGTATATGTTGCCTACAAGAGACACATTTCAGACCTAAAGACATTTGTAGATTGGAAGTGAGGGTACAGAGAAGCATTTATCATGAAAAAAAAAGTCAATACTTATATCTGGAAAAACAGACTTTAGAACAAAGACTATAAGAAGAGGCAAAGTAGGACACTATATAATAATAAAGGGCACAATCCAATGCGAAGATATAAAAATTTTAAATATATATGCAACCAACATGGGAGTGCCCAAATACATAAAACAATAATAGACATATAGGAACTAATCACTAGTGATACATTAATAGTAAGGGACTTTGATACTCCACTACATCAATGGACAGATCATCCAAACAAAATCAACAAGAAAACAGTAGCTTTGAATGACATACTGGATCAGATAGACTTAGCAGATATATTCAGAACATTCCACCCTAAAACAACAGAATATACATTCTTTTCAAGTGCACATGGAACATTGTCCAGAATAGATCCAATAATAGGACATAGAGCAGGTGTCAACAAATTCAAAAAGATCAGTCATGCCATGCATCTTTTATGCCCACATGCTATGAAACTAGAAATCAGCCACAAGAAAAACTCTGGGAAGACCACAAGTACATAGAGGATAAATAACATACTACTAAACAATGAGTGGATCAACCAAAAAATCAAAGGGGAAATAAAGAATATACATGGAGACAAATGAAAATAAAAACACAATGGTCCAAAATCTGTTCAATGCAGCCTATCTCAAAAAGGAAGAAAATCTTAAACAACCTAATCTTATACCTCAAGGATCAAGAGAAAGAAGAATAAACTAAACCCAACACCAGCAGGAGGAAAGAAGAAATAACAATTAGAACAGAAGTAAATGATACAGAATCTGAAAAACAATGGAACAGAGCAGAACAATGAAACCAGGAGCTGGTACTTTGAAAAGATAAAAATATTGATAAACCTTCAGCTACAGTAATCTAAAAGTGAGTGAGTGAATGAATGAAAGAATGTATAAATAAATAGAAAGGAGCAAAATAAACCAAATCAGAAATAAAAGAGGAAAAATAGCAACCAACACCACAGAAATACAAAACATTTTAAGAGAATGTAATGAAAAATTATAAGCCAACAAATTGGACAACCTATAAGAAATGGATAAATTTCTAGAAGCATATAACCTACTAAAAGTGAAGCAGGAAGAAATAGAAAATTGGGGCAGAATGATTACCAGTAATGAAACTGAATCAGTAATTAAAAAGGAAACTCTCAACAAACAAAAGTCCAGGACCAGAAAGCTTCACAGGTGAATTCTACCTAACATTTAAGAAGAATTAATACCTGTTCTTCTGAAACTATTCCAAAAGAGCAAAAGAGGAAGGAAAACTTCCAAATTCATTCCACGAGGGCCTTTATCACCCTAGTACCCAAACCAAATAATGACACCAAAAAAAAAAAGGACAACTACAGGCCAAAACCTCTGATGAACACAGATGCAAGAATCCTCAACAAAAGAGTAGCAAACTGAAACCAACAATACATTAAAAAAAATGCACTTACCATGATCAAGTGAGAATTATACCTGGGTACCAGGATGGTTCAATATTTGCAAATCAATCAGTGTGATACATCGTAACCAGGAGAGAAGGAAAAAGAACCTTATGATCATACAGGTTGATGCAGAAAAAAATCATTTGACAAAGTACAACATCCATTCTTGATAAAAGCCCTCAAGAAATTAGAGGTAGAGAGAACATAACTCACTATAATAAAAGCCTTATATGAAAAACCGACCAACATCATACTGAATAGGGGAAAACTGACAGCAGGTCAGGAACAAGACAAGAATGTCCACTCTCAGCACTTTTATTCAACACAGTACCAGAAGTCCTAGCCACAGCAATTAGACAACAAAAACAAATAAAGTGCATCCAAATTGGTAAAGAAGAAGTAAAACATTCGCTCTTTGCAGATGTTGTGATAAAATATGTAGAAAACCCTAAAGACTCCACCAGAAAACTGCTAGAACTGACAAATAAATTCAACAGAGTCACAGAATACAAAATCAATGTGCAGAGATCTGTTGCATTTCTATACACTATTAATGAAGCAGCAGAAAGAGAAATTAAGGAATCAGTCCTATTTACAGTAGAACGAAAAATAAGAGGAATAAACCCAACTAAAGAGTTGAGAGACCTGTACTCTGAAAACTATAAAATACTGACAAAAGAAGTTAGTAAAGGTACAAAAAAAGGAAAGGCATTCCATGCTTATAGACTGGAAGAACAAATATTGTGAACATGTCTATACTACCCAAAGCAAACTACACATTTAAGGCAGTCCCTGTCAAAATACCAACAGCATTTTTCACAGAACTGGAACAAACAATGCTAAATTTTATGTAGAACCATAAAAGACCCTGAACACCCAAAGCAATCTTTTTTGTCTTTATTGTTTACTTTGGGAGAGGCAGAGACAGTGTGAGTGGGGGAGGAACAGACAGAGGGAGAGGAAAAGAATCTCAAGTAGGCTCGGAGCTACCAGCACAGAGCCTGACCTGGGTCTCAAACTCATGAAACTGTGAGATCATGACCTGAGCCGAAACCGAGAGTCAGACACGACTGAATGAGCCACCCAGGTGCCCCTAACCAAAGTAATCTTGGAAAAGAAAAATAAGGCTCGAAGTTATCTTACAAAGTGGTTGTGATCAAAACAGCACAAAAATACACTCATAGACCACTAGAATAGGATAGAAAACCCAGAAATGAACCCACACTTATACAGCCAATTAATCTTCAATGGAGCAGGAAAGAATATCCAAGGGGAAAAAGACAGTCTCTTCAACAAATGGCGTTGGGAAAACTGGACAATTGGACCACTTTCTTAGACCATACATAGAAATAAATTCAAAATGTATTAAAGACCTAAATGTGAGCCCTGAAACCATAAAAAGGCTACGAGGCAGTAATTTCTCTGGTATCAGCCATACCAACATTTTTCTTGTCTCCTGAGACAAGGGAAATAAAAGCAAAAATAAACTAAGCTACTGGGACTCTATCAAAATAACCAGCAAAGCAATTAACCAACAAAACTAAATAGCAACCTAGTGAATGAGAGAAGATATTTGCAAATGACATCTGACAAAATGTTAGTATTCAAAATATACAAAGAACTTACACAAACCAACATCTCCCCAAATAATCCAACTAAAAAATGGGCAGAAGACACGAAGAGACCTTTAAATCTCCAAAGCAGGCATCCAGAAAGTCAACAGACACAAGAAAAGATACTCAACATCACTCATAATCAGGGAAATGCAAATCAAAACTACAATGAGATGTCACCTTCACCTGTTAGAATGACTAAAAGCAAAAGCATGAAAAGCAACATGTGTTGGTGAGATTGTGGGATAAAGGAACCTTCATGCACTGCTGAAGGGAATGCAAACTGGTACAGCCACTCTGGAATACTGGATGGAGGTTCCTCGAAAAGTTAAAAATAGGACTAAGTTAAAAATAGATTACTATGGGGGTACCTGGGTGGCTCAGTGGGTTAAACGTCCAACTTCAGCTCAGATCATGATCTTGCAGTTTGTGGGTTCGAGCCCCAGATCAAGCTTGCTGTTGTCAGCCTGTCAGCACGGAGCCCACTTCAGATCTGTCCTCCTCTCTGCCCCTTCCCCACTTAGCAGTCTCTCTTGAAAATAAATCAGCCTTAAAAAACAATCTTTAAAACAATGGATGACTATGATCCAGTAATCACACTACTGGGTATCTACCAAGAAAATGCAAAAACACTAGTTCAAAGGGATACATGAACAGCATTATTTACAAAGTGAAATTATGACAGCAGTCCAAGTGTCCATCAATAGATGAATGGATAAAGAAGAATGGTATATTCATGTAATTATTACTCAGACATAAAAAAGAATGAAACGTATAATGCTAAGTAAAGTAAATCAGTCAGAGAAAGAAAAGTACAATAATAATCAAAATAATAAGCAAGTAGGAACTAGAAGATAAATATTGTAAGCAATTAGAATAAATATGCTGGTGGAGCTAGGAAAATAAGCTAGGTAATATCAACATAACAGTCATATAGAATAGAACACTACATATAAAAGGAAACAAATGCAAATACTACAAAGATTATAATATTGCAAATAAGATTCATTTAATTTAATCATATTCTAATTTGCGGATGATCACAAAAATTATATAAACTGAAAACACACATAAGCATATTCTGTCAGCAGGGCTTCTAAGATTTGTAGAATTAATCTATGTATAATAGGAAAACCAGCAAAAAAATGGGGAGACATTGGAGAAAAATTTTGAAGAGATAATGTCTTAATTACCCAAAATTGATGAGAAGCATCAAGCCATAAATCTAAGAAGCTCACTGAAACTCAAAATTTAAAAGCAAAGAAAATCATACTAAGCACCCCTTAACTGAAACTCCTAAAAAACTAACTCAATTGAGAAAAATATGAAAAGTGGTCAGAGAATACAGAGATTTTGCACACAGGGGATATGTGATATTAATAATAGATGACCACATTCAGAAACAGATGCCAGAGGGGGAAAATGCCATCTTTAAATGATATGAAAATAAACGAGCTAGTAAACCCTTCTCAATTTAGAAATCTATATCCAAAAATTATGTTCTTCAAAAAACGATGCAAAATAAATGGATCTTCATACCATAAAAATTGAATAGAGTCCTATTCCTGGAGACTAGCAGTATCAGAAAAGGTGAGGAAGCCTAGATGTACATGAAGAAATAAAAGGCACCTTACAAGTAATATTTATGAAATTAAAAAATAATCCTTTAAATAACAATGTATTTTCTTGTTTTAATATACACTGTGGTAGGCAGAATAATGGCTTCCCAACCATTTCCAAGTTTTAATCCTCAAAATTTGTGAATAGGTGTAACTGTGTGGCAAAGGTGAATTAAGATAGTAGATGGAACTCAATCTGCTAATCAAAAGATGTTTAAATAGGGTCATCAGGAGAGGCCAATGTAATCACAACAGCTCTTACAAGTGTAACTCTGACATCAGAGAAGCCATCAGAGTCAGTGTCAAAGTGATGTGATAGGAGAAAAACTTGACCAGCCATTGCTGTCTCTGAAGATTGAAGTAGGGCAGGGTCACAAGCCAAGAAAAGTAGGCCCCCTCATGAAACTGGGAAGAGTAAGAAAATAGATCCTTTCTTAGAGCCTCTAGAAAGAACACGACCCTGTTGGAACCTTGACTCTAGCCTAGAAAACCCTGTTTAGGATGTCTGACCACATGACAGATAATAAATTTGGATCGTTTTAAGTCCCTAAGTTTGTCCTAATTCTGCGCAGAGGGGGTGGAAGGAAGATCAATCAATTACTACTGTAAATTTCTCCCTTGTCAACAGTAAACCAGCATAATCATATCTGAAGGTTGATATTTTCATAAGTTAAAGATACTATAATTAATAAAGGGGGTAGAGACAACCATAAATATAATAAGTAAACCATGTTTTATCTGAGAGGACATTAAGTGCTATTGAAAAAAAATAAATATCACAAGAGAAGGGGCTAGGAAACTCTAAGGATAAAGTGTGTAATTTTCAATAAAGTTACCAGAACAGGTACTGTGGAGAAGTGACATTTAAGCAAAGCCTTAGAAAATGCTAGAATTTTAGCTCTGGGATATGAGGGCAAAAATCCTCCCAGATAAAAGGCAGAGCCAGTGCAAATCTGTAAGATGCGTGGGGTCGTGGCATGTTAGATAAAGAACAAATAGCCCAGGGTGGCTGAACTGAAGTGATCCAGGGACAAGAGTAGCAGGGGCGGAGGTCAAAGGTTACCGAGAGGTCAGATAGCATAGAACTGTAGAGGCCTTTTCTTTTCCAGTTTATAAAAGGAGTTATGCTCCATTAAGAACCAGAATCACGGGGCACCTGGGTGGCTCAGTCGGTTAAGCATCTGACTTCGGCTCAGACCATGGCCTTGTCATTCTTGAGTTTGAGCTCCACATGCGGCTCCCTTCTGTCAGTGCAGAGCCTGCTTTAGAGCCACTGTCCCTCTCTCTCTCTCTGCCGCTCCTCCACTCTCTCTGCCTCTCTTTCTCTCTCTCTTTCAAAAATAAATAAACATTAAAAAAAAAAAAAAAAAAAAAGACCAGACTTGTGCTTATGTAGGCAGTTTGAAGCCTGACTCCAAGCCTGGGTTGCAGCCCAGTGTTATTTATGGGAGACAAACCTGCCAGTGTTAGTTATGGGAGACAATTCAGAAGAAAGTTAAGTGCCTAATTGTTACTCATCTCATAAGTTACAGTCCCACAAATGGAAAACCTCCCTTTTATTTGTATGCGACTGTCTTTGCAGAATTTAATAGTAGAGTTATGTCGACATACAAGGATCCAATATATTTTGAGATGGACTCTTCTTTAATAAAGTTCTTTAATAAAGTTTCAATATTGTTCTTGTGAAGTGGAAACTAAGCCCTTATTAGCCAACTTTTAACAAAAATTCTATAGTAAAATGTAAAATTTTACAAAGGTGACAAAAATCCTCAAGTTAGCAGTTTCCTAATAGACCATGAGGTATTCACTGAATGCACATAAGGAAATGCTTTCAGAATTGTTTCTGAATATGGTTGATTAAATAATTTAAAAAATTTGATGTTATAGGAAAATAAATGAATACTCAGTGTCCTAATCTAGCAATATAGAATCGTTTTCCTTTGATGGGGAGATTTTTGTACTTAAAAATCAATTATCTTAAGAATAATTGTGATCCTTACCCTGAGTCTGTATGTCAGGGGTGACACTGATAAATATGCTAAAAATCTTTTGTATGATAAAAAAAAAAAATCCTTCTTCAATGTGTGGTTATTCTAGCATTTTCATTTCTAGTGAAATGTCCTAGTTTGTAAGTACTGCCTTCATTCATTTGGCACTGTGCTACGTTCTAGGGGTACAACAATGAATAAAATATAGGCCAGGCTCCTTACCTTTTTCACTTGTACCTTATAATCTATACTGAGATGCTATAGTTCCATAGTTCAGCTTTATGATTCTTGGTTATGTATAATTCTCTTACCTTTCCTTATTGAAGAATATCTAATATTTGAGAATAGAACAAAAACACAAAAAATAGGTTTTAACTCATTAGAAGAGATCACAAAATGATAAGAATCTAAATCTGCTATGTAATCTGATATGAAACTTAGAGCATGTCTGCTACATGGCTTTTGTCATCAGGCTACACTAATCGGGAATCACAAGCTACCATTTTACATTGTGTTCCTATATCCCCCCCACCGCCAGATTTCAATACATCAGTAGAATGTGTTGAAATACATTCATGTAAGTATTTACATGTATATAATATTCATGTTTAGAAATACCTCAGTATTTCCTTGTTTCTGACAGAGAATCATTACCTGGTCATTTGTCAGCCATCACAGGAAAGTTTTGGATCTGCAAAGACAAAGATTCCACAGAAAGACAGAGATTCTACTGACTTGTGGCCTGGAGGCTCTAGGGACCTCTCAGGATAATACTAGGTAAATTGTACCTTTACCTTTGTAGAAACAACAATAAAAAACCTTCCACATGGAGTCCTTTGGGAGGGTCTACTGTCAGTATGCATTTTGCTTTACTGTCCATATTTATATTACTTTGCCTCTTGATAAGATTCTGAGATGAGCTAAGATGGGAACAAGATGGGCAACTCAGGAAGCCTATCCTACATCTAGAAAGAGAGAGACAATGATGGAGACAATGATTTCTTTTTTAAATTTCATTCATATGTTTAGGTCAACCACTGTAGTACTTTGGAATATCAAAAAACAAACAAACAAAAAAAACCAGAATGCCCCATAAAAGGATCAAACTAAGGACTGTGATAATGATGGATTAAACTATTAGACATATAAATCGTTATGTTTCATCATCCTCCCTGCCATTTAAATGAAGAAGGACTGAGAGAAGAATTTGTATCAGATCTAGGGTAAATAAACCAGAAAAGTAATTAAAGTCTTCATTTCATTGGACTAGTAAAGCCAAAAGAATGTGTTATTGTGTGCTGGTAAAGATATTCACCAAATAAAATTAAGTAAGAAAAGAGAAGAACCTTAAAAATAGGTGCAAACTGATGTAAGAGTATAATTAAAACTGTTCGGATTGGCATCAGTCAAAACAAACTAGGTGATGCTATAAGTAAAAAATAATTCCAAAATCTCAGGGACTTAAACTCACAGGTTTATCTGTTCATCATGCTATGCATCTATTGAAGCCAACTCTACTCTTGCAGAGATTGGCTGTGTATTTGTGCTCATACAATTACAGAGGCAGAAAGAAGGCCTATGGTGAACCATGCACTGAATGTTAAGACTCTATACAAAATTAGTATAAGCCATTTCCACTCGCGTGTCATCCATTAAAACAAGTGGCAAAGTCAAAATTCAATGACTGTAGGGAAGTTCAGGGCCAGCATCAACACCAACATCTGGCGAATGCTGTTAATGACTCCTCATGACTCTGATCGTCAATTTTGGTTTGAAAATATATATTTATCTTTATCTTTAGTTTTCTTTGGAAAAATAACAACCATTATACCTCTACAAAGCAAGGTTAATATATCAAGGTTAACATTCTAAGATGTTTCATCTATCTCTGTTAAAATATTTTGTTTCATTATGCCTAAAGCATTTAACATGACACCTACCCTCTTCACAAACATTTAAGCGTACAATACATTATTGTCAACTACAGGCATGATGTTGTACGGCACACAACTTGAACTTTATTCATCTTCCACATTGTAAATTCTATGCCCATTGAACTCCCATCTCCTATTTTACTAATGGATTGATAAAATTTCAGTATGTGAACTAAACACATTTGCTTTTCTTCCTTAGCATGATGAATGTTAAGGTTTTTTTCTGAATTTGTGCTATTAAAGATAATACTGCATGTAGTTTTACCCACCTGTCTGTTATTTCTATAGAGAGACCTAGAAATAAAATTGCTGGACAATATGTTTGTTCATTTTTATTTTAAACAGACACAGAAAATTACCTCCCCAAAGCTTGTTACATTAGCTTGACTATCAACGGTAAAATAGCCACATGTTTCCATTTGTTTAAATTATGGAAAATTTTATGTGGTCATCATTCACCTTGGGATTTTGAAATTTTGAAATTGTAAACAATGATCTTAGTTGTTTTAAGGTTAAAAATCAGCTTTCACCCTTTTTGTTCTGTCGGAAACTCAGGGCAAATAAATTCTATGAATAAAACAACTAACGGAAAGATATCTTTTTGATAACAGTGAAATATGCAAATTTAAGATTTAGAAAAAATTGGATTTGGTACAAAAATATTAATATAAAAAAAGCAGTGGCTGATTTTCGTGGACTAAAAATTAATGAGAGGATTTAACCCAGACATAATTTGGGTTGAGAAATTTTCACCTACAGAAACACTACTTGGTTGAGATAATGGCATCAAGGAAACTGATGAGGTTTTGAGGGGGCAGTGGGGTGTGTGGGGTTCAGAGCCAATGACCAAGAAAGAATTCTTGAGGATGTCACTGGTGCAAAAAAAAAAAAAAAGTGATTGTATTAAAGCACTGGGACAGGACCTGTGGGCAGGAAGAGCTGCTCAGGGACCATGAGGAGAGACTGGTTAAATCTTATGGAGTTGGGGGGAGGTAAATAAAGTCCAGGGGAAGTTCCCAGTGAGATTTTCATATGCTAAAGAAGACTCCCAGGATACTGGAGGCCTAGCTATTGTCAGGCTAAGGTTGTTTTCCCCTCTAGCAAAGCATTAACATTAAGACAGTAGGAGTTCCCCAAGAAAGGCTCTGTTAGCCTCAAGTATTTGTCAATGAGCTGCAGGGTATAAGGAAATTTAGTTCTATCTGCCATTTCCTTCTGCCTTTGTTTGCCACATCACTACGGAGGAGTGATGGAGACTTAGATCCTATAGGAGTATGACCTCTACCAGTTAACCATTTGTTGTTTCCCTTTCCTTTGTTCTTGGGCAGCCAGGAGTGCCTGAGGAATGTCACACACATCCCACCATGGTGGTGGTAGGGGTGCTGTTTGAAGCCTGTCAGCTTGCCTTATGTTCCCTCATCAGAAACTACAATGGCAAGAACAATATTTTGTAAAAACTAATATGCTCTGAAGAACTGATCAGGAAATCAAGTATTTGAAATTTATACAAAAGAAATCCATCCTGAGGAAAATTATTTCAAAGGCTTCAGCATGGAATTAACTGGGAACATATAATGGTACTATTTAAAACAACAACAACAGAACAAGAGTGAAATTAGCCTAATTTCATTGGGGGGAGCACACAGTTTCACTGCAAATGGAGTAGATCAATGTTGGTATAAATCTGATTGAAAAGTTCACGTCTATCATCAACACCCCAAAGAGAATTTGGAATCAAAATGAAGTGGGAGGTAGGTATCACATGTTCAAAAAAGAAAAAAAGAAAGAAAGAAAGAAAGAAAGAAAGAAAGAAAGAGAAAACAATACCTTTGTGCCCCCACTATGGACCTTTTCATTTGTTCTCTGCAGCTTTCCCAGCTAAGAAGCAGAAGTCTCAGACAACTCACAGTGGGTATAAAACTCAAGACACCATGCCTAGGCTGTGTTCATTGTTTTCTGTATGCTTACAATTTACAATGCCCTGAGTTGTGCCCCTCCCAAAATTCATATGTTAAAGTCCTTAACTCCAATGTGACTGTATTTGGAGTCAAGAACCTTTAGGGAAGTAATTAAGGATAAATGTGGTCAAAAATGTGAGACCTTAAACCAATAGGAAAGGTGTCCCTATAAGAGGAAAAGACCATAAAATTGCTACCCTTCTGTTTCTCATCCCCACCCCAACCCCAACCCTGCCATCTTACACTCCTCCATGCAGGCACAGGGAAGAGGCCATATTATGACTCAGCAAGAACTCCACTATCTACAAACCAGAAGTGAGGCCTAGACACCAACCCTGGTAACACCTTGATCTTGGATTTGCCGGCCTCCCAAACTGTGAGAAAATAAATGTATGTGTTTATGGCACCGCAGTCTGTGATATTTTGTTATGACAGCCTGAGCAAAATAAACCACCATTCTAAGACCTCTTTCCATTCTTGCTAAAACTCACATTTACATTCCTCCTGTGTAATTCTTCCTCTTTGATTGTTAGTGCCACAGATCCTAGAGAAAACTCCATCTCCCAAATATTCTTGCTTAGCAACTTTCTATAACCGTGAGCCCCAGGGTTATAGAAGGTAAGCCTTCCAAAGTCTCTGGAAAAGTTAGGCTGACTGAGATGCCACCACAAATCCGAACTACAAACACTTGGTTATTCTGAGTTTTGTAGGCAAAGGGAAAGAACTGGATCTACCTAACTATGAGGGGGGCACAAATACATGTGTAGTTTAAGAAGAAATGTCATGGAAACCATGTACATATGGAGTCGTTTTGTATATAGTCATTTAGGTAGTTTAAAATTCTGTTATCATCACTCAGAATGTTAAAAAAATACATATTATTGTTTCCCTTTATTACAGAAAAACTGTTGAAAGCAAAGTAGAATCCTAATGGAAAGTTATCTGTGGTAATCAAGAAAATGTGAAAATAAAAACTCTCCCAACATCGAAATTCTGAAGGAAAAGGACTTCAGTACATGTACTACAAATTGACCTCTACCTCTATGAAGTTGAGGTAGAAAATCCTGAATTGGAAATATAAGTATGATCATGGCTAAGCAAATATACAGTTAAGGAATTTTTAGTAACTTATAAATTCACGATTTAGAACCCATACACTTTCAAAAACTTTGCAACATTTTCTGTAAAGAAATAATATATTTCAGACTGATTTTTAAAGCTTAAATAATGACAACTATATAAAATAGGTGTGTATAGATAGGTTTCAGGCTTTTCTTAAACTAAATGTGGTTATTACTTTTGTTCACAAGTTCTAACTCTGAGAATTCAGGCACATACAAATTGAGTTACACATTTGGATGGTCTGACCAAAATATCAAACCTGCTTTCTAAGATAATCAAACTTTTCCAATACTAAATTCTGAAAGTAATGTGTTCTCTGGGTACTCATATGAATGACAAAGAACAGGATAATGGACAATGTCCTCAACAGCAGCTTATCAGCAAAGCTAGAAGCATTCTTCATATGTCCATTTATTGAATCTAACCTTAATAAAAGCCAAGGGCATAACATTAAAAATCATGCAATGAAGGCATTTCTGCAGAAATTCCTGCCCAAGTTCAAGCCTGTCAGGTAAGCATTTTTATAATCCAACTTGATAAAATGGTCAAGTTTACACTAATTTGAGATGTGATGGATAGAGGTCTTGCACTTCGGTTATCTTTCTTGAATATCAGTCTTATCCTTTACATGGAAGAAAATAACTTCAAGTTGAAGCTCTTTGACTTGAGCCAAGAGCACAGGGATTCCAGATTGCTGAAAGAGTAGAGCAAGCATTTTACAACAGAGATTGAGAAGTATAATTCATATTCTCCACAGAATGTGGCAGAGAGAAGGGCCAGCATTTCCTCAATCAGTTTTAAATCATTTTAAGATGTGTCCAACTGAGGTCACACGCCATAGATGAAAATTTGAATTATACACAAACTTCAGAGTTGCTCCCCCAAAACTTTTCTTCTACCTATAAAACTGCAAATTATATTTTTACAAATTCCATATATCATTTGCTGGAACTGTTGGTAAAATAAATTATGCACAAGATGGCCGATGGGACTAAATAAGCTCTAGTCCCTAGCTTCGAGACTCCTCTTCCGGGTTCTTCTTCCTGACCTGCTTCCCGTGCATGCCAAATTACTACTAATGCGGAACGTGGAAATAACAGACGATAAATTGTCCCCCATGCTTGTGCTCATGTTTCAGATCTCTGGAGAGGGATCTCCTCTGAGCCCACCAGTGTAAAATAAAACTCCGATCCACCAAGATCTCTGAGTGCCGCTTGGTTTTTCTTCCAGCAATCCAGCCTGGTTCTGTAACAGAACCAGCATCCCCTTAGACCCTCAACACAGAAACAGGATAGATTTAATTTGGATTTCTAAATTTCCCCTTCTTTATTCTCCACTTCTAATCGATAATCAATGTCCAATAAGTTCATCTCTTAAGAATATGTTTACGATATTTCTTTCTTTTCGCCACTCATACCTCCTCATTGATCCTTCAGTTGAAGTCCTCATTGAACCTTCAATTACAGTTACAAGACACTGTGCTCCATCTTTCCCATGAGAGATGTCTTTAAGACATAACCATTGATCAGCACTAACTGACATAAACATTTGATGTGTTTCCCCAGCTATGAGGCAAATGTCTAAGGTCATTGTCCTTGTATAGGAGAATTTAGTGACATCAGATAATATCTTCACCCTCAAACCCTAATGCTATGTACTACAGAATTATATTACCTCAGCTTTTCTACATTTCCTCTATTTACAGGCATAGCCTTGTCTTTCTAGAAAAGTCCTAGAAATTATTAAAGACAATGCTCCAATGGTTTCTGTGTGAGACCCCTTTTCTGAAATGTCACACAGAGTCAATTGTGTATGGTTAGAGTACCAGTAAAATAAGGATGTCAGTTGTCAAGAAAAATGAAGCATAGCTTATTTGAGGATTGTTTTGGTTAGAAAGATTAGGAACTTTCCATAGATGGTCCTATGAGGTAGGATAAACTCGAGGAGGTTAATTTAAAGTGGGATTATACTTTAGTGTGATAACAGAAATAAAATTTGGGAAGAAAAGCCACTATATGTAATATTTTTCAGTTAGTGGAAGTGGGAAACAAACAGTTGCTACATATGGGAAGAATTTTCAATACAGTAGGATCTGGAGATTGAGGTATATTTTCAATAAAGCCCATGACATGTAAGTTCTAGGGCCCAGGCTCTATCCACAGGCCTATTTTGTTTTTATTTGCAATATTGTACTCTTTTACTTAAAAACATCCCATAAAAGTGTGTAAGCTTCAGACCCTGAAAAACCTTGACAAAAAATAGCATTAAATCAAATAGGAAAATATAGGAGGCTCCCTTTCTATATGTTTGCCAGTTTCCTTGAAGTGACAGCGCTCTGGCCATCATGGTTTTCTGTTCATGTTTAGAGGTGAGTAGCACAGAGGAAAAGATTTCTTTTTTTATGATTTAAAAATTCTTATGAGGGGCACCTAGGTGGCTCAGTCCATTAAGCATCCAACTGTCACTCAGATCATGAACCCATCATTTGTGGATTCGAGCCCTGCTTTGGATTCTGTGTCTCCCTCTTTCTCTGCCCCTCCCCTGCTCACACTCTGTCTCTCTTTCAAAAATGAATAAACATTAAAAACAAATTTAAAAAATAAAAATTTATTTGAGTAGAGATGAAGCAAACAATAAGGAAAATCAGAACATCAATTTTTATTGAACAGATGTGTTTCTGTGGGTTTCTTTCCAACTCTCTCTTCGTGGAATGTCATATATATGTCCCTGCATGTATTCCTGTAAGTTTGTATGTGTGTATATACACACACATATAAATATATATGTATGTTTAATATCCCTAAATAATCTCTTAGAAATAATTTAAGCTCTTGCCAATTTCCACTAAATTCCATGCAAAATGGAGAAAGGAAAATTTTCCGCCAGAAGATTTACTTAATTAGAAGGTAAATAATAATAAAAGTAATCTATCAATAACTATGTTATTAAATATTTTGTGCTTCATTTTTTTATTCTTTAGAAATGTGAAATATAAAGACTAAATATTATTTTATTTATGAGAGTCTAAATCCCATCAAAAAATTAATTTCCCACAGGCCAATCCAATAAGAACATGTGCAAAGTTAAAACCCACTTCACATTGATTCTTAAGCCTAATATCTTTCTGCTAATCCACTGGACCACTCAGTTTGAAAACAATTGCAGCAGTCTGGCACCAAAAGAACCCTGGACACTGATTTTGGATACTCTGTTGTTCACTTTCCAAGAAGGAATCCCCAGATAAGAACTACCTAGTTATTTACAAAGTTAGACACTCTATTTTGGGGGGGGAGGGGTGGTGGTGAGCTGTTTATAATACAGTTTTTCTGCCTGGGTAGAATTTCTTTTCACCCGGGATTGTACTGTATTTATGGACCACTCATGACAAAATCAAATGCTGCATGTTTTCAAAAGAAAGTGGATTGTTCATGGTAAGGAAATAATAGTGTTCCTTCCGCGCTTAAAAGCTCGACTACTGATGTCAGCTGGGAGTTGCATTTCAATACTGACATTATTGTTGGCTAGCACTGCAACCAGGAGTAACTTACAAGCTTAATTTTTACTGTTGGTTAAATGAGAATAATGCTTTTGCACACGTAGCACTGTTAAGGAAAAAAAAATCTATGTGTGATCATGCAAGTATCAAGTTGAGAATGTCTCCTTCCCCCTTGCCTTCTCCTTCCAGCTGATTTTTAGGGGAAGATTTTACAGTCACACTGCACTATATTGTTTAACAGATTCCTAATATTTCATGGAGGCTGATTTTATTGTCCAAAAGTTCACCTAGGAAGAAAGAAGAGAGGAAACAGGTATGTGCTACTGAAAGAGCCAAGTGATTTCTGCTTCTCTCCAGTCTTCTGATGGTTAAGTACTTCTTTTTCATTACTTATAAATGAGAACAAGTAATAAAGTACCTTGGCTAAATATAAAAACTAAAAATGGATAAAGCGATAAGATTTCAATGGCAAAGAACATAAGTCCCAAGGCTAAACTCTACATGGAGGAGCGGGCAGTGCTTTCTTAGTTATAGGTACCATCAACAACTCAGGTCTACTGTGGCTGCATCCTCAGCCTGGAGGATCACTGTATGAGGTCGCCTTTGAAGAACCTGAATCGATATCAGGTAGAGGGCCAAAGTCTGAAACAACCTGAAGGCAGTCAAGTCCCTAACATAGGAGAGTGTTTTCTCCATGAACATGAGAGGATTCAGCTGAGATATCTGTTGGGGACTATCCTAAACAGTCTAAGAAACAGACTCAAAGAACTTTCCTGATTCTTGGAGACAGATCCAAACTGTATTGCTCTGCAATTTTCATTCTTCAAAGAAGTGTACTTGGACCAACACCGAAACCAAAGATTCAAATTAGTTTTCAAACTTATGTTTCCTCTTGAAATTTGAAAAACAAAAAACAAAAAGTGGGGATCCCAAACTATGTGGAAAGTATTTATCTGCACTATGTAGGATGTAAAATTATAAATTTTCACAATGAAATATCTCTTTGAATAATATGGGTCCATTTTATTTTCTGATTTATTAAAAAATTTTTAACACAAAAGATTTATGGCCTTACAATCAGAAAATATTACCATTATTTTACCATTGCTATTATCTACACATGTAGAGTGTTGATGTTTATCCCAATAATTATCTCAATTTTTTAAATGTCTATCAGTATGTGAAACACAGGGCACTTGAAATTCCATTTGAAACCCATATTAATAATGTGCTACATTTTATGACTTACCTTTAAAAATTTAAGTAAACCTATAAAGTATACATATGCCTTAATAACCATCTATTATTTCTTCTGATATGAAATAGTACTTTAATCAGAAATGTCTTCTCTTTAAATTAAGCGTATAAACCTTTGCAGAATTTATCCTGTTGTCATATAGAGCCATCACATTCAATGTTTGATGAATACTAATAGCGATATACTACTTGGAATTTGATAAAAAAAACATGAAGCTTATTTCAAATAGATGTGCTAAATAGCACTAATGCATTTTCCAATATGTTTTCACTATATGAGATTTGAGAGATTTGACAGCTAGGTGATGTGGAAAAAGGTCTTAAGGCTAATCAGTAACTGCCCAGCTGAAGATGTAAAAATTCATCCATAGGATAAAGAAAATCATATGAATTTAAGAACCCCTTGTATTTATTTCAGATGCATATTTTTACGGTAATCAGATTAAATTCACTTAAAATAGATCTCAATCTTAATAAAAGGAAGTTTCTACATTAATTTATTCCCCAAGATAATCCAAAATTATACTTTTTCATGACCCTAAGAAGTGTTAGCTGGATTTATCTGAACCCCAAGGAACACATCCTCATATTTTTGTATTATAACTAAAACAAAGCAGGCCCTTAGTGGAATGAGGTAGCTACAATTACAAAGAGGTGAGTCCTACACCAGCCACAGCAGGAAAGGGCCCTTTGTCAAATCCAACTTTGTCACTATCAACAGCCAACTGAACTAGAGTAGGGGAAAAAAACCCCACAATTTGAAAACATTTTTAGAAGTTGGATTGAGATATATGGTCTTCATATAATCATTGTCACATCAGAAGAAGGGGTTAATGACTCTCTAGGTGTCTGCTACAGAGCATAATTTGAAAATTTCTTTATATTTATGCTAACAAATGTTTCATACATTGATTTCACAAAGGTGTGCATTATTCATTTTTCGAGTAAAGTGAAACTATGGGAAACTATTTTTGTTAACTTAAGTATTTCCTAGTATTTTTACTAGACCTAAGAGTAAAGCTGAATCACAAACGAGTAGTTTATGTGCCAGTGTGGTATTTTGTATTGAAGTTCTTTAACTTGATATCTTCATGAGTATAAAAATAGTTTTATAGTATTTCCATACATGTAGTTTTATGGGTTTTCTATACATTTTCCTCTGATTAGTGAAAACTCAAGGTCACTCTACTCCTACATAATAATGAGTGTTGGTTTCATTTATGGATAAATGTTCATGTTTGATATTTCAGATCTCAGGACAGGAAAATCTCAAGACCTGTATTTCCTTTTAGTGTTAGCACAATCTGCAGTTGTTAGGAGAGCTGTCAATCTCTTCTTAATACATTCAAGCCCTTTGGAGAAAAGCGCAGGCCAAAGGGGAAAACCCACAGTGGAAAATTTCTGAAGCTGATTACAGAGAAGGCTGAATGGTAGTCAAAGGTAAATTTCCAAAGGGATCCGATTTACATTGCTCTATCAAATAAGAACTGGAGAATAAGCCATTAATTGTATGGCATTTTGTTCTCCTACCTGGTTTTTCATAAGTTGGACTTCCTTCCAGGCTAATTAACCACTAAACATTTTACAAGCCATCCAAAGTGCGGAAGCAGTAAAAGATGAATTGCACTTATGAAGTAATTGACAAAGGGTATATTGAATATTTTAAGCAATGATGGTGTGCATCCTTATACCGGAAGAAAGGATTATGTACTGCCATTTGACAGGTCATTAGTTAATCTTAAACCTCAGCAGCGGATAAAAGAAACTCAAGGCTAAAATGAACTTACACACACTAGGTGGGGGGAGCCTAGTGCAAAGATCTTCTAAGAGAACACTTAGCGTTCTTGCCTTGGCATTATCAAAATACCCCTGGTGTTATCTCAGATGAATCCCCTAGTTATTTTATTTCCTTTTGACAGTAAAGTCAGAACTGACATACCAAGGCACTTCTCAGAGAAATTCAATTACTGAAATGTCTGACAGCTTGCTTTGCCTCTTACTAAAGTTTCCAAAGTTGCTTGCAGCATGTATAATACAGTTTGCTTTGCAAGACATGGCCTGCATCTTATGAATAAAGTAAAATGCTATCAAAAGAAAGATAAAAGTTTCAGAAACAAAAATTTTGGTTCAAAGTAAAACAACAAAGTAATGATATTAGGTTCGGAAATATTTATAGTTTTTTATTGAGGACATATGAACTTTCCTAGTATTTTTCATGGCAGTCAGGAGATAAAATACTAAATTGTTTCTGTCATTAAGAAGAAGACTGTAATCTATCAAACAGTTATTCCCAGGAAATCTGAAGTCACTAAAATAGTGGAATTCAAATGGTGCACTTCAAATTTTAAAATATTTTTATTTCTGAATAACACTATATCCATATGTTGAGTAACTACAGTGAATGACGATCAAGGCATGTATAAGTAGCATCTAAATCATGACCCATTTTCCAAAATTGGGATAAATATCAGATGAGATAAAGAACTCCATATGTGTACATTATTATGACATACAACATCTATATAAATTGCATTAATATATAATCGTTATACAAAACAGGTGAGTCATATTTATATCATGTATTAAAAATGATATAAAAAAAGAAAAACATGCTTAAGAGCAAGAGTTCAAGAACTACCTTGCTTTTACTGACTCATTACTATGTTTAACTTAAATTCATATTCTCTTCATAATTATAACTTAAGATTAAGCTGCAAAGAAATATTAGGGAGAAGGAAGGACACTGTGTCTACATTCTACTACTCTTCCACTTAAGCCTAACTTCAAGGGAGTGGGCAGAAGACAATTCCTTTAAAATTTACGATTCTTCCTGTAGTCTGCCTTAGAACCTAAGAGGACATTTGCACTGACTGCCAAATTAGTCGTTTATCCTATTGTTTCTAGGAAAAAGATTAATTTAAATTTACTGGATTTTATTTCCCTGAATTAGACTTAGACATTTTCATCCTATCATTCCAAAGATGGGCTTTCTGAAGCCAGATGCTGTCAAAAATTTGACCTGTGTGACACTTAAGGATCATCTGGTCCCAGCCTCCTATTGACAATATGAGGAACTCAACATTAAATCAATTATAAAATCATGCATCTGTTAGGGGAAAAAAAGCCACACTTGGGTTCTCTACTTACTTATCCTCAAATACTGCATGTAGTTTTAATCATATATAATAATGCCTACTTGCACATATCAAATACCTACTGTCCCATGAACACATTTTAAAAACAACATTAGACAATGTCTTCTTTGATTTAATTTGTTGTATATTTTCTTGAGAATAAGTTATGTGACCTACTTTCAATTATATTGCCTAACAAAAAATCTAATTTTTCTTAGTAATGTAATGTCAGTGTGTATTCTTTCTATTTCTAGCGCTTGGCTCCAAGCATAATTAGCAATAATAGGTAAATGGTTATTTAAAATGCTGTTAAGCGTTTTCAACAAAGTGAATAATAAACCACTGAATGCAATATAAGATTCCAACTTCCCAGGATTTCTATCCAATTAACCCCTTTTCTCTCTCTCCTTCTATCACTGCCCTCCCTGGAAAAGCCTCATCTGTGTTTAAAAATTCCAGCTCTCTGCTTATACTGTGATGGGCTTTGGGAAAAAACACAGCCTTGTTGATTGGTTTGTTCTATACTCAATGACAGACAGAAAGTGAGCATTACAACGCCTTTGGATAGTGGTGTGTTTTCTCAGAAAATTCTGTCTTCTACTTTTGTAGATGATGACGTCATACTTTTTCTTTTCCCCCTAAAATTGTCCAATCATTCCTACTCCTTCTCATTATCAGTCATGACCCTGACTGACTCTGTCACTAAGAAAAGAGAAATAATCAGAACAGAACATCCATATTTTCTCTTGACTTCTAGGTATTCACCTATACACAAATGGACATTTATGCTCTGCTTTTTCTTCTGTCATCAGTCAAATCAGCTAACAGATTCCATTTTCTTACCCTCCTTCAAGGCCCTGGATGCTGAGGCTGTTCCCCCTGCCTCTTGCAACATAAGCTATTCATTCTCCTGTGACTAATTCCTCTTACATATACATACATGTATCTTATACATAAGCATGTATCTTGATTGATACATGGATAGAAATAGATAGATGATAGATTGGTAGATAGATGATAGATAGATAGATAGATATGGATAGATAGAGATGGATAGATGGATGGATGGGTAGATGATAAATAGGTAGATAGATAGATAATTTACCATCTTAAAAATAGAAACTGGAAATAAAAGCTCAGATTTATATATTGGCCTGTATTGCCCTGTTTTTCTCCTCTTAGAGCAAAACTTCTCAAGAGTCTCTGAACTCACTCACTCCACTTCTCCAATTTTCCCTTAAACCTACCTCATCTGTTTTATCTTTATCACTCCTTGAAAACATTCTTAAAAAACTACCAGCGACATATAATTCACCCAAACCAATGGTCATTTCCATCTCCATGTTACTCAACTTCTTAGCATTATTTGACACAATTGATCAATTCTTGAAACATATTTCCCACCCATATTCCAGAACCTTTCTCTCTCTCTCTCTCCCTTTCCCACTTGGTTTCCTTTCATTCCATTAGAAGCTTCTTATCTGTCTCCTTTTTGAGTCCTGTTAGTATTCCTGATTTCCTTAAGTTCTTTCTTTCCTCAACCTACATTTAGCCATAGGTATGTTCATCCCACTCTGTGACTTTAAATATATATTAGGTGGTTGATAATCCTGTCTTAGTTCATTCAGGCTGCTATAACAAAACACAATATCACTATTGTGATAAGCTACACAAGCTGTTGTTGTAGCTTATCAACAACAGAAAATTTCTCACAGTTTTGGAGGCTGGAAGTCTGAGATCAGGATGCCAGTATGGTCAGGTAAGGATCCTCTTCATGTTCATAGTTGGCACCTTTTCACCACATCATCACATGGGGGGAAGGTATGAGAGAGCTCTGTGAGGTCTCTTTTATAAATGAATTAATACCATTAATGAGATATCACCTTCATGACCTAACGCTCCACATCTCAATACCATCACCTTTGGGGTTTTCAACATATGAATTTGGTGGGAGACGGGGGTGCTGAGGGGTGGGAAGGACACAAACACTCAAACCATAACACTCTATAAATAGTATCTATGGCTATAACATTTCCTGAATTCATATACATATATCCAGCTGTCTTCAATATTTCCACTTGTATATAATAGCAACTCTTACAGAAGAACTCATAGAATTCTCACATATAATAATAACTCTTGTATGTAATAACAACTCTTTCATTGTTTAAGAGGCACTCTACAAAGTACTTTCTGTGTTTGTAGGTACATGGTCCCCCAACAACTCTATTATAGTACTATGATTTTTACCTTTACGTATGAGGAAAATAAAGCATAAAGAGAGTAAGAAAGTTTCTCAAAGCATCATCTGGCAAACTGCAGAGCTTGGATTTTAGCGTAGGTATTCTAGCTAGACAGCCCTGGTCATCATCATGATGTTTCTCATAGTTCATCTATCCAAAGTGGAACCCTCATAATTAACTCTTTAAATATTCTGTGACTCCAGTTGCCCATACCATCTCAGTAAATTTTAACTATATTCCTTCAATAGCTTTGGTAAAAATACCAGGAATAATTTCAATCCTGACAACCATTAAGCCAGCAAATCCTGTACCTTAAAATACATCTAGCCTCTAGTCATTTCTCAGATTTCCACTATTCGCGTTTTATTCCAAATCAACACATTTGATAATCCAATCTTGCTTGGATTATTATACTTTCATCCTAAGATGTTTTTCTGAGCCAGCACTTGACATCATCAAATCTTTCTAAACATGTAGAATAAGACTAAATACAATCTATTAAGGTTTAATAGTTCATCTCCACTGCTGATATCCCCAAAGACCTATCTCAGTCAAGAAAGTATAAAGTCCTCATTAGGGCTTATGGTGCCAAAAGGACCGAGTCCCCATCACTTTTTTAATCTCATCTCCTTCCACTCTCCTCTTTAGCTATGGTCTTCTGTATCTTCCATACCCCAGGATGCTACGGCTTCAGAACTCTGAATTTGTTCTAAAGAGATATCCTCATAGACATCCTCATCAAGTGGCTTCTCTGCCTTATGCATTAGAGGCTTGAATTGTACTCTTTCAGATAGCACTTCCTAAAAGGGTATGCTCTTTCGTTGTCCTTTTCTGATTTACAGTACCTTTAAATATTTATCACCATCATCTGTACATTGTATTGGTTTATTCTTATGTTTATTGTAAGTCTCCACCTCCCCAATTAAAAGAGAAGATATTTTACATGGTTTTGTGCACTGTTGTGTCCCCCCAAATTAAAACAATGCCTACCATATAGTGGATGCTTAATTAATACATGGTAGGTGAATAATGTGTGAGCTACAGCCCATCCCATTGAAGATACAATGGTCAAAAATTTGAGGGAAGAAAATGGTTACCATTTGGCTTTGAATTTTACATCAATCTTGTTTTACAAACCAGAAGAAGAGGCATATCTTATTCACCACGTATTTCAGCTTCCCATGTACCAGAAACCAATTTTGAGCCCTTTGGTTCAAAATATAAAGAAAAATAATCTATAAAATAATGAGCCATAAACATAAAATTATATAAATCTATAGGTCAACTCAAGTAAAATATACAGTTTTAGCCTGTCTCTGTACAAATAAAACAGAAAGACTACAGGCATGAAATGAATTATAACAAAGAGATTAATTTTCTGGAACATTGTATACCTTAAAATTTGAAATCTGAACTCTAAATGAGCGAAGGGACCCTGGGAATACTTTTTCATACAGAAATTGTACTTCTGCCAGGTGGTCATCTAACTTTTGCTACAAGAGTTTTTAGTAATAGAGAAATCACTAAAGTTGAAGCCAATCCCTCTATTGGACAGTTACAATGAGTAGAAAAAAATTGTTTTTCATCAAAACTAAATCTGCCTCCTGGTCACTTCATTCCTTTTGTGTTTATTTGGCTACACTATGTCTAATTTTTTTTAAAGAAATGTTTCATATATATGAATATTTTTAACATTTTTTGTTTAAGCAGAGCTAAATTCTTCAATTTTTTCCACATTATATATGGGTTTATATACTTTTTAACTGTCTAAGTTACCCTCTTCTGAATTAACTAGAATTCGTTAACATCTCTTTTATATTAGGTTTCCCAGTATTCACTGAAGTACATTTTAACAATAGCGTCTAAATTCACTAATCCAAACTGGCACGGAAATGACCACACAACTATAAAAATAGCAAACAGCTGTACCAGCCATGGAAATTAAAGTAGCATGCCATGCACCCTTCAGAAGCTTGAATAAATTTCTTCTGAATTTAAAATAGGTGATACTAGATAAAAAAGATGTTTCTACCACCTAACTTGGAAATCCTACTGAAAAAGACTGCACAATGTCAAGGGAAACAGATTCTGTCAGAATCACATCATTCTACAGGAGCAGAGCTGAGATAAATGCAAGATACAGAAAAGGTGGGGAGGTCATTATTCAGGACTGTGACTACTAATTCAAATAAACGCTATTTGAGTGGCAATACCAGGAAACTTTACAAATACACAATTGCAGATGTGTGGCAAGATTAATTACAATGCAGGACAGAATCTTTCTAAGGACCAGCTGTGGTTGTCATCCCACATGGAACTCCATGCTTCATCGATACAGAGAAGAAACTATGTTGAATAAATACTCACTTCTGTAGACTAACCATAATCCATTGGGTTCCATTACCTTAGGTCAGCCTATTAACTCATGGAACTTCTATCAAACTTATATCAACTATCCTTCTGGCGTAAGATCGTAAGTCCTTTAGTAACACAGATAAACAAATAGAAAGTGAGGGGATTGCAAAAAGTCATTCCTCTCTGATACTGGGAGAATGGTGGAAAAAATAATCATAGAAACCAATGGATCAATCTAAAAAGCCCTTGTAATTATTTTGGAAGCAATTGCTTAAAAACTGCTTATAAAAATTATATTGGTTTTATAAGTAAGATGTATCAAAAGATCAAAAGAGCCATGATTCATAGCTATTTAAACCATGATATAACAATTAGTAAGTGATAAAATATTCCCAATCATTCGACCCATTTGAAATAACTTAATTCCCCAATCCTTCAAAAATACCTGTCAACAAGCAAATTCAGGGTATGTGCATAATTCTATGCACATATGTGAAAAATCTTAAACTGAACAGGAGAAAATTAAACTTTTCAAGGTATTTAATAAATAGACCAGGCACAAGTAAGGATTTTTTCAGAGGAATAAAGATCATCCAAAATTAAGAAATCTATTTATTTAACTCCATTAACTGGGCAAGAAGAATAACCTAGTTGCAAATATCTAAGTAATGAGGAGGGGATATAAAATTTTTAGTATTATTAGTATTAAGAATTTTAACTATGATAGGAAAAAGGTAATTTCTTAGGTTTATAAGAATATTTACATGAAATATGAAGCCAAAATCCCACTTAAGCATTTAAGACAAAGTACTTTCTTTCAAATTCAGGACAAAACATATATAGTTAAAAGTCACTATTTCAGCTTGCAGTGTTTTACATAATTTTTACCAAAAGTGATAATGATACAATAAGTAAATGAGGAAGAAATAAGTATTATTTTCTGATGACATTACTGTTCACCTGGACAACATAAAGCACCTACTTATCTGTTAAAATTACGAAGACCACTTAGTAAGATTTCTGGATACAAATCAATAGGCAGTAATCAATAATTTACAGTTACAAAGCATATTTTTAAAAAGAGAATGCATTAACATTAGCAAAGATCAATATGGTATGAAAAATCAGCTGAAATATTCACAAACAGTATTTTTCAAAAAATATTATAGATCTTTACTGAAGGTCAATACAAATGTTGAGTGGATAAATACAATAATATATAATTATCAACTCTTTCCAAAAAATCATCAATTTGATGTGTTTTCAATGAAACCTATGATTTTTTGATAGAAATTGTATAAAAAATACAGATATGTACTCAATGTAGTGACAAAATTAGCAAAGAAAACTGAGAGAATATAACTGCAAGAGTAATTGCTTCCCAAATTATTAAGAATTACATAGAAGAGACAGATCATTGAAAGATAATTAAATGTCCATAAATTTCAAGAATTTTAAAATGTGCTAAATATAGCATAATTAAAAAGAAATTAATAAATATTGAATGGATGGCATTGAAATACATGTCAACCATCAAGATCAAATTGTTTATGATGGGAAGAGAGTCAACACACATTTCAGAAGAATTAGATATGAAAAAAAAAGGAATGAAATAATTACAAGAAAAACATTTGGAAATATAAATATAATTTAGGATGATGAATGATGATTGTTCAGGTGTAAAAAGGCAAAATGTAAAACCAAAATTACACAGAATCTTCTAACAAATTAAATCTGTGTAAGAAAATAATGACAAAATTAACGATAAAAATCAAATTAAAAAAATATTTTCAGCCTAATTGAACACCAAGTGTTCAAGTATAGGTGTGTAAAAAGTTAATCAATAATATTGTTTCTTAAAATGAACAAAGGGAATGAAGAAGCAGTCACCAAAATGGGGAAAAAAGAATGTATTAAAAACATTAAAAAATTGAATTCAGTAGCAAAGGAGTGCAAAATGATCCAACTTGGCTAAGGTTTAAGTAAATGATTAAAACCAAAAGGGACCAAAGTAGTCATTGATAACGAGAATAAGTGGAAATTGATATTTGCATTTATGGCAATGTGGTCATACACTCTGGTTGTAAGATAACATAGTCATACTTAAAATAATCTGAGTAATATGCAATTAGACCTTTTGGAATATTAAGAAAATAACTGAGATGCATATAAACATTTTTTTGGAGTAATATTTAGGGAGTAAAAATTTAGAATGTCACCAAAACCCTTGATTTGTTGATTACACGGGAGTATATATTATGGAATGCATGGATTCGCCACATTTTGGAGAGATAATATTTGTGCACTAAGATGACAGAGTGAAGCTGTATTATTGAATTTCCTTCCAACAATACCTTTTCAAATAGCAAAACAGTAACACATATACATACAGATACACAAGTGGAAGAAATCAAACAATAAAAATACCACAATTTCATCTGATAAATACTGAAAGGTGTTGACCAAGAAAGAAAATATCAACTCCACACCACTTCCACAGGCAGTTTTGAAGAATAAAGACAAATTAAAATATAATTATGTATGAACATAAAAGGCCTCTAATATTTCATGGCTTTCGTGAAAACCTCCTTAACTTATATGTCCTTGTCCTACTGCATCAGGAAATATGTGAGATCACTACTAGCGTGGATCCATGAGGGGTTTGTAAGGACCAAATTACTCCATGTTAAACTTTGATAGAGATATAGTAGAAGCAAGCCATATATTGTTATTGTTTCTCATTTTAAGCCACTGTAATTTTGATGTTGTTTATTGCAAAATAATACCCGGCCTATTGTTTTTGATACAAGAGTAATTCAGGCAGCAAATGATATAAATGTTGTCTCCAAGAACCACTTTACATCCACTGGCAGCTATACATCTGTATTAGCAATGTGTATTTCCTATACATTGCACCTAAGCATTCAAAATAAAATACAATAAAATTAAATTTAAAAAAAGAAACAGAGTAGGCATTGGGATTTCCATTGTATCTGGCCAAGCTGTCCAATTAAGTCCAGAGAATCAGTAGAAATTGGACTTCTTCCTAAAGATATCTTTGTCTACCAAATATCTAGTTGAATTAACTATGCCATGCACAAACCCAAATGCTATGGAAAACTTGATGTTTTCATTGCTGGTATAAATAAGCCATGCTGTAAACAGTGGATAATGGGTAGATTTATCCATCTGCCACAAAATACTGCTGTGACTACACAATATCTACACAAACATATCTTCCCATAATTAACTTTTAAAAAGAGTAACAGCAACGCTTGCAGTCATAATGCTATTACACCATTTATAAATAAAAATGGATGACTCTTTCATCCAAAGTCAATTCAGTGATTTCAAATGAAGATACTTCATGTGTTTAGGTCACAATCTAGTTTTAATCAACTGTATCCAGCAGACTAAGTCAACAGCCTTATGTGGAAAGATAAATGTTAGAAAACACTGAAAATTATTTAACGTTCCTAATTATATACAAGAGTAAGGATGGCAAGAAACTGGAAAACAAGGGAAATTCACACCATCATGCATGTTCTTCTCCATGGACTTTTTCTGGGTACTAGTTAGAATGACTGGGGACAGAGATGACCATGAAATACTTCCCTGGGGTGCATAGATGAGGAAGGAGAGCCAATTATGGCTGGAAAGGCACAAAGCCATGCTTGGGTGGTTTTCCCCCAAGTAAAAAAGTCCCCAGATGAAGGGAAGTAGACCGTCTCACTTTGAAGACTTAGGTAAAGATTCACTATAGTTGAAGGATGGAAAAAATATAGAAAAAAAAAAAAACCCCACCATCTCAGGGAAGATTTAAGAAACTTGTCTGGAAAAAAAATGGGGGGTGTGGGGGTGTCTGGGTGGCTCAGTCTGTTAAGTGACCAACTTCAGCTCAGGTCATGATCTCACTGTTTGTGAGTATGAGCCCTGGGTTGGGGTCTGTACTGACAGCTCAGAGACTGGAGCCTGCTTCAGATTCTGTGTCTCCCTCTCTCTGCTCCCCTTCCCCACTCAAATCTGTCTCTCAAAAATAAATGAACAGTAAAAAAAAAAAAAAAAAAAAAAAAAAAAAAAAAAAAAAAGAAAGAAAGAAAGAAAAAAGAAACTTGTCTGGGCTCAGACATTTAAAACTCCCAAAGTCTGGGAACCAATATAAGATTTCTGCCAATTAGTGAATATTTCTACTGCAAGTAGACACTCAGGAAAAAACAACAAATGGGTATATTAGCACTCCTGGATCTTTGTAAGACCAGATTGGACTCAAATTCCATTCTATTTATCACTTGACCAAGATAAGCCAGTCAGTGATTACAGTAAACATGGAGCATAATATGCCCCCTGGAAATAACATCACTTCAGACCCTTGGCTCATTGATCCACACAAGAAGTAGGTTTTCCTTTTCCCAGGTTACAAGAGTTTTAATAAATGATTCTATTTATTTCTTTGAGGAAGGCTGGGAAGAAGTTATATAGCATGAACTTGTGGTAGTAGGAATTTTAACAAGCTATTTTATTTGAGAGGTGCTGGCTTTGTTAAAGAATGTGGTCTGGAAAAGAGAGGGGCAGCAATGATTATCTTGACCTCTGAACCCCAAACTTGACCTTTATTACCCAGATCAAAAAGGGCCTTAGCGAGGAGGGGCCAAGACGGTGGAGCAGCATGGAAGAATTTTTGCCTCTCTTACCCTGAAATGCAGCTAAATCAACACCAAACCATCTTGCACACCTAGAAAACTGATTTCAGGATTAACACAACAATCTGCACAACTTGAACCAGAGAACTCAGCAGGTACGCAGCATGGAGAGGTAAAGTGGGGGAGAAAGAAGCCACAGAGGGTAGGGAGCTGGTTTTGCTTGTGGAGAGAGGACAGAGACAAGGGGGAGATTACAAGAAAAGCACTCCCCCCCCCAAAAGTAAAAGGAGAGAAAGAGTGGACTGAACAAAAAAAGGGAGAAAAGAGAAAGGGACTAGAAGGAACTGAACCAAAAAAAAAAAAAAAAAAAGAAGGATAATGTAGAGGATTTAAATTCCATTAAGATGTTATAAACAAGGGAGTGCAGCTCCATACCTGGCAGAGCCCTGGTGGGAAGGGAGAATCCCCAGGAGCAGAGAGCAAGGTCCGGGGGTCCTTGGGCCACACGGGGAGAGGCAGTTTCTCTGCCGGGAAGACATTTGGTAGAGGCTGTGCAGTCTCCCCACAGGCAAAGGTCCCAGGGGACCCCAGGGAATAGCCACATTCACTGGTGTTGGAACAACGATGTTAAAGGTGAAGTTGGGTGCCAGATGTGTGTTGTTATTTTCCATAATCTCTGAAATGCTGCTGCTACATGATCGTGTGAACTTTTTCTGGGGCTGACTGCCACCTAGCCTCAGTCTCTGGGGCTCTGCAGCAGCATGGTCCTGCGAACATTCCAGGGGCTGGGCCAGAACCTGGCCATTACTTGGTGAGAATCTCCCCCCAGAGCTCTGAGTGGGTCAAAGCCCCAGGGTCCTCAGAAGTAAGGGGTTTGGAAATGCAGCGCCATCTGAGATAAAATTCCAGAGGGAGGTGTTGCCTAACAGGCTGATGGCTTGATCACTAACAGTGTAGAAGCAGGGAGTGGATGAAGGGTGGAGACAAAGGAAGGGTGCTTGATTGCCACTCAGAGAGAACACAGAGTTCTGATACTAGACACTGGGTAGCTGGGTGACGCCATTTTCATCCCTCCTGGGCCTGCTCATAGATGCCTACATGCACCACAATGATCCATCCCAGCAAGCTAAGCAGCACCATCTAGTGGAGAATGGAGCCAAGTGGAGAGCTACACCAAGCCCCACCCAACTGGACCAACTGCACTCTAGAGGATCACCACAAATTTCTCCCCCTGCTTAGTTTACAGACTATAAAAGTGCTTCATAGTTTGATTTCCAGGGGAAACTAAATGTAATTTCAATTGTATTTCATTCTGTTCACTGGTCCATCTATTCAATTTTTTTTAAATTCTTGAATAAAGAGAAAAATTATTTTCATTTTGTTTTTATAAAAGACTTTCCTTTAATTTTTTCTACTATATTGTTTACTTTTTAGTAAATATTTTAAATTCTATTATACTTTCATCATTTCATTTTATTTTATTCATTTTCTTAAATTTTCAAATGTTTCCCTTTTTTTCCCCTTTGTCTTTTATTTTCTTTGATTCTTTTCTTTCCCTTTTTTTCCTCTATTCTATCAAGCTTCTTTCAACAACCAGATGAAAACACATAGGAGCTAGGATATTTTATTTGATATGTTTGTGTTGTTTTCAATTTTTAATTTATTTTTATTCTATATTTTATTAATTCTTTTTCTTCCTTCAAAATCATGAAATGAAGGAATTCACTGCAAAAGAGAGAACAGGAAGAAACAACAGCCAAAGACTTAATCAACACAAATACAAGCAAGATATCTGAATCCGAATTTAGAATAATGATAATAAGAATACTAGCTAGGGTTGAAAAAAGTATAGGATCCCTTCCTGTGGAGATAAAACAAGTAAAATCTAGTCAGGATGAAATTAAAAATGCTATATACTATAACTGAGCTGCAATCTCAAATGCATGCCATGGTGGTAAGGATGGATAAAGCAAAGCAGCAAATCAGCAATATATAGAGGACACTTATGGAGAATAAGAAAACAGAAAAAAAGAGGGATCATCAACAAGGCATGATAGTCAAATTTACAAAAAACTCAGGGAAGATAAGAATCATGAAAGCAGCAAGGGAAAAAAATTATATAACCTACAACAAGGGAAGACAGATCAGGTTTGCAGCATATCTATCCACAGAAACTTGGCAGGCAAGAAAGGAGTGGCAGGATATATTCAGTGTGCAGAATTGGAAATATATGCAGCCAAGAATTCTTTCTCCAGCAAGGCTGTCACTCAAAGTAGAAAGAGAGAAAAAGTTTCCCAGGCAAACAAAAACCAAGAGTTTGTGACCACTAAACCAGCCCTGCAAGAAATTTTAAGGGAGATTCTCTGAGGGGAGAAAAAATGAAAATGAACAAAACCCCAAAAAAGTCCAAAAGTGACAAAGACTAGAAAGGACCAGAGAACACCACTAGAAACTCCAACTCTACAGGCAACATAATGGCAATAAATTCGTATCTTTCAGTACTCACTCTAAATGTCAATGAACTAAATGCTCCAATCAAAAGACATAGGGTGACAGAATGGGTAAGAGAAGATCGATCTATATGCTGTTTACAAGAGACACATTTTAGACCTAAAGACCTTCAGACTGAAATTAAGGGGATGGAGAACGATCTTTCATGCTAATGGTCATCAAAAGAAAGTCTGAGTAGCCACACTTATATCAGATAATCTAGTTTTTAAAATAAAGACTGTAACAAGGAATGAAGAGGGCATTATATCATAATTAAGGGGTCTATCCACCAAGAAGATCTAACAATTATAAACATTTATGCTCCAAAGGTGGGAGCACCCAAGTATATAAATCAATCACAAACATAGAGAAACTCATTGATAATAATACCATAATAGTAGGGAACTTCAACACCCCATTTACAGCAATGAACAGATCATCTAAACAGGAAATCAACAAGAAAACAATGGATTTGAATGACACACTGGACTGGATGGACTTAACAAACGTATTCAGAACATTTCATTCTAAAGCAGGAGAATACACATTCTTCTCAAGTGTACATGCAACATTCTCCAGAATAGATCACATACTGGGGCACAAATTAGCCCTAAACAGTACAAAAAAATAGGGATCATACAGTGCATATTTTCAGACCACAATGCTATGAAACTCGAAATCAACCACAAGAAAAAATTTGGAAAGATAAGAAATACTTGGAGATTAAAGAACATCCTACTGAAGAATGAATGGGCTAACCAAGAAGTTAAAGAGAAAATTAAACAGTACATGAAAGTCAATGAAAATGATAACACGACAGACCAAAACCTCTGGGACACAGCAAAGATGTCATCATAGGAAAATATATAGCAATCCAGGCCTTCCTAAAGTAGGAAGAAACATCTCAGACACACAACTTAACCTTACACCTTAAAGAGCTAGACAAAGAACAGCAAATAAAACCCAAAACCAGCAGAAGATGGGAAATAATAAAGATTAGAAAGAAATCAATGCTATTGAAGGAAAAATAAATTTATAAATAAAAAATAAATAAAAAAATAAAGTAGAAAAGATCAATGAAACCAGATGTTCTCTGAAAGAATTAAGAAAATTGTAAACCCCTACCCAGTTTGATCAAAAAGAAAACAGAAAGGACCCAAATAAATAAAATCAAGAATGGAAAAGGAGAGACCACAACACAGCAGAAATACAAATAATAATAAGAGAATATTATGAGCCATTATATGCCATTAAAATGGGCAATCTGGAAGAAATGGAAAAATTCCTAGAAACATACAAACTACCAAAATTGAAACAAGAAGAAATAGAAAAATTGAACAAACCCATAACCAGTAAAGAAATTGAATTAGTAATCAAAAATATCCCAATAAACAAGAGTCTAGGGATGGATGGCTTTCCACGGGAATTCTAGCAAACATTTGAAGAATTAGCACCTTTTCTTTTGAACCTGTTCCAAAAAAAAGAAATGGAAGGAAAACTTCCAGACTTCATTCTATGAAGCCAACATTACCTTGCTTCCAAAGCCAAAGACCCCACTAAAAAGGAGAACTACAGACCCATTTCTCTGATGAACATGGATGCAAAAATCCTCAACGAGATACTAGCCAATCGGATCCAACAATACATTAAAAGAATTATTCACTATGACCAATTAGGATTTATACCTGGGGATACAGGGCTGGTTCAATATCTGCAAAATAAGCACTGTGATACATCACATCAATAAAAGAAAGGACAAGAACCACATGATCCTCTCAACAGATGCAGAGAAAGCATTTGACAAAATACAGCATCCTTTCTTGATAAATATCCTCAAGAAAGTAGGGATAGAAGGATCATACCTCGAGATCATAAGAGCCATATATGAAAGATCCATGACAAATATCATCCTTAATGGGGAAAAACTGAGAGGTTTCCCCCTAAGGTCATGAACACGACTGGGATGTCTACTCTCACCACTGTTATTCAACATAGTATTGGAAGTTCCAGCTTCAGCAATCAGACAACACAAAGGAATAAAATGCATCCCAATCAGCAAAGAGAAGGTCAAACCTTCACTCTTCAGAGATGACATGATAGTCGATATGGAAAACCCAAAAGATTTCACCAAAAAACTGCTAGAACCGATCCATGAATTCAGCAAAGTCACAGGACATAAAACCAATGCACACAAATTGGTTGCATTCCTATACACCAATAATGAAGCAACAGAAAGAGAAGTTAAGCAATCAATCCCATTTACAATTGCACCAACACCCATAAAATACCTAGGAATAAACTTAACCAAAAAGGGAAAAAATCTACATACTGAAAACTATAGAAAGCTTATGAAAGAAATTGAAGAAAACACACAAAAATTGAAAAACATTCTATGTTCATGGATTGGAAGAACAAATATTGTTAAAATATCAATCTACCCAAAGCAATCTACATATTCAATGCAACCCCTATCAAAATAATACCAGCATTCTTCACAGAGCTAGAACAAACAACCCTAAAGTTTGTATGGAACCAGAAAAGACTCTGAATAGCCAAAGCAATCTTGAAAAAGAAAACCAAAGTTGGAGGCATCACAATCCTGGACTTCAAGATGTATTACAAAACTATAATCATCAAGACAGTATGGTACTGGCACAAAAACAGATACTCAGATCAGTGGAACAGAATAGAGAACCCAGAAATGGACCCACAAACGAATGGCCAACTAATCTTTGACAAACCAGGAAAGAATATCCAGTGGAACAAATGCAGTCTCTTCAGTAAATGGCATTGGGAAAACTGGACAGTGACATGCAGAAAAATGAACCTGGACCACTATCTTACACCATACACAAAAGTAAACTCAAAATGGAAGAAAGACCTAAACATAAGACAGGAAGTCATTAAAATCCTTAAGGACAAAGCAGGCAAAAACCTCTTTGACCTTGGCCACAGCAATTTCTTACTCAACACGTCTCTGGAGGCAAGGGAAATAAAAGCAAAAATGAACTATTGGGACCTCATCAAAATAAAAAGTCTCTGCACAGCAAAGGAAATAATCAGGAAAACTAAAAGGCAACTGATGGAATGGGACAAGGTATTTGCAAATGACATATCAGATAAAGGTTTAGTATCCAAAATCTATAAAGAACTTATCATACTCAACACTCAAAAAACAACCCAGTGAAGAAACGGGCAAAAGACATGAAAAGACATTTCTCCAGAGAAGACATCTAGATCGCTAACAGACACATGAAAAAATCCTCAGCATCACTCATCATCAGGGAAATACGAATTAAAATCACAATGAAATACCACCTCACACCTGTGAGAATGGCTAATGTAAATAACTCAGGCAACGACAGCTGTTGTCAAGGATACAGAGGAAGAGGATCTCTTTTGCACTCTTGGTAGGAATTCAAAGTGGTGCAGCCACCCTGGGAAACAGGATGGAGGTTCCTCAAAACATTAAAAATAGAACTACCCTACGACCCAGCAATTGCACTACTAGGTATTTGTCCAACGGATACTACTAGGTGCTGTTTTGAAGGGGCACATGCACCCCAATGTTTATAGCAGCACTATCAACAATAGCCATGGAATGGAAAGAGCCCAAATGTCCATCGACAGATGAATAAAGAATATGTGGTGTGTGTGTATATATATATATACATACATATATACAACAGAGTATTACTCAACAATCAAAAGGAATGAAATCTTGCCATTTACTAGTACATGGATGGAACTAGACGGTCTTATGCTAAGTGAAAGTAGTCAGAGAAAGACAAATATCATATGACTTCACTCATATGAGGAATTTAAGATACAAAATAGATGAACATAAGGGAAGGGAAGCAAAAATAATATAAAAACAAGGAGGGTGGAAAACATAAGAGACTCTTAAATATAGAGAACAAACTGAGGATTGCTGGAGGGGTTGTGGGTGAAGGGATGGGCTAAATGGGTAAGGGGCATAAGGGAGGACACTTGTTGGGATGACCGCTGGGTGTTATACATAGGGAATGTATCACTGGAATATACTCCTGAAATTATTTACCACTATAACTAACTAACTTAGATGTAAATTAAAAAATAAATAAATTTTAAAAAGCCCTCTTTAGTTAACTACCTTTTTTTTTTTGGTGGGTCAAAATACTGGTTTTTCACTCCAGTCTTGTTGCCAATCTGATAATCATGCTTAACTTGCCCATGTCAGATAAGTTACGTAACTTACCTACTATAGTCCCGATTTCATCTTTTTTTTTTTGGTGGGTCAAAATACTGGTTTGTCATTCCCGTCTTGTTGCCAATCTGATAATCATCCTTAACTTGCCCATGTCAGATAAGTTACGGAATTTACCTACTATAGTCCCAATTTCATCATTTACTTTAATGGCAAGGAGCTCATTTCAAGGCAGAATTTTCCAGTTTATACCTAGGCTACTGAGGACAGCCACTAGGGAGTTCATAAGGATTCTCCCACATCATCACCAATTAGCCTTATAACACTATAGTAAAGGAGAGTCCTTTTCAAGGGACATAGAATGTAGGGGAGTCGGCATAAATTTCAAAGCACTCCAACATCCCTATCTCCCTTTATTTTTTGATTCATTTATGACTTCTTACATCTTATTTTCATTCAGCTGTTCAGGTTTTAGTCCATTAACTGTGCAACCTGTGTGAACAGCTATCAGCTGCTTGATCTAACACATGATCATTCTACCCATATCACAAGCTCGGCCTGATCTCCAATGGGATTCCCTTCTCTCACACTACCATATTTAAATTAATTCCAGCAGGTATTCTCCCTATTATTGCTGATACACATTAGTCAAAACGTTGTGATTCTACTGGTATGTAAGAATTTCATCTGGGTGTGACATTTTATTTGCCCCCTTAGCTGTTGGTCTCCCCTTCAGATCTGTAGGTCCAGCTTTGCATAATAATGTAGTTTCAGCTCAGCACAAGGCTGTCCAATTAGGCAATACTTCTCACAGCCCCTCTTGTTGTCAGCCAGACATGTGACTAAGTTATCAACCAAATATGACCAGAAGTATTATGTGCAAATTTTGTCTTATTTGCTTAAAAAATTGCTTTCCTCCCAATTCTATCTCTCTGTACTTTCCTGAAGCAGGATCTGAGATGCAGAGCTGAGTTAGTTTCTACCACATAGAAAATAGCTCTTGAGTTTGTAGAAAAATAAGATAAAAAGGAACTAAGGCTGTCCCTTAAAAAAAACATGTTGGACCAGAAGTACCCTGCCAGCCAATATCATTCCTGTTTTGACCTTAACTTAGAAAAAATTCATTCTGAATTTATTTTTGTGTCTGTTGATGATGGCAGCAAAGCTTATATCCTAAGTATCACAACCCTCTGTGGCAAGTAGGGACTAAAGACAATGTGAATTAGTAGGGGTAAGTCATAAAAAGATAAGACAATAAAAGTTAGTAAGGGTAGACCATAAAAAAATGTGACATCTGGGAGGGAGAGAGCTACTCCAGATGTGGTTATTACAGAACCATTAACCAAGGCAAGAATTATCATTGAGAAATAATTTCTCTTGATGTTCCTTTTCCAAAACTCCATACAGATGTATATGTTGAGTAGGAGATAAGAACTTTGAAGAAAACAATCTTTAGCTTTCCAGCTTTGAGAATGTAGTTAAGCCATCTTCCAAGGGGAATAAAACCAAGTACACTCAGGCCACATATATTTCTGGCTCCCTCACCAACCTCTAAGAGTAATGGATGTGTCTTTTGTTACCCTTGCAGGAGAAAATATGACATGAAAGGAGAAAATTAAGTGTGGTGTAATACTTCTTCGAAAAAACATTAAATGACAGAACTATTTTTAAAAAATTGAAATAGCCTGAGAAAAAAAAAAGTAGCCCAAGGATATTATACTCAGAAAAGATGGTGATCAAATATAGGCAAGAAGCTAGTAACTTTAAATGTGTGAATTTTAAAAAACAATAAAGTGAGCCTACCAAGATACGACTCAAAATAACTCAGGGATGGGAAACATATTAAAGGGATTTGTGGTCAACACTGAATGCAATTAAGTACAAAACAAAAAAGAACATTTGTGGGATTTATGGATTAGTGTAGGGAATGGTTTTAACTTTAATGATGATTATTTGAGATTTGTGGACTTTTCTAGGGTTTTCCCTTCTTTGTGCTATTGTTTGATTATTTAAAAGAATCATGTTTCTTTTTAATAAATATAATTATTCCAAGATTAAAGAAATACAGTTATTTCACAACAATCACTAGCAGCAAAATAAATCCATGTTGGTATTGAATAATAATGGACTCTATAAAAATACCATGTTATCTATTTAAAAATGTGATCAAACTGCAATTTGTATAAACAGATGCTAATAAATAAAATGAAACTCTTACATTTTTCTTAGCATTGATCAAAATCTCAACAATTTGAGACTTCAGTCTTTCTCATAAAACAATTCCTCATGTTTTGTATCGCTCTTTTGGATTTTTACTCACTTAATATGCCATTGGGGATGGAGGGGAGTCCTTATCAAGCTAGGAAAAGATTAATTGCTCTCTAGTGATGATAAATAACCATCAGAAACTATGAAAACCCGTTCCACTGTTCCAACCAATGTTAGAACTTAATTTCTAAAGTCAGCAGTAGGAAACAGAGTTATTCCATAAACACAACCTAGTGTCATTTATCACCAGCTTCTGACCTGAGTCACCACAATTGTACAAATAATGTCCATACGCTTTACCTTCTGAGAGCCTAACAATACCTGTCTTCAAGATTCTCGCAAATCTAAGATTGTCAGCCTGCCCTAGTCAAGGAAATAATGTCTGACTCTACTAAAATAAGAAAGAAATTCAGAATCATCTCTTTACTTCAGATGTTTAATGATAGCTTCATGATCATTCTGGAGGCCTGTCTTAAAGACACTCATCTGGCTGAATCTAGGAGGGTCTCAGACCAACAGGGACACTCACTAGATTCCTTATGCCCAAACACCATTTTTCCTTTAGATCTACTGTCTCAAAAATGATTTGAGCTCTAAAGAGTTCTACTGAGCCATGCTGCTAAATTTATTTTGTTAGCCTAGGATTTATAACTGGATAGATTCTTGGATGAGGTCACTAAACCTTGAATTTACTGTAAAAATTTCAAGCTTGGGTCTGTTTATAAAGGAATTTTGGTTTGAGGGTACATCATTTGATCAATTAAATTCATGTTTTCCTGTAACGTCATTACATGTGAAACTGTACCATTGGAAGGTGCACTGTTTGCTATCAAAATATTTATTCTGTTGCTTGCAATGCATTTGTTTTTGTCTGTCTATGCTACAATGTTTTGTACAGACCACTTCTGTTTTGTCCTTAATTTTATTTCCTTTTTAAAAAAATTTTTTTAACAATTGTTTGTTTTTGAGACAGAGAGACAGAGTGTGAACGGGCGAGGGGCGGACAGAGAGGGAGACACAGAATCCGAAGCAGGCTCCAGGCTCTGAGCTGTCAGCACAGAGCCCGATGTGGGGCTCGCACTCACAGACCGCGAGATCATGACCTGAGCCGAAGTCGGATGCTTAACCCGGCTGAGCCACCCAGGCGCCCCTGCTTATTTCTATTACATATATAAGGGGCTTCCATAGAGATGGAGGCAGACAGTGTTCCAATAAATTTCCATTCAATACAAGGCGATGCTAAGCGCTAATGGATGGAAACCAACAGACCCACGAGGAAAGCATCACGAACATTCACTAGCCAAGCTTCTTCCAAGGTGCCTTACACAACCCTTAGGAGGACAACCTCTCTTCAGTCAGTGTGTAAAAAAGTACCACTGGCAGATAGTGGATCACGGGACCCCTTCTGAACATGTCTTGTCTGGGGAACCAAGATAACATTCATTACGTCTGTACACGGACCACATGCAGTGCTTCTGCTTTCTTATGTGTCATGGGTTTATCTTTGTCAAAATCTCAACCTCTTACTTAGAGAAAATCTGATTCTATGTAAAGTCTCATTATAATCTTAACCCACGCTTATCTTAATGGCCAAAACCAAAGTAAGCATAGAATATCAAATGGACCTTATGGTGGGGCTTTTGACATATAAAAATTAATGAAGGGGCACCTGGGTGGCTCAGTCGGTTAAGTCTCTGACTTTTGTTCAAGTCATGATCTCACAGTTCGTGGGTTAGTGGCCTGTGTTGGTCTCTGTGCTGACAGCTCAGAGCCTGGTGCCTGCTTCAGAATCTGTGTCTCCCTCTCTCTCTGCCCTTCCCCTGCTCATGTTCTGTCCTATTACTCTCAAAAGCAAATAATTATTAACCAAAAAAAAATTTTTTTTAATTAATGAACTAATAGACTTATGAGGAATTCTGAAAAAAAAAAAAAGCAGAGGACAAAACACTACATATTAAAAAATCAGAATATTTAATTGGGATAATGAGCCTTGAAACAGTTTTAATTTCAAGAAACTCCCTCAAAGATTTGTAACTTTTGAAATTTACTCTCCTTCCATCTCACCTTTTTTAAAATTTATTTTTAATTTCTTTTTAATGCTTATTTAGTTTTGAGGGAGAGAGAGACAGACAGAGAGGGAGACAGAGAATCTCAAGCAGCGTCCATTCTGTCAGCAGAGAGCCTCATGCGGGGCTCGAACCCACAAACCATGATGCTGTGACCTGAGCCAAAATCCAGAGGCGCTTAACCGACTGAGCCACCCAGACACCTCTTATTTTAAATTAATTATTTTTTTTGCAGTTTCAAGTTTTTATTAATCTTGAAACTTTAAATTCAGTTAGTTAACATAATAGTGTAATATTAGTTTAGGCAGAGAATTTAGTAATTCGTCACTTATTACACCCGGTGCTCATGCCAACATGCCTCACTCTTTTTAAAACCCAGCTGTACCTGCTTTTCAAAAGGAATTATCTTTTCTTTTGGCTTTTTCTGGAAAAGAAAGGTCACATTGTAAAACTGCTGACTCAGAAGGTGTCGTGAGATTGCTACGTCCTGGGTGAGAGCCAAGTTAGTTGGAAGAGTTTGTATGTTACTTTAATCTAGCAGAGACAATACTAAATAATATGAACAAAAGACATAAATATATGTAAAAGTTATTGCCATGAAAGGAGCCAAAAATTAAGCACACTGATTTCCTGGTCAGTGTTTTCTTTTTGTGTCCCTGAAATTAAGTATCTTTTAATATTTCTTTATAACCCTTCAATATGGTAGAACTTCTCTTTTCATATTTCATTTATATTCTATAAACATGTTTTAACTGTTCTGTTACTGTTTTAACCACGTAAGAAAGAAGCAGCTTACATTCAAGCGCTTTAAGTTTCAGGATATTAGCGTTTTGGTTGTCAGCAACGCCATCCATTTCCTCTAAAGAAAGGTCAAATTTTACATTTCACATTCCCATCTCAACATTGTATTGTTTTTTGTTTTTTTTTTTTTTAATATTTATTATGTTTGAGAGAAAGAGACAGAGCGTGAGCAGCTGCGGGGCAGAAAGAGAGAGAGACAGAGAATCCCAGGCAGGCTCCAGGCTCTGAGCTGTCAGCACAAAGCCCAAGTGGGGGCTCAAACCCACCATGAGATCATGATGTGAGCCAAAGACAGATACTTAACTGACTGAGCCACCCAGGCTCCCCTCCTATCTCTAGGTTTTAAAAACCTAAACTGTTTGACTGATGCAAAGTAACAATGTAAAGGAAGAACTAAAAGTTGATAATAATGAAAAATTCTGAAAGTTCGGGGGTATTTTTAAGGAACCAAAGAAATGTTTATAAAAGCATTCTTTCCTATCCTACCTAGTAGTTAGGAGCATTAAATAGATAGAGGTAACAGTATTTACAAAACCACCATCATGTACCACCCCAGAAGAAGCAGGCACATAAGTGTCCAAGACGTAGTCCTAAGTGGATGCTCAGTGTCACTGGACTTGTGTCCCCAATGTTTCCCCAACTCTTCACTGGGACAAATGGCCCTTTGGTGCTCACACTGTGTTTCAGGGAAAAAAATCAAGAGAAAGGTAAATGCACCCTACTATGTTTTATCATAATTCCTCCTTTGCTTAACTTGATCATTCCTTTCTGTAAGAGGGGTGAAACTCATATAGCCAATTTGCATCAAATTAACTTTCATCGAGGAGAAAACCGTGGTAACAGAAAACGAGGCAACTGACTGAAAATCACAATCGATTCTGCTTATCTTCATATCTTTCCCTGCTTGAATGTGGGCATGGAAAACAAGATCGTTACAGTTTTTAAAAATGAGAAAAATTGACCTCAGTTTCATTATGAAGAGAGAAACTTTGCAAAGATGCGTACCTAAGAGTGTATCATTTGTAGATAAGATGAAAGATGTAATGCAAAATGAGAGCGTGTAATTTTTGTTAAATTTTGAAACAGCTTGACATTCTAAAGAAACATATTTCAATGGAAGCATTTATTGAATTATAATCATGTTCTCCCTCAAACAATAGGGGAAAAAATAGAGCAAAATTACCATGTCAGGGCCCTACACCACTGTCATTACTTAATATGTGAGGGATCTAAAGAAAGACCTAAAATTCTGTTCTAGTATGTAGATTCTATGATCTTTTCTTTTTCAATTCTTTTATCATCAGTAGTACCTTTACCATTCCCTTATTATGTGTGAAGAAAACCTCACTACAAAGCAGCTCTCCATCTTTGTTAGGTGCATATCCACTGTTCTTCATTACCTTCAATTTCTTGAGGAGAAACGTATTAAAGCCACCTGAGCCTGTGTGTTTGATGGATAGTTTCTCATGGAATCAGAGTTTGCCAATTTAAAAGAAGTCTCCATCAGGCCATCTCGTTTCTCTCTCTTCATATGGCTATTTATTTTTACGATCCCTCTTAATCATTTCTAAAAGAAACGTAAGTTGTAAATCTGCAACTTTCTTTTGCCGCTGATTTCCCCTGCTTGTTCAGATGTAGACTTTGTGTTACATGTTTTCACTTCTAACATGCTTCCAGTTCTATATTAACTCACCGAGATAAAAAGAACCATTTTATCAGACATCTGCAATTATTGGATTCTGCTACATTTAGCAGTACTTATTCTTATAAGTTTTATACTTTTTACCTAGATGGTATTTTCTTTTTTTTATTAAATATCATATTCATAACTTACAACCCTATGACCACATAGCACTGAAAGAAAAATGTTCATATGTATGTGATATACAACTAAAATATTCTAACATATAATGAAAAGGAATTATTAAGTTAAAAACATTAAAATATCCACAAACTGAATATTATAGTTTACGTATTGCAACGTAACTTCCAAGATTTCAGACTGACTATTCCACAGATGATGCTGTAAACATTACAGAATTATACTTTGGGAATCACAAACAGAAAATTTTTTGAAGAAATGGTGTCATTTTTGATAAGTAGGCTTAGAGAAAGAGTGTGTGTGCAAAGAGGAGAAAAATATTGAAGAGGGTCTAGAAACACAAGGAGAGATAAAGAAAGATGGTAAGACAGAAAAGATTAGTGAGCGGGTGATAACAATGAAAAGTGACAGTAAGAGGGAATGAGCAAGAAAAGAAGACAAAAAAAATCAAGAAAAAAGAAAATACTTCAGGAACACTGGTATCTCAAATAGCCTACATAAACAGCCGGTTCGAGCTCGTTCAAAATTTGTGAAACATAAACTGAAACCAAATCAAACAGTTAAGACATACGAACTTGAGTAGCTCACATTAAATGGATGGATACTTGAGTTCAAGCCCTGCATCGGGCTCTGTGCTGACAGCTCAGAACCTGGAGCCTGCTTTAGATTCTGTGTTTCCCTCTGTCTCTCTCTGCCTCTTCCTTGTTCGTACTCTGTCTCTCTCTCTCTCGAAAATAAATAAATGCTTAAAAAAATGTTTAATGGATGGATACTGTCAGATTGTGTTGAGGATGTGCAGCAACTATAGCTTAAACTGATATTATTATCTCTTTAGAAATATGGGTGCCATTATTTAAGGTTATCTAAGCACAAACAAGAATTCAGCAATTTTATATGTAGAATATACACATCCGTGCATCAAAAGGTGTGTACAAAATCATCTCAGCAGTATTGTTCTAAATAGCCAAAACTGGAAAAAATCCAAATGTCCACAAACATTAAAATGGGTAAATAAGATTATGATATTGTTGTAACAGAACACTAAGCAGTAATAGGTAGTGTGAAAAAACAAAACTACCACCGTTATGCACAACACAGGGGGCGAATTCCACAAGCACTATGTTGAGGGAAAGAAGCAATACTCAAAACTACTTAAAATAATACTGGGGACACCTGGGTGGCTCAGTCAGTTGAGTGTCCAACTCTTAATTGGCTCAGATCATAATCTCAGTGTTGTGGGATCAAGCCCCTCATCAGGCCCCATGCTGAACATGGAGCCTGCTTGAGATTCTCTCTTTCCCTCTGCCCCTCTTCTATTCATGTTCTTTCTCTCTCTCTCTCTAAACAAGTAACAAAAACCAAAGAACAAATAATACTGTATGATTCTATATGTACAATTTTAAAAGAGACATAAAACTAAGCTATGGTGTTAGAAGTAAGGATAGAAATAACTTCTGGAGAAGAAGGAGGGGTTAATGTTTACAAGGGTAATTAGGGGAAGTTGAGGTTTGTTAATTTTCTATTTATTGAGCTCATAGAGGTCATGTGGATGGGTCTGCTCTATGTTCATTCATTGATTTGCATTTTATGCTTTTGGCAATTTACATGTGAGTATATTTCAGCCAAATATTATATAAAGTAAAACAAACAAAACAAGTACACACACACACACACACACGATTGTGTATCAGAAAGGAACATATATGCATTATTATAAAATCTTAATGTATAGAAATTCAAGGCTAAACCTCCTGAGATAGAGGAAGTTTAAATAATTAAATCAGGGAAGTTGAAAAAGAGGGATTTGGTTGATAAAATTTTGAATATACTAGAAAGATACATTTAAAAAAATTCTCTCCTTCATACACAAACACTAGGTGAACACGAGACAGATTTTTAAAAATAAATAAATGTGGAGCAACTGGATGGCTCAGTCAATTAAGGGTCCAACTTCAGCTGAAGTCATGTTCTCGCAGTTTGTGAGTTCAAGCCCAGCATCGGGCTCTCTGCTGACAGTGTGGAGCCTGCTTTGGATCCTCTGTCCCCCTTTCTCTGCCCCTCCCCTGCTGATTGATTCTCTCTCTCTCTCTCTCTCTCTCTCCCTCTCCCTCTCTCTCTCCCTCTAATAAATAAACTATAAAATAAAAAAATGCTATATATTTCAGATAAAAAGATCTCTTGTTTCATAAAATGTAGACTTAAAATGAAAGACACATTTTATGGCTAAATACCAAAAGGACACCTAGGTAGTTCAAAGAAAATGTGACACAGGAGTTTAAAATGAAAACAAGGTCAAGGCACTGAATGATTAAATGTTAAAGAAAACGATGAAGTTACACAAAACAAGAAGCCAGACTGTGTCTCCTAGGAATTTAAAATAATTGGAGTTCTTGGTAGAGAAAGTGGGGACTGTAAAGCTGGGTGATATCTTTTTTCAGATAGTCACTTAGGAGCAAACATTTCGGTAAGATACTCGCTTAGGAGCAAACATTGCTCAATGAAGCACGCTGAGCAGTGTGTTCACATAATAATGCAGGTTTCTTCTGTCCTATATATTCCGCTCTCCAGTGACACAGGAAAGATTTGTGTCAGGATCAGAAGGTTTTGCGCCTAAAAGAACTAAGAAAGACATTGCTTTCAGGATGTCTGCTTCCCCTTTCTGTGACCCTTTTTCCTCCTTGAAATTCAATCTCAATTCAATCACTGAATAAGTCTTTTTGTTTTTTTTTAAATCACAGCAAGGGGTTCTGACTTAATGTGTCACCACTTACTTGAGAGTTTGAATTTTTAAATATGACAGTAATTATAGCAGGCTTGGGAGTTATTAAAATAAATAAGTTATGCTCCCTATCCTTGAAAAGCTCATGACCTCCTCAGTTTGGAAAAGCAAGAGACAGATATTTAAATATCTAAAGCAAGAAAGCCTGTTGTACTAAGGAATGCGTTGTAAGATCAAACAAGAAGTATTTCTGGGTAGGACCATAAGCTCAAATCACATCACATTCTATACATAAATAAAAATTCATGCTTGGGATAAACAGTTCTGTGCAAGTGAGGGACCCGCGGATATGATGTTCACAAATTAGAAGGAGTTCAGAGACATGAACAGTTATGGTATAATATTTCAGGGAGTGATGGCTTTCTTAGCTTGATAATAGGCATGTTTACAGTTGTCCTTGTTCAGTGGTCTGCTTGGCATGTTTCTTGGGGGTATCATTTTTAAATTTCCACTCCTGGACCCTTGGGTGGCAGGCACTTTAGAAAACTGCCTAGGGCTACTTTCCACGTGGCAAGAGGCCTCCCTTTGAGAAGAGAGTTCTCATCTGGGACATGTACACCGATCTCTTCTAGGAAAAGCAGCCTGTGACTCACTTATACCTGAGCCCAGTTCCCCAGGGACCTATCCGCAGGCTTGGTGGTAGCTGTACAGACTGATTTTGTCCAAACTATCGTCCCTTCTGGACTCTTCTAAGATGTTGCCTACTGCCTAGAGCCATCATTCCAGACAACCGGCTGATAGAATTCTGCTTCCTGAAAACACAAACAACTAACTACAGTGAACGTTAAACTTCTTTAGATACGACTCTAGACCAACACAACTGATTAAAACTTAAACGTGCCCCATATATTAAATAATAATTAAATGTGCTCCAAAGAGTTCCCCCAAATATGTCTACTCTCTTGTTAAAGAGGCTAATAGGACTCAAAATGGGAATCACTTCTCTAAATGAGATAAAGTATACATAAAAACAGTTGTGTCAATTGCAAAATACTAATTGCAGTCAAGAAATTAGCCAGGTATGTGGGTTTAATAAATAAGTGGGATTGCAATAAATTCAACACACCATTACTCCCTTTATATTTTGGTTTAATTAAATGCAAACCAAGATTGAACTGTATCCCCCAAATACACACTTACAGTCATAGCAAAGGAAAATATTACTTAAGAGAAACACTTACATTTGATGGATAGCATCTAATTGTTTCTCTGAAATATCACATGCTAATGAAACTTTTTCTATCACTATTTTACATCAGTGATCTACTCAGGCAGTATTGAAAAATCACATCTCTACCACTTAATTTACAGTAGCTTGTTTGATCTTCCCCTAAGCTCAAGTTACAGAAGATAGAGTAAGATAAGATAAATATATAAATTAAGTAAGAGACATCCAAATGTATCTCAAAATGGTTACATTGCCTTTGTTAATGCTACCGAATGAAAACTTTTTAAGTTTGAGCATCATTACTAAATCCTGTATACAATGGCATTCAGTCAAATTCCACTCTGGCACAAAAAGGAAAAAAAAAATCTTATCCAATTAACAGCTCATTTATCATTAAAACCCCAAGCTTCCATGATTTAATACAAAGCAAATACCAACTTTCTCCTAGTTTTGCAGTTTGCAGTTAGCGCTGCACTACTATTGAAGAAAGTAAGAGAGAGAGCCTGATTCAAGGGTCAGAGGATTTAAAATCAAAAATATTTAGAAGAAATGGAACACCGTAGTTTTCTAGGTCTTGTCTTTAACTCAACATGAACTTCGAAGAATTACATTGCTTTCTTCTCAGAACATTCAAAAATCAATTACACGTCTCTACTATGTACTTGGAATCCTTACTTCACTGCTTTCCAAAGGATGAGAGTTATAGGGTAAAATGATGCCAAACGGTCACAAAACATATTGCCCTCCCCTTATTTTTATCCAATCAGCAGAAAGCCCATCTATGTATAAAATTCCAGTAGATTTCTAGAAATACTGTGAAACCAAGTGTGGAAAATGTAAAGTTCTACTGGAACAATTGAGAATTATTCTCAAGGTAAAGGATAAGACTAAATATTAATAAGAGAAGCCATATGAGAAATTCATCATTAAAGAATTTAGGTAATATGGACTTTTTTCATCTTTAAAAATCACATGGCCAAAGCTTTTCTTTTTCTTTTTTGTTTTTTTTTATTTTGAGAGAGAGAATGCTCATGCCTGCACCCTTTCATGGGGGGGGGGGGGCAGAGAGTGAGGAGTGAGAAAATCCTAAGCAGGCTCCATGCTGTCAGCATAGAGTTAGATGTGAGGCTTGAACTCATGAACCATGAGATCATGACCTGAGCTGAAATCAAGAGCCGGTAGCTTACCCGACTGAGTCACCCAGGCACCCCAAGGTCAAAGGTTTTGTTTTTTTTTTAAAGAGAATTTCTCCCAAACTGTAGTCAGTGACATATATATGTTTGTGCATATATGTGTGTGTATATGTGTGTTTATACACACACGAATTGGCATGATATTGATGAAAACAATAGCAATTTAAAGAATCACATAATATGGAAACTCATGTTCAAATATGCTTAGAGTATATTGAATCTAGCAATCCATTACTATGCGAAGAATCCTTTCTGTAGACACCAAAAAGGTAATCTGTATCCTCTATCGTCAATGGACGTGTCTCGATGCTACAGGGACCTTAACAGAGCAATACATATATTGGTATAGCTTCTTCCCACCAGCCTTTGCTTTGCTCTAGAAAGTTCAAAGTTTCTTAAAAATGAGTTAATGATTTGCTATACAACATGTTCTCTAGAATCCTGTAATTTCCAAGCTTAAAACACACGATCATCTAAAAACTTACTTGTCAGTTATTTGCAACTGGAGATTTTCCACAAAATAATGACACGTAGTATGACAACATGCTCACTTTAAGTCCCCATAAAGAGGGGCGCCTGGGTGGCTCAGTCGAGTAAGCGTTCACCTTTGGCTCAGGTTATGATCTAACGGTTCGTGGGTTCGAGCCCCGCCTCGGGCTCCTGTGCGGACAGCTCAGAGCCTGCAGCCTGCTTCGGATTCTGTGTCTCCCTCTCTTTGTGTCCCTCCTCTGCTGGTGCTCTGTCTCTCTCTCTCTCTCTCTCAAAAATAAACATTAAAAAAACTACAAATCCCCATAAATCAATGCATGCCTACATATGTATATAAACATGCACATATATACCTTAATAAATGAATAAAACTATGCCAAGAGTTCAGTTCTGTAGAATCAAACATGTATTTATTCATTGGCCAGGTATTTTTTTATTTACATGCAAGGCACATGCTTTTTTATTTATATGTAAGGCACAATATCAATAAAATTTATAAATTTCTTCTATAAATATCAATATCAATAAAGATAGTATTAATAAAGATAGTATCAATAAAATTCATAAATCTCTCCTGTGAAAGAAAAATGCATGTAGCTATTATATTGTAGGTCTTCTTTATTATATGTGTATTATTTATACTATATTATAGATAGCATGGCACTCTGAGAAAACATACTTGATAATTAAATTCTGGACGCTAGAATAATCTCCTACAGAAAAATGCCTGAGATCTAAAATAAGCCATCAGAAGTATTGGAAATTTCATTTTAAGATATAAGGATAGTTGCACTGGGCGGGACATCTGGGTGGCTCAGTCGGTTAAGCATCCAACTTCAGCTCAGGTCATGATCTTGCAGCTCATGAGTTCAAGGCCCACGTTGGGCTCTGTGCTGACAGCTTAGAGCCTGGAACCTGCCTCAGATTCTGTATCATCCCCTCTCTCTCTGCCCCACTCTCTCTGTCTCTCAAAAATGAATGTTAAAAAAAATTAAAAAAAAAAAAAGAATAGTTGTACTGGGCAACTCCTTGTCGAAGCAGTCTATGTGAATGGCACACCCGGCAATTGTAGGTATGAAATTCATGTGGCCCTGAGGCTTGTACCAATGGAGCACTAAATGAAAGGAGAGTATCTAAAGATGGTGTTCCCCCGAGGAAGCAGCATAGGCTGTGGAATTAGACAATCTTGGCAGCAGTACTTACCAACTAATGAAAGTAAACAGATTAATTAACAGTTCAAAAATTCTTACCTTTAAATTAGGGATACAAGAAAACCTCCCCAAAGAAATATGTCCAATGAATCATCTGCATAGCCCTAGTCCTCCTCCAATGGCTGGTGGATGTTGGAGAAGGTCACTGAGAGGAGATGAACACTGATGGACCCTCGAGCTGGACCAAGGCAATCAGAGGCTCCTTACCCAGTCCCCTGTCCTTGAAAGGAATGTTCTGCCCACTGTTCCCGCAATGGGAACCATTTTCAAGGATGCAGCCTTAAGAGAACAATGTTTTCTTGTGACCATCTGGACAGTATACACTGATTGAATGCAGGTAAGGTAAGGTCTTGACTATATGAACTTGTAAGATTCTGACAGGCAGGTGTGAAGATCTACTCATGTTGGGGGCCGCTCATATGTAAGTGTCCTTGCTTATTAAGCTTGCCATCTACCAGTCTGGAAGGTCTCCCTCTGTTCACTCTCCTCTTGCCCTCTGTGGATGAGGAAGGTAAATGTCTGCTCCAAGAAGCAGAATACTGAACATGCATATTCACAGCAGAAGGGAACCATCGAGAACTAGAGGGTTGACCACCATGAACAAGTTGATTAGTGTGTACATCTAAACAAGGACTGCTCTGTGTTTTCACAGACGAATGAGTGGGAATGCTGGGAATTCCTTCCTGCAGGGATCTGGTGTGACTGATATGCAGTTCCAAAAATGCACCTGTTTGTCTCATGATCCTTTCGCCTAGTTTATGAAAGTATTAATAGAACTTTGATAAGTAAATATTTTAGGTTATAAAACTGATTTCTCTCTTTATGTAATTAGAAAATAAAAACAGAATTGGACAAAACCAAATAAAAGGTTTGTGTATGTGTATGTGTATGTGGAGATTATATAAAATAAATTATGCACATTCTAAATAGAACCCCTATAGCCAAACTACAGGAGTTCAGGGCAATGTTCACTTTGACTTTATAATATGTCAGGAGGTAGAATCCACTGGTTATCAGAATTTTAGATACTTTATTTTCATTTATATTCAACATCAATGACTCATCACATTTTAGCTACTTAATTCTCTGCTCTTTAAATCCATCAATAATTTTAAAAATATTTTCCAAATAATTTAAGTGTACTAGTGCAATTCTTTTTTTAAGGATTAAGTTAAAAAATGTTTTTTGTTAATTCAAGTCAATACATCTGAACTTAACCTTCTAGTAAATTTGCTTTTTTAATTGGGTTATTTTATGAAGGGTACACTTGTAATTAGTAACAGCTGTAACTCCATTTTGTAAAAAGTAGGGAGGATAAGTTATCAAATTAATCACATTTGGATAAATCTCAAGTTTTTATAAGAGGAGAGATTTGAGTAGAATTTTTGGCAACATTTTGAAAAACCTAAAAAAAGAGGTACAAATATTTTAGCTAACCTTGTTATAAAGGCAAAATATGAATTATCTTTCTTCCCAACCCCAAGTTAATTATGCCATTCACCTCTTTACCTCCTACAGAGACTCCTCATTCTCTGGAACGACTCTAAACATTTATTTTATCACCTCTGTATGTCTTTAGATGCATACCCACTGTTGCAAGGGAAACTCTAACTAGATCACCCATTGTCTGCAGAGAGCTGGGATTTCAGATGAGCCTTGGAAAATCATTTTACCATTAGGCTATAAGCAATTTTGAAAATGGAAAGTAGAGCATATTTACTACACCTGGTGAGTCTCTAATTACAGTGGTCTATATTCATCATTTACACACATTTGTCATTTTAATTAATTACTCAGGGCTCGATTCAATCCCTTTGCTGCATTCTAAAGTTCCCATTGATTTAAAAAGGTGTAATTGTTGCCATAGAGTAATAGACTTTATGGAATCATTGGTTTTTTTATACAATCAAGAGCTATTCTATATCATTCATTCCCTGTGTGGAGTTCTGGTTCCTGTCACTTAAAATCACTTTGCCTTTCTTTTTCCTGTGACTAAGAATACCAGAAATCTATTCTGAGTATTTTAGAAAATCATCTAAAAAAACTCTGTGTTCAGTCTTACAAGTCCCATGTTTAAGATCATTATAAATATGCATAGAATTACTATATTATCTTTTGTTAATAACTGCTTTAGATAAATATTAAAGGCTTGTTAAGTAGGAGACATGTTTGCTAGTGGGTAAATTCATTCATAGGAATATCAAGATTATCACTCAAATGTAATGCAAACAGTCTCAATTATTTATAACACCTTTCATTCTTGAACTCCATTTTTTTCAATTCTAAGCATATTTTTGCTTTTTAGTGTATTCAATAACTTTAAAACAGAGATTTAACTAATGTTATGAAAAAAAGCCATTCACGATCACATGATGGAATTCTTTATGTTTTACTAATATGAAATTCTGGAGAAAAAGTGAATCTTTATTGGTTTTAATGAACTAACTTAGTATCTATGATGTAATGAAATTGATTTACATTGGTCGTATGTAGACTTCCTTCATCCTTTACTGGTATAAACCAGTCAAGGAAAGCTTATATATTGCCATGGATCATTTCTGATAGTAACTGTGTTTGTGGTTTACTTAGACTAAAGCAGGTGCTATTCTCAGTGCTTTATGTGGAGAAATTTGTGATCATCACAACAAACTTGTCAACAACCTATTTTTACCTCCTTTTTATAGAAAACTGAAGCACAGAGGGATTATGTAATTTCCAAAGTTCTCACAGTAAGTAACATATATTAGACTTGACCTCGGAGTCTATGTATCTGGAGACTGCACTCCTAACCAACATGTTCCACTACCACCATGCCTTTATGTTTTATTGTATTATAAAATGTTTGAGATCTATTCACAGTCATCTTTTCTCTCTCCCACAAGGTCATTTTAAGAATAAGTACTAGATATTTTTGGTTTTCATTGACACAACACATCTTATTAAAACCCAACTGAGTGGCAAATTCAATATATGAACTGGGTCTCTAGGTCCACAACTTGGTTTGTTTCTTTTATTTAGGGTATTAAATATATTCGTGTACTAAGGACCACAATCAAGATACTCAATTTTACTAATATATCAAAAATTCCCTTGAGCCCCTTTACAATCAACCCTCTTTCCCTGAACCCAGCCCATCATTATCTGCTTTTGGTCAGTATCATTTGCCTTTTTTTCTTGAATATCATATAAATAAAGTCCTGAAATATGCATTCTTTTATGTTGGAATTCTATCACTTAGCTTAATGTCTTACAATTAGATTGCTACACATGCCAAATGATCTTTTTTATTGCAGTGTGTATGCCACAGCATGAAAACACCAAACTCTCATTAGCATGAGTTGATGCATATTTGCATTACTTGGAATAGTTCTGATTTTTGGCTACTATCATTAATGCTCCTACCAACATTTGTATACAGGTCATTTTGTGGATATGTATTTTCACTGTTCTTGGGTAAATCTCTAGAATTGCTGATTCAGATGTAATTTTAGACTTAACTTTATCTCTAATGCTAATCTGTTTTCTAAAAAACAATTGTACAGTTTTGCATTCCCACCCCCAAAATATGAGAGCTCCAGTTGCTCCAAATCCTCATCAACACCTAATTTTAAGCAAAATGTATGTCTAGTGATATGTCATTGAAGGGTTTATTCCAATCTCTCTGATGACTGATTATATCTTTTAACATACACATTAACCGTTCACTTATCTTCTTGTGTAAAGAAACTGTTAAAAATGTTTACCCATTTTTGGTTGTCTTATACTTGAGTTGGAAAAGTCTTCCAGATATATGAAATACATATCCTGTAAAGTTTTATGAAATTAACCAGAGAACCCACCTCTTCCCTACGTTATTTTTTCCCTAAGGACATTAATTATGACCTTGATCACTTCTATTGTTAAAGGGTTATTTACATTATCTATTTCTTCTTGGATAGATTATAGAAGTTTGGGCCTCTTAAAGATAAGGTTTATATTGGTATGATGTTCCTCATAATAATCCTTTGTTATCCCTTTAATGTTTGGAGGATCCGTACTAACATTCCCTCTTTCGTTATTGGTTCTGTTCATCTCTGCTTTCTCTACTTTTATTAGTCTCAGTTTTATCAATTTTATTGCATTTTTCAAAGAAGCAGCTTTTGATATTATTGTTTTTTGCATCTTTTCTATTTTTGATTTCTGCTCTTATCTATACTATTTCTTCTTTTTTACTTTTTGGATCATTAGCTCTTCTTTCTCTGTTTTTAGGAAGGAGACTCTGAGATCGCTAACCAATGAGATTTCATCTTCTCTAACATAGTTATTTAAAATCAGAAATTACCTTCGAGAACTGTGTTAGTGGCATCCTATAGTTTTGTTAAGTTGTGTTTGCTTTTCCATTCACTTCAGACTATGTTCTCATTTGTTGTGCTTCCTTTGTTTGGAGGTTTTTGTTTAACTTTGAAGTCTATGGGAATACCTTAAATGCTTATTTTCTGTTTCTTAATGTAATGTTCAATGTAATGGGGAACTTCAGTGTAGTTTAATTTATTGATACTTAATTTATGTCCCAGCATATGGCCTATCTTGGTGAACATATCATGAGCATTTGAAAAGAAGATATTCCTATGGAGTGTAGTGTCTGTATCATGTAGGACAAAGCAATTAATAGTGTCACTCAGTTCTTCTATGTTTTTAATTATTTTTTAAATTAGTTATTTATCAATCATTGAAATAGGGATGTTGAAATGCTTTAGCTGCCATTGTGGGCTTGTGTAATTTGTCCTTTATTTATGTCTGTATTTCTATATATATTTTGAAACTCTGTTATTTGGACATATACGTTTATAACTGTTATGACCTCAAGATGAATTAACTATCCTTAGGAAATATTCCACTTTTATAATGGTAATAATATTTAAAATCTATACCCATTTTGTCTGGTTCTAACAGATTCATAAAAGGCGTACTACTTTTCTTATCATTACTGTTTGCAGAGTAAACGTTTTCAAGTCATTTGTTTTCAACCTATGTCTACTGTGTTACTGAGACAAGTCTTTTCTACTCATTATGACAATCATTGCCTTTTAATTAGAGTCTATTAAAGACAGTTTAATGTAACTGTTAATACTATACCATTGGAGCATAATACTGCATTATCTGTTTGCTCCTTGGCACCTCTGTTTATGATGACTCTGACATTTCCTCACCTTTTTTATTGAAATATTCTAATTTTCACCCATACGTATTTCACCCATACATATTTTCATTATGTTTTTAGTAGTTGTTCAATGAATCCACAGTCTATGTCAAGTCGATGTAATGCCACTTTACATAAAATGTAGAAAACTTTAAATCATAAAAGTAAACTTAACCTCATGTGTTATACCATCATAGAAACTTATAAATTCATGTCTTTATTTTTTGAAAAAATAAGCCATTATTTTTTTCAAATATTTTTTCTGACCTATTTTCTGCATGCTTCCTGTATTAGTTCACTAGGTTATCATAGCAAGGTACCATAAACTGAGGAGACATAAGTAACAAATGTAGTGTCTCATAGTTTGGGAGGCAATAAATAAGGTCAAGGTATGAGCTGGGCTTGTCTCTACTGAGGGCTATGAGGAAGAATCTGTCCATGCCTATCCCCTAGTCCTTGGTAGTTTGCTGGTAATCACTGGTGCTCCTTAACGAGCAGAAGCATCACCATTACCTCAGCCTTTATCTTCATGTGTGTTCTCCCTGTGTGCAGACCAGTTACCAAATTTACCCCCTTTTTACATTTTTTTAATGCTTATTTTATTTCTGAGGGAGAGAGAGAAAGAGAGACAGAGCATGAGCAGGACAGGGGCAGAGAGAGAAAAAGACACAGAATCCAAAGCAGGCTCCAGGCTCTGAACTGTCAGCACAGGGCCCAACACGGGACTCAAACTCACAAACCATGAGATCATGATCTGAGCCCAAGTTGGACGTTTAACCAAATGAGCCACCCAGGTGCCCCTTCCCTTTTGATAAATAAATTAGTCATATGGGATTAGAAATCCACCTTACTCCAGTATGATCATCTGCTTTACTCTAAGTGAATGTTTGGTAGGTATGCTCACAAATGCAATATTAAATGAGCAATGACCTCATTACTTTAAACAATTTTGAGGATCTGATTTTTTTTCTTTCATAATTCATTGTCAAGTTGGTTTCCATATAACACCCAGTGCTCATCTTAACAAGTGCCCTCCTCCATGCCCATCACTCCCTCTTCCCCTCTCCCCCACCCTGAAGATCTGATTTATATTTATTTTTATTAGATATTAATAAAATAGATTACTTATGAAAGTTTCAGAAATTCATCTGTCAGATATATTTCATGAATGATACAAAATAATCAACACATTAATGTATACTTTTTAAACCTTCTACTACCATGAAACAAAAAATAACAACAAATTCAAATTTCCAACTTAATAGCCAGGTCAAGTAAGAGCAAATGTGCAAAGAGGAATAATAGTTCAGAATGTTCCATCTAGCTTCTTGGGATGAAGTGTAAATGTCCTTAGGGTTGAGAAGAATTGGCAATAGCAATAAAGGCGAAGGGGGAAAAAATGAGACACCTGTTAAATGAAACACAAACCCTGAGGCTAAAAATATTCTAAATGGTGGACTGCAAGGTATTCTAGCTGTTGAATCCGAATGTTCTCTCAGAATTAAGATTTCTTTCCCACAAACTTTAATAGTATCCTAAACATCAGTTATTCACAACACTGAGGACAATTGTGATCCTGAATAAAGAGTCAGGTTTTAAACCAAGCAGTATGTTTTCTTCTCTTTAGCAAAGAAATACATACATAAAGAGTAAATGTTCAAGTTGACAAATGAAGTTCTTTGGGGAAGAAGAATTCTAAAGTTTATATACTTCATACCATTTACAGGCACACACACACACTCTCTCAGGAAAAACGCTTTAAAATATAGTTCTGTAAGAATTTGGACATACATATAACTAACCTAATTGTCTCTGGATTTTTTCTTTTCCATAATAATCCAAATTCATTTTTGAAACCATATACTGAAAGGTGTCAGAGCAGTGGTCAGGATCCCATGGCAGACAGACATTAAGGTGGCTCCAGTGGTCCTGCATACTGGTATATCTGGTTTTGTGTCATCCTTTCCTCCCAAATGTGGGGAAGATCTGACTTGCCCTAAACAGTAAGATATGGCAGAGGTAACAGGGTGTCATATCTATGATTTGTTACCTTCACTGAGATGCTATCTCACTATGAGACTCGCTTTCCTGCTTTCCTGCTGACCTTGAGGAAGCAAGCAGACATGCTACAAATCCCTTACAGAGAGAACCACACATGAGGGAAGAGTGGGTGGCTGTGAGGAGCTGACTGAGAGCAGCTTCCAGATGACAGGTAGCAAAAAAGGCTGCAGCTCTCAGTCCCACAGCCAGGAAGAAATGAATGCTACCAACAACCTGACTGAGTTTCAGAGTAGACTGCAGTCCAGCCGTTCCCCTGAAGGAAGTCTTCCAAGACCCTGAGTATGGGCAAGAGTTAAGCCAGGCGGAGATCCTCGACCAGCAGACAAAAGGAAGTAATAAACATGTGTTTTCTAAAATCACTATGTTTGTGGTACATTTTTATAGAGCACAACTAACTGATATAACATTATTGTAAAATCATATTTTGTTCTTAAGAAGGCATTCTTTTGGGGGTGCCTGGGTGGTTGAGCAGGTTGAGCATCTGATTCTTGAGTTCAACTCAGGTCACAATCCCAGGGTCATGAGATCGAGCCTCACATCGGTTTCCTTGCTGAGCATGGAGCCTGCTTAAGATTCTTTCTCTCTTTCCGGCTACCCCTCTCCTCTGTTCATGTCCGCTCCCCACCCCCCTCTCAAAAATTAAATAAATAAATAAATAAATAAATAGATAGATAAATAATAAAGGCATTCTTTTTAACTCACTCATTTTAATTGCCAAGTTACTGAGAGAATATGTTAATTTTTTATTAGGCTGTTTGCCCTGAGATGATTGGTAATCATTACTGAATTAATTAAAGTTATTTTAAACTTTATTTCTTATCTGTGGCTTGGTTTCTATCAGGATTTAATATCTTACCTTGATACAAGTATGGTCTATGAAGCCAGAAAACATATTATTATCTGAATGCACACTTGTGCATTAATACAAAACTATATACCTATATCTATATATTTATATATAGACTTGTTTTTTCTAATTAAAAATTACATGTATTTTTGACGTCAAATATATGTATGCCTATACATATATATATACAAATGTATATACAGACATGTGCATACAATATTCATTCTGATAATTTAACACACCCCTAAAATATTCACCAGCATCTGAAATTTATAAAATACATGTGGAGTGTTTTAAATTCACCTAAACAGATTATAACTCACCCCAAAACCTGTATTACCTTTTGGATCTATAAATGAGCTACTCATACATGTAGGTTTATTTGTATTCAAACTGTAGGAGATTTTTAAAAAGCTAAGAAGTATGCTTCTCTCAATTGTGGTAGATCAGGGGTAGACCAATGCTTTGTCAACAACTAGTAAAGCAAGATAATTTATCAAGTTACAATATCACATTTTACTAACATTTGTTTGTTCATTTATTCATTCATTTATTCATTTATTTTAAAGTAAGCTCTACACTCACTGTGGGGCTGGAACTCATGACCTCAAAATCAAGAGTCACATGCTCTACTGACTGAGCCAGCCAGGCCCCCCCAAAATCACATTTCTAAAGCCATCAGTGAGTGAGCTTTCAAACCAACAAGCACTTTGAATGAACTCCATTTATACAGAGGGCAAAATGTATAGGTGTGAACTAAGGATTCACAGCTCCTTTTTTAAAATTTTCTAGTTGCATGCACACATTCACCATGTGTTCCTAGAGTACATTTGGGATTGAAGTGGGGAGAATGAGAAATGCTTTTAGCAATTATAAAGGGATGCTTAAACAAAATGTGGGTCTTGATGGGTCTCCAACTCAAGACTGTTATCCCCAAAAGTATTTTACGGCATGTTAAGGATGTTAAAGAAGATACAGGATTAGAAGGAGAACATCTTAAAAGCAAAGTGAAAATCTACATGCTGTGGTATATAGTGGACAGACGCCTTCTGGAACAAGTGATCCTTGGAAACTGAAAACTTGAACAGAAGGCTGAATTGGCAATGACAACTTTTATCTGCCTTTTCCTGAATAGTTTGCAAACACAAGTATAGAGGCCAAGATAAGGGTCTTGTTTCCTAGCAGAGGGGCTGCTACTAAAGGACAGAGTCATCAGAAGAGAGTGTGGTAGAGTTTCAAAATTGAAAACATGACAGTCCTTAAAGACAGTCTCTGTATCCCTTGAAGATACAGGACAGATTTTTTCATCAAGAAAACTAGGCTAAAAAGAAAATATGAAATTCTCTGAAAGGCAGAAATAAATGGCCAACAGGCTTTCAGGGCTAAATATGCTCTGTCCAAGGAAGCTACCTACTGAAAGTTTTTGAGGGACACATTCTGGTGATATAAATAAACAACAGGTACGTTTAGACTTACAAATACTGAGAGTCGGCCCTGACTCAGCACAGTCCCTAGCTGAATTATGGTGATATACCCTAGACTCTATGTGATAATAGACGCATAAACCCTCTCCTGTAAAAGGTAAGGTGATCTGAAACCTCTAAAGTTCTTTTATACACAGAGACCTGCATACATTGAAAATATAAATCAAAGAAGCAAGAGTACATAATTAATAAACAAAACAAACTCTGGACAATAGAAGTGAACCAACAGGTCACCCAGACAGGAATGAAAGCAGACAACAATTAGAATGAATTTGTTACAGAAAATAAAGAAAAGATGAATGAAGTAAGTTGGTGAAAGGATGGGAAACTCTATATAAAATTGTAATTTATAGGAAATTAAATAATTTGCCAGAATAAATGTGTATCATGACTGAAATTAAATACTCAAAGAGTAGACACAACAAAACACAGTTTAGCAAATGGAAAATGCATCAGGAAACAAATCAGTATTAAAGCAAAGAGAAAAACAAGGGTAGAAATTTGGATACTGGCTTAAAAGATTAATGGAACACACCCCCAAATCCTAACATATATGTAATTGAAATTAACACAAGGAGGAGGCAATATATGGGGAAAAAATCAAGATTTGAGGACATAATATCTGAAAACGTTGCCAAATTAATGACAGATATCAATCCAAAAGGGTAAAATAAAGAAAACAACCCTTAAACACCTCACCACAATCCCAAACAAAGAAAACATCTTAAAAATATTAAATATAGATATGGATACTGTTACGGTCTGAACTGTGTTCTTCCAAAATTTGTATGTCAAAACTCTAACCCATAGTACTTTAGAATGTGACTGTATTTGGAGACAGGACCTTGGAAGAAGAGATTAAGCTAAAATGCTGCCAATAGGGCAGGGCCTAGTCCAATCTAGCTGATGTCTTTATAAGAGGAGGAAATGCATGTGAACACCCCCACAAGAGATACCAGGAATGTAGAATCACAGAAGAAAGACATGTGAGGGCAGAGCAAGGAGGCCAAGTCTCCAAGAGAGACCTCAGAAGAAACCAGTCCTGCTGACCTTGACTTGGATTTCCAACTGTGAGGAAATAAATTTCTGATATTTTGTTACAGCAGTCCTAGCAAACGACCACACATGCCTTCAAAGAAACAACACTAAGACTGACTGCTGACTTCTCAAACGAAAAGTTAAAGGCAGGAAGATAATATGATAAAATATTTTTAATGGCTGCTAAATAAGGCAGTGACACCTAACCAAAAATCACTTAATTGAAGTGCATGACAAAATATTTATAAATTTCAAATACGTAATCTCTTGCAAAGAAAACCACAAATAAGTAAAGCACTTAATACTTCCAGTTACAAACAGTACAAATTAGGCAAAACTAATGCGCAGCTAGAGCACTCAGTTTGGAGGTTATTTTTACTGGGTTTTGGTTACATAATAATGTTCTCTTTTGTGTCTAGATATAGCTAATTATAAACTACTTAAACTAAGGGAAAAAGTAGTTACAGTTAAACAAGACTGAAGTAGTTGCTAACGTGCAATCTTGAATTGACAGAAGAAATTATAAAAACACAGACAGAAAAATGAAACATAAGAGGGAATGATGAGCACCAGAAAGGGGGTTAAGTCTGTAAATGCATGTGTCTTGTGGGGTTTACCATATCTCTAGATGAGAAAAACATGACAATAGTAAGGCAGAAGGTAGAGCATCTGAAGGTAGATATTGCATTCATCTGTTGTAGAATATTAAGTACCTGCTTTAAATGGAAAACAGTTGAGGATATATGACACAATCTTTAGAATAAACTATTAAAAATAAGTCATATTATTAAATGGAAATAAAGAGTTTAAAATATTTACTACTTGAAAGAAGACCAAATAGGATTTTAAAATAAATGAGTTTAATAGAAAATACAGTAACATTAACATAACCGCAGTTATTACAGTGACTATGGGTTAAATTTTCCAACTTAGATACTAATAAAATTCAACTAGATTTGATTCAAAGCCTAAGCCTATGCTACTCTCAAGAGCTATATTGTAAAAATAAAGATACAGGATGGTTGAAAGAAAAGTTTAGAGAAAGATATATCATGTAACGTCTCAACAACAACAAAATCCATTAAGCATAGATTTGAAGGTAAGAAACTAACTAGATATAAAGATGGAAATTTCATAATGATGGATTAATTATAAATATTTCAAATTCTGAACTTCTATGTACTCGGTAACATAGCTTAAATTATATATAGCAAAAACTGAGTAAATTATAAGGAGAAAACAATTCATAATCTTCATGGGGATCATTAATAAACCTCTTGCAATAGTTGCTACATGAAATGGAAAATGAGGATGGAATGAAATATTTTTTAACATTATTTAACAAATTGAGGGAGAAAATGGCAGAGTAAGAGGATCCTAGGCTCACCTTATCCCACGGATACACCATGGATTACACCCACATCAGCATAAATGACCTAGAAAACAGCCCCAAGACTACAGGAACAGACTCTCCACAGCTCATCATAGAAAAGAAAATAGTAGGAAGGATGGAGAAATGGTTAGGAGCCAAATGGACCCATGGGACTGTCCCCAGGGTGGGGAAAGATGCAGTGGGTGTGGAGAGGGAAAAGAAGACCCCACACCAAGGATCCCAAGCATGGGGAACCTGCACCAGAAAGACAAATACCCATAACATTTGGCTTTGAAAATGAGAGGAGCTTAACTTCTTGAGGTTTTTTTTTTGTTTCATTTTTTTGGTTTTTTTTTTTTTTTTTTTTTTTTTTTTTTTTAGTTATTTATTTCGAGAGAGACAGAGAGAGTTTGAGCAGGCGAGGGCAGAGAAAGGAGAATTTCAAGCAGGCCCTGCTGTCAGCACAGAGCCTGACAAGGGCCTTAAACACACAAACTGTGAGATCATGACCTGAGCCAAAGTCAAGAGTTGGAAGCCCAACCAAGTGAGCTACCCAGGAACCCCTTGTGACTTCTTTTAATCAGAAAGGCTTGACACTTGGAACTGGAAAAATTAGTAGGCTCAGTTCTAGGAGAGCTGGATGGCATAGGTAAGCAAGTTCTCGCACTTAAAGAGAAGTACAACAAACATCCCTGTTGAGATAAAGCATGGAAGCAGCAGCTTGAAAAACACCTGGGGTATATAGGAAGATATATTTAATCTCACAGCATGTGCTGGAGGGGCAGGAATCTGTGGAAGAATTCTTCAAGAATAACGGAGTGGACAAGTGCCATTTCCCTTCCTCACTCCCCAGCCTAGATACACAGACACGTGCGGGAACCAGCTCAGTCAGAACACTCTCCACCTAATTTGCAAACAGTGTGCCCTAACCCCACGCTGTTCTGTGTACCTGCATCTTTCTAACTTGCTCTCAGCAACAGATTTCCACAGTGGCTACAGCACAGGAGTTTAGCACAAAATATGCTAACAACATGCACCCTGCCCCCTTCAACATGCACTCTCCAGTAGCCCATCCAAAGCAATGCCACAAGCCTGTCACTGTGAAAGCAGCCCCAAAAGGGGTCAGCACCACCATTAAGTGACTCCTGCCACAGGCAGAGGGGGAGAAAATCATACACACATATTCCACCCCTGCCCCAGCAGTGAGCTGAGGGCACACATCTGATTTGATTGTAGGCCCCACCCATCAACAAAAACTCTCAGGTGACAACACAGAGAAAACACCCTATAATTCCCTGTGACCACAGGTCCTACAAATGCTTAGTCTAACAACTCAAGCCCAAGGTGGGCCCAGACTGATCCACTAACACAGGGATAAAATCCTGCCCACAACAGGCAGAGAGAGCCATTGCAGATGACTGGACTGAAAGCAAATGAAGCTTAGCCACAAGAGTAAGGTGCACACTACATGCAAAGGAAGCACCCTTGAAATGCCAAATGCCAGTAAATAGGGAACACTGTACTGCATGGCATTACAGGACCTCTTTTTCTTAAGGCCACTACTTTCAGAAACAGGAGACAGAGCTGCCTTTCCTAGCATATAATAACAGACACAGAGAGTCAGATAAAATGAGGAAACAGAGGAATATATTCCAAATGAAAAAATGGGACAAAAATCAAAGCAAGGGAGCTAAAAGAAATGAAGATAAGTAATATGCCTGATAGAAACTTTAAAATGGTCATAAAGAAACTCCCTGGACTAGAGAAAAGAGTGGAGGGTCTCAGTAAGACCATCAAGAAAGAGACAGAAACAAACAAACAAACAAAAAACACAACTGGAAATGAAGAACTCAGTAATTGAATTTAAAAATACACTAGATGGAATAAATAGTAGAATAGAGGAAGCAGAAGAATGGATCAGAATAATGGAAAGCAATCAAGCTGAGCAGGAGAGAGAAAAAATAAAAATATAAATTAAAATAGAATAAGGGAATTCATAAAACAACTGAATTAAGCGTGTTAACATTCACATTATATGGATCCCAGGACAGAGGAAAAAGTGGACAAAAAAGTTATTTGAGGCTGAAATCTTCCTGAATTTGAGGAGTAAACAGAAACTGAAACCCAGGAAGCACAGAAAGCCCCCAACAAAATCAACCCCAGGAGATCCACCTTGGGTTGGATACATAGTAATTAAAATGGCAAAAAAAAAAAAAACAGTCATAAAAGAGAATTTTAAAAGCACAATAGAAAACAGTTATAGACAAGAGAAGCCTCATAAGGCTATCAGAAGATTTTTTAGCAGAAATTTTGCAGGCCAGAAGGGAGTGGCATAATATATTCAATGTGCTAAAAGGACAAAACCTCAACCAAGAATATTCTATCCAGCAAGACTGTCATTCAGAACAAGAGAAACAGTTTCCCAGACAAAAGTCAAAGGAATTAAGCACCTCACCTCTAAGCCAGTCTTAAAATAAATGTTAAAGGGAACTCTTTCAGTGGAAAGGAAAGACCATAAGCAGGAGTTACAAAGTAGGAATCACAAAATCAGTAACATTAAGAATATCTTTACAGGGCTGCCTGGGTGGCTCAGTTGGTTAAGCATCTGACTTAGGCTCAGGTCATGAGCTCATGGCTTCTGAGTTTAAGCACCATGCCAGGCTCCATGCTGACAGCTCAGAGACTGGAGCCTGCTTTGGATTCTGTGTCTCCCTCTCTTTCTGCCCCTCTCACACTTACGCTCTGTCTCACTCTTTCTCAAAAATAAATATTAAGAAAATATTTATACAAATCACAGTATCCACAAAATAAAAATATTTAAAGTTTGACACCATATACCTAAAATGTGGGGAAAAGAGGGATAAAAATTTAGTGCTTTTATAAAGGATTCAAACTTAAGTGACACTAATTCATATAAACTGCTATAAGCTTAAGATGTTATATACAAACCTAATGGCAACCACAAACCAAAAACCAGTAATAGATATGCAAAAAATAAAGAGAAAATTATCTAAATATATCACTAAGGAAAGCCAGCCACCTGTGAGAAAAGAGAGCAAGAGAAAAGAGGAACGGAGAGAAATGCAAAAAACCATAAAATGATTAACAAAATAGCAATAAATACATATATACTACTAATTATGTTGAATATAAATAGACTAAATGCATCAATCAAAACACAATGTGATAGACTGATAAAGTAAGACCCATCTATATGCTGTCTACAAGAGACTCCCTTTAAAGTGAAAGACACATAAAGATTGAAAGCGAAGGGATGGAAAAGAATTTGTTATGCAAATAAACATCAAAAGAAAGTCAAAAGAACAATACTTATATTGAAATAGTCATTAAGGACTCTAACATGTGACAAAGAAAGACACTATATAATCATAAAGAGAACAATCTGACAAAAAGATTTAACAAATGCATCTATTTATGCACCCAACATGGGAATATCCAAATACATAAAGCTTTTAGTAACAAACGTATATGAAAAAATCAATACTAATACAATAATAGGAGAATATAACACTCCACTTACATGAATGTATCAATCATCCAAACAGAAAATAAAAAAGGAAACAGTGCCTTTTAATGACACATTGGACTCTATGGATTTACCAGATAAAGAACATGCCATCCTAATAGCAGACTACATGTTACTTTCAAGTGAACATGGAACAGTCTTCAGAAGAGAGCACAGGTTAACCTGCCAAACAAGTCTCAACAAATTTAAAAAAACTCCATCTCATCATGTATCTTTTCCAACCACAACATTATGAAACTAGAAGTCAACCACAAGAAAAAAACTGGAAAGAGCACAAATGCATGGAGGTTCATAACATGCTACTAAACAAGTAGAAGACTATTTGTCTTCGTGCAGTCTTTTATTTCCTTTTTGATTTCTTATTTGAAGTATGTACCAAACGTACCAAATAAGAAATCAAAAAGGAAATAAAAGACTGCACGAAGACAAATAAAAAAATAACACAATGGTGAAAAATCTTTGGGATGCAGAAAAAGCTGTTCTAAGAGGGAAATTTATAGCAATACAGGTCTAACTCAAGAATCAAAAAAATTCTCAAATAACCACCTATGCTTATACCTATAGGAGCTAGAAGAAGCACAAAAAAAACAAAAACAAAAACAACCCAAAATCAGTAGAAGGATAAAGATTAGATCAGAATTAAAATAGAAACTAAAAAAACAACAGAAAAGATCAATGAAACCAGGAACTGTTTCTTTGAAAAGATCAACAAAAACGATTTAAGAGAGAGGAAGAGAGAGAAAGAGAGAGAGAGAGAGAGAGAGAGGGAGAGAGGACTCAAATCAACAAAAATCAAAAATGAAAGAGGAGAATAACAATCCACACCACAGAAATAAAAAGGATTATAAGAGGGTGCCAAGGTGGCTCAGTCAGTTGAGTACCAGACTCTTGATTTCAGCTCAGATCTTACAGTCCTGAGATCGAGCCCTTCATCAGTCTCTGTGCTGACAGCATGGAGCCTGCTTGGGATTTTCTCCCTCTCTCTCTTTTTCTCAAAACAAATAAAAATAAAAATAAAACCAGGGTGCCTGGGTGGCTCAGTCATTAAGCATTAGACTTTGGCTCATGAATCTCATGATTAATGAGTTTGAGTCCCACATCGGGTGAGCCCGAGCTCTGCTTTGGGTGAGCATAAGCCCTATTTCAGGTGTGCCCCATTTCTCTCTCCCCCACTCTGTCTCTCTCTGCCCCTCATTCACTTGCACCTTCTCTCTTTCTCAAAATACAAACAAACAAAGCAACAACTAACAGTTGGAGCAAAATTTATTTTAAAAAGGATTATAAAAAATTATGAATAATTATATGCTAACAAATTGTACAACCTAGAAGAAGTGGAAAAATTCCTAGAAACATATAACCTCCCAGAACTGAATCAATAAGAAACAGACAATTTGAATAGACTGATTAGCAGCAATAAAACTGAATTAGTAAAAAAAAAAAAAAAAAAAAAAAAAATCCCCAACTAACAGAAGTTCAGGACCTGACAGCTTCATAGGTGAATTCTATCAAATACTGAAGAGTTAATACCTATTCTTCTCAATATACTCCAAAAAACTGAAGTAGAAGAAAAGCTTCCAAATTTTTTCTAGGAGACTAGCATTACCCTGATACCCAAATCAGATGAAGTCACTACAAAAAGAAAGAGAACTACAGGCCAAAACTTCTGATGAACATAAACACAAAAATCCTCAATAGAACATTAACAAACCAAATCCAAGAATATATTAAAAACACATTCACCACTTCAGTTGGATTTATTCCCAAGATACAAGAGTGGTTCAGTGTTCACAAAACAATGTAACATATCATGTCAACAACAGAAAGGATACAGACCACATGATCATTTTCAATAGATGCAGAAAAAGCATTTAACAAAGCACAGCATCCATTTTGATAAAAACCCTCAACAAAGTAGGTTTAGAGGCAACGTACCTCAATATGATAAAGGCCTTAGAAGAACAAACTCACCACAAACACCATCCTGAATGGGGAAAAACTGAGAGACTTTTCTCTACATTTAGGAAAAAGACAGGAATGTCTTACCACTGTTATTTAACGTAGTACTGGAAGTCCTTGTCACAACAATCAGACAACAACATGAAATAAAAAGTACTGAAATTAGCAAGGAAGATGGAAAAGTTACACTCTTTGTAGATGACATGATACGCTATGTAGAAAACCTTAACGATTCCACCAAAAACCTACCAGAACTGAGGAGGGAATTCAGTAAGGTCAAAGGGTAAAACGTCAATATACAGAATTCCACTGCACTTCCATACAATAGTAATGAAGTAGCAGAAAGAGAAGTTAAGGAAACAGTCTCATTTGCAGTCTCAGCAAAATTAATAATATACCTAGGAATAAACTAGATGAAAGACGTAAAATATTGGTACCCTGAAAATTCTAAAACACTGATGAAAGAAACCGAAGATGACAAAAGGAAAGATATTCCATGCTCATGAATGGGAGAACAAATATTTTTTAAATGTCCATTCTACCCAAAGCAGTCTACAGATTCCGTGCAGTCTCTATCAAAATACCACCACCATTTTCCAAAGAACTCTAAGAAATGATCCTAAAATTTGTATGGAGACACAAAATATCCAAACCATTCCTGAAAAAGGAGAACAAAACTGGAGGTATCACATTCCCATGTTTCAAGACATACTATAAATCTGTAATACTATAAGCAGAATAGTAATGGCACTAAATAGACACGTAAATCAACAGAACAGAAATCCCAGAATAAGCCCACAATTGTACGGTCAATTAAAATTTGAAAAAAGAGAGGCAATAATATGCACTGGGGAAAAATCTCTTTGTCAAATAATGGTGGATAAAATAGACAGCTATAAGAATAAAACGACCAGTTTTTTTACACCAAACACAAAATTGATTAATGGCCTAAATATGAGACTTGAAACCATTAAAACCCTAGGAGAGCATAGGCAGTAATATTTCTGCCATTGGCCATACCAACATTTTTCTAGATATATTTCCTGAGTCGAGTGAAATAAAAGCAAACATAAACTATCGGGACTGCATCAAAAGAGAAAGCCTCTGCACAGCAAAGGAAATAGTCAAGAAAACTGAAAGATAACCTGCTGAACGGGAGAAGATATTTCCAAATTACATCTTGGGAAAAGGGCTGGTATCCAGAATAAAGAACTTTTACCATTCTGCCAGAAACCAAATAATCCAAATAAAAAATATAGAAGACATCAACAAACATTTCTCCAAAGAAGACAAACAAATGGCCAACAGAAGCATGGAAAGATGCTCGCTATCACGCATCATCAGGGAAATGCAAATCAAAATCTTGATGAGTTACCACCTTAACACCCGTCAGATGGCTAAAATTAAAAAAAAAAAAAAAAAAAAAACAATGAACAAGTGAAGAAGGAATCCTGTTACAGTGTTGGTGGAAATGCACACTGGTACAGCCACTGTGGCAAACACTATTGAGGTTCCTGAAAAAACTAATAATAGAATTACTAATATGACTCAGTAATTCCACTACTGTATTTAACCAAAAAAATAAAAAAATACTAATTCAAAAGATACATTCCACCCTATATTAGTTGCATTATTTGCAATAGCCAAACTATGAAAGTAGCCCAAGTGTCCATTGAAAGATGAATGGACACTTGAATACACACACACACACACACAATGGAATATCCATCGATAGATGAATAGATAGAGTTGGTGTGTATGTGTGTGTGTGTATAAATATACACACAATGAAATATGACTTAGCCATAAAAAAGAATGCAATCTTACCGTTTACAGCAACATGGATCGATCTAGAGGATATAATGTTAAGTGAAATAAGATAAATCAAGATGAATGTCATATGATTTTACTCCTATATGGAATTTGAGAAACAAAGTAAAAGGAGAAACCATAAAACAGACTCAAAGATAAAGAACAAACTGGTGGTTACGAGAGGAGAGGTAGGTGGGGGTGGGTGAAATGGGTGAAGGGGATTAAGACTACACTAAGCATCATGAGCAGAGTAATGTATAGAATTGGGGAGTCAGTGTATGGCACACTTGTCAGTAATATAACATTAATTATGCAAATAAAAAAATTTACTTCGTTTCCATATATAGAACCTGGCACCACAAAACCACAAAAGGCACCTTTTTTTTTTTCCCAGCTCGTAGGAAACATTTGCCAAATTTTACAGTTGTGCATAAAAAATCCTAAAATATTAAAATGTTGTGATTTCCCAACAATAATGTAATATAGATATCTATTTTTAAAAAACATAACTAAAGTATTTCCCAAGTCCCGATATATTAAACCATGCCCATCTGATTATGCTATAATTCAAACATGAAATCAAACAAAATTTAGAAAACACTTAACTGAAGAATTAATGAATTCTTGCAGGACATAATTTAAACAGGGTGTAATGAAATGTATTGCCTTGGAGGAGTATTTAAGAAGAAAATACAAAGTATCACGTATTTAAAATTTCTTCTAATTCAACTAGGAAAGGACTAGAAAATTGAAATACAGATATATATAATCAAAAGTAGAAATCTAAATTAAAAAAAAAATTGAATTCAGACAAAGCCAAGAGTTGATTCTTTGAATAAAGTAATAAATTTGATAAAGACCCCCTAGGACTATTTAGTTTAAATAACAAAAAACACATTGTTCATGTCAGAATTTATAAAGGACATGACAAGATACACCACAGATGATATAATAATGAAAGTATAGTATAAACTATGTCAATGAGCATGACAATAAGATGAAAATACTAAAGCTAATAGAATCAAAAACAGAAAATTTTCCCATTTTGTTGTCTATTAAAGAAATTTAACCCATTAGGAAACATCTTCACAAAAGGAAACACTCTGGTTCAAATGGCTTTATCCTTCCATCGGATGGACAGGAGTTATACTAAACTGTTAAATACAGTTTCCAAGACTTCCTTAAAGTTAACAAAGCAGTTCTGTGATGCACAGTATCATTTTCCCAATGAACCTGTATTTTTGAAAAGGCTCGAAACCTTGAGTTTGTGCAGGTTAACATAAAATAAATTAGACAGGAGTGACATATAGTAACACGGTTTTGGCCCAGAGCCACCGTGGAGAACGGGGATGGAGGGTATGGAGGGGACATACAAGGAAGATACTCAGAGACATAGGGGTGTGTAAGGAGAGCCTCACACCCCTGTTCCCTTGTTGGATGTGAGACAAGTTGCCTACAGTGTTAGATACAGCCTGATATACTAAATAAAAATGCCTTGAGAGATTTTATGAGAGAGTTGAGCCTTTTTTCTCAGAACACTAACAAAAACTAACACAGTCTTAGAAATTGATGGCTGCTTTTTTTTCTGGGAACTTCTGAAGGTAAGAAAGTAGCCAGAAGAAGCAGGGGGCTGCAGGAAGACAGACCAAATGTCCTTCTTTGGGCATAAGTGTGGGAGAACGGATACTATGGAAGACAGCACGAATGGCCTTCAAAATAATGAGCCAGGAGGGCAACCTTGTGGCTCAAGAAACACTCAGTAATTATGTTCTTTAAAAGCAGGGTTTGCAGGGCCTTGAAAGAGTTCAATGAACAAGCAGGAAGAGAACCCCAGGGGAGGTGAAGAATGTGAATGTTTGCTCCAAAGAAGTTAGTGACAGCAGAATCTTAACAGCTCTGGTTAGAAAGTACTTGGCCTCCAGGCACCCGGGGTGGGGAGTGGGGGTGCTCAGTTGTTAAAGTGCCTGACTCTGGTTTTCGGCCTGGGTCATGATCTCATTTTTCCTGGGCTGGAGTACCACGTGCAGCAGGAAGCCTGCTTGGGATTCTCTTTCTCCCTTTCTCTCTCTCTCTCTCTCTCTCTGCCCCTCCCCTGGTTGGCACTTTGTCTCTCTCTCAAAATAAATAAGTAAACATTAAAAAAAAAAAAAAAAAAGAAAAAGGGAAAGCACATGGCCTTTTTCTCTTCTATCCCAATTTACCCTACATTCACCCTGGAGACTCTCCACCAACAGGACACAGAGGTGGAACAAGAGTAAGTGACCACAACCCATTCCCCACCGCACGTCTCTGAGCTGAGGAGAGGAAAATATGGCAATCTGATATGATATTGACAGCTTAAATTTGATATTAAACTTTTTAATCTAATTTTGATACTTCAACTATCTTAATTACCAAAGTGAGACACTGTTTACAATTAAAAGCGACCGGAAGGCTTTGGGCTATCCTTGAGATTTCTTAAAAAGATAGGGGAGGGAGATCCTAAACAGCTTGTTGGAAGACCATAGCTGGAAAAAAATGTTCCACTCCCTCTTCGCACTCAACAAATGAAGAATTTGCGATAGACTGCTTATAAAGCAATGAAAATATACATGCATACCTTATTTTGTTTCAACTTTCTCTCCACATACTTTAAATGAAATCTTTCTCATAGCATAAAATTTATCTAAACCCAATAATGTTAATTTTATCTAAACAAAATGAGCTTTCCATTTTGTTTATGTTATTTTGGCTAATTACACCCAAACAATATTATATATGCAATATATATTGCATATATATTGCAATTATATATTTATGCAATTATATATGTATACATACATAATAGATATGTAAAATGGTATGCAGAGCATGTAACATTTTGCATAAGACCTTACGTATTATAAATCATGTAGTATTCACACATGGTATAGTATATATTCTATGTTATAATATGGTATAGCATATATTGCCTATTATATAATATATACTTTAGAAATTTAACATTGAAAATATAAAAAGCATATAAAATATTTTCATATATTCTTTTTCCCTAAGAAAAACTAGATATTGTTTTTTTCACCTTATATGTACATATATAATACCTTGTGTTTATGAATGTAGAGAACTCTACCACAACCATACACATATAGATGTAAAAACTCACAACCAGAGAATGTTAGTTGAGATTATAAAATCAACATCAACATACGATCTCCAAAAAAAAAAAAAAAAAACACAGTGCACTACTTACAAAGATAAGAACAAACAAAAGTAAATTTACCGGTAGTATTTTTTAATTTGCCAAGTCTTTTGCTTTTCTCCCCTGGCGAAGTCTTTGTTTCTCTGTGTTTGTTTGAATAAATAATGTTTTATTGCTGAACAGTGTAGTTGATACCTACATGGAATACATTCCCTTACTTTATAAATTACCCTGACCATCTGTAACTGCATTTGAAAATTTCTATAGTTTCACATATTTCAGTAATACCAGTATCAGAGACAGCCATAGTAACAAAACATTCAAAATCTGTTTGGATATTTAATCACATTTTTTACAACTTTGAAGGATCAAGTAAAGCTTATAGTCTTTGCATTTTTGTTGTTATGGTTGCTTTTTAATTAACCAGGATCACCTTGAAAATAGCACAAAGGTGGAATACATTTTTCTCTTGTACACATTAAATTAGTTGGTTTATGCTTTCTTACTCATTTATATTGATCAACAACAGTCTTGCCAAGCCTAGGACTTGAACTTGTTTTTTTGTTTTTTGTTTTTTGTTTTTTTGTAAGTGTGGATTACTTTATTCCTTTAAAACAATTTTGAGAAGAGTCAAAGCCAGGGTCATTTCAATTTGATGTGATGAAAACTAACATAAACACCTGGTAGACATGATTTCCCTTGATTCAACTTGCATTATAAGTGCTTAACAAATGTGATTTTATGAACGTGAAGAGTCACAGAACATAGCTGGGCTAGAAACATTTTCTTAAAATCCATACCCCTCTGTCCCCTAAATCCAATTTTAGAACATATGCTGCTATAGTTTTAGGTCATTAAATAATTTTTGCATACAATATTCCTCTCTCCGTTTGTTTTGTTTTTGTTTGGTTTTAATTCAAATCTAAGGTTAGCTCAGTACACTGGACATTGGGCTCCAAAAAATGTTAGCAGGAGTATAAAAAAAAATACCGAGGGCTAGAATGGCCTGACTACATCAAGCCTGGCAATTTCATGAAATTCGGAGCCTGATTTGCTCCAGTTGATACAATGCTAGGCTTTGTACAACATCATACAGCCACAATCACAGAGCAGAGTGAGTCCATTCATGCAAGAATAAATTGACGCCCCTTGGACAATCAGTGTGAATTTCTCTTGTCAGCAACATAACCGCACAATCTAACCAGTTACCAAGTACGATGTTCCCTTGTGGCAGAAACTTTAATGTAAATTATCTAAATTATGAAATTATCAACCAATCCTTATAATTTTTCTCAATATCGAAGAAACATTTGTTACGAGCAATTTTTGCAGGTTGTCAAGATGTCATATTGGAACTAAATTATGTGCCTTCAATTTTGCTCTTACTATTTTAAAATCCATATTAATACTGCACTCACCCTGCTAATTATAAAGTATAATTCACACAAGTTATAATTAACTTTTACAATACTAGAAAGCTCTGACCACTCAAGAAGGAGCAATTTTTCTAGTTTTATGACCTCTATATTAAAATATCAAATATTACTTCATTTTACGGCAAGACAACACACCCTATTTAAAGAGTCATGGATTTTATGGTTGTTTTATATTATGCTCATGAAGTTTCAATCAGATGGGTACCATTATTCTTATTTTAGAAAAAAAAAAAGAATAGATTTACGTAGAGTTTTGAGTTGAAGAAAGTCAGAGATATCTTCTTAAACCTAACTCAGATCAAATCATACTGAATGGATTCACTTTGCATTTGGAACTGAGAATTCAAAGCTGGAGATAGTTTGTCTCAATTTTTAACTTTACTTTTCACGGTATCTCTCCATAAACCCCTTTCTCTGTGCATCTCACACTCAGGCAGAATTGCCCCAATGCAATACTCACTTTCGTTGCTCTGATACTTAACTCATGCTGCTGTTTCCATTCCAAGTGCTGCAACCTCTTCTCCACTCTTGGGAATTCTGCTGCCCATAACACTTCAGCGAGATTTACTACCTTTCCAGCAACACTTCCTTCTCCCCGCAGTTGTATTTAGACATTTTTCTGTCACACTGCTACAATCATTATAGCATGGCATTCGTTTCATTCTCCTTTCTTACATAGCAAATAAAATCCACCACTACAGTATAATGTTTATTTTATTTTTTACATTTTAATGTTTATTTATTTTTGAGAGAGAGAGAGAGAGAGCATGAGTGAGGTAGGGACAGAAAGTAGCAGAGATACAGAATCCGACCTGTCAGCAGAGAGCCTGACCTGGGGCTCGAACCTACAAACTGTGAGATCATGACCTGAGCTGAAGTCAGATGTCCAACCAGCTTAAGCCACTTGGATGCCTCAACAGTATGTTTTTATTAAGTGGAGAACAGATCTTCACTGGATTTATTATATATATATAAAATATATATATATTATATATTATATATATTAGAACTCAACAAATGTTTATCCAAATGAAACTTTCGTATTTAGTAATCATCATGCCAAAGGTGGTATTGGATACTGCCATCACCAGCAAAAATTATAATACCATTTCTTGAGTTGCTACTTTATAACAGGCCCCCCACACTGAGTTAACTGCAGGCTACCTCACTATTGCTTCTAATTCCAGCACAGCCTAATGCCCCCACAGCCTTCTCAAGGTGTGGCTGGCAGTCACTCTAATCAGTTTGGCTTTACTGCCTCATCTCTCAAAATTCCACTAGGCTTACATGGGGGTAGAGGGGATGGAGAAGAAAACATCTGCATTAGGGTCTCCAAGTTTCAACTCAGAATTATTGAGTTTGTGATTAACTCAGAAATAGAACCATGGATCTCACGGGTTAAATCATTATGTGTCATAAATTTTTAATATTACTCAGTATTTTAGAAAGTGATTCTGATACAAAAATAGCATTCTTTTTACTTCATAATCACCTTTATCTTTTAACTACCTTTTATCTCACAAAACAGGAGATCAAGACCTGACCTGAAATCAGGAGTCAGACACTTAACCAGCTGAACCAACTAGGCGCCCCCATAAATAAACTATTTTTTAGAACAGTTCTCATATACCATTCGCTCGGTTTCTCCTAATGGTAACTTCTTAGATTACTAGGTACATTTGTTACAATTAGTGACCCAATAGTGATATATATTTATTAGCTAAAGTCCAGACTATTCAGATCTCAGTAGTTTTTATCTAATGACCTTTTTCTATTAAAGGATCCCATCCAGGATACATTTAAGTGACATCTTTCCTCATCTCTCCTCTTTCCTATGACAGTTTTTCAGTCTTTTCCTGTTTTGTTTATTTTTTTTAAATGAGTATTTTGCAGGCTGCCCCTCTATTGGAATTTTTTTTTGTCATGATTGGATTGGGGTTATAGACTTAGGGGAGGAAGATAAGAAAAATAAAAAGTCATATTCATCTCATCATATCAAGAGTACAAACCAGGAACATGATTTATGACTGTTAATGTTGAACTTTATCATCTGGCTGAGGAAGTGTTTGTCATATTTCTTCACTATAATGTTGTTATTAAATCTGGTTTCTGTAATGTTCTCTTTAGAAGGAATTTGCTATGTGTAGCCCACACTAAAGAATAGGGATTGTGCTTTTCCCCCTTGAGGGTGGAGTCTCTATCAGTTAGAATTCTTCTACTGCAGGGGAGCTTTTCTCTGCTCCACAATTTATCAACTTACTCAATTATTTCCTTATAATCATATGGGCTCATGAATATCTGTTTTATATTTTGGGTTATAATTTAATATTATTTCATTTTATTCCTTAAAGTGTTCTAACATTGGTCCTTAGGAACCAGTTGGCTCCTGTCTCTTTCTGACATAACCTAGTCAGTGTGTTTGTGGAAGAGTACTTAGCTCTTCCTTACCTTCAGATGCTCCAGACACATCTGGTATATTTGCTATCCCAGCCCTATAATTAGGTGTTGCTCTAGGTGTCATAATTCATTTTATTGGGGAACTAGAAACATCTGGGTGTGAGTGGTGCTCATTGCCACTGGTGTCTCATTTCTCTCAGGCTCTCTCAACTCACAGAAGAAAGAAATCTATGTATACTAACTTGTGTATCTACAAATATTTCTGTATGTAACCATCTATAGTAGGCTAGACCAGTTCTTACCTACATCTCTGAATTAATCTTATTGCCACATGGCTTATTCCAGCCTTCCTCTCCTTGATTATCTATAAACTCACACTCCACAGTGAGATAGATTCCTGGCTCCCACCATCTGCCCTACAGAGATTTTGACCATTCATTCATTCATTCCTTGTTAATGACCTTTAAGAGTTCTTTGGATATTTTGAATGTACAAAATATGTGCTTTTAAGTTGTAGGAATAAAGCCATTGTCCATGTAAAATCATAATCCAGAGAGATGTCACTACCCCCCTCCCCCCCCGCCTCGTTCAGGGTCTTTGATGGACTAATAATTCAATCCATTCACTATTTATATTAGTATCTTTTCAACTGTTTTTGTAAAATATGGTGGGTTTTTCCCCCTACACATCATCTTTTATTCTTTTTTTTCTAGCAGATTTATATGAGAAAAACAACCTTGTAACTAACTAGATAGGAAAGGGAGAAGAAATCCTAGGAATAAAAATGTTGCATTCTCTGTTGAGTTTCCTTTACTATTTGTATGGCCGAGTTCATCTCCTATTTTTACCTCTTTGGAGAATAGAATGTATTATATATCTCCCTAAGGCCTTTTTAAATTCTATTGTTTCTTCAAAACATAGTTAGATGGATATAGTGCTTCAAGGTGGTATATAAAAGGAAACACACATATATGTAAAACCTAAAAGAAATAACATAGAAAATAGAAAGACATTTCATTATAGCCTCAAAAAGCAAAATAAAATAAATATTACATATAGTTATGGGAAATTCTAGAAACAATATCTTGGAAATCCATTCTATTTTTTTCATGCTTTAATATTTACTCTGCCCTATATGCCTGCCATTTTTCTGAACATTACAGATAAAACACAAAACAGGACTGAAAATGTCTAAAATCTCATAGCCCTGTTTTCTAAAAGGAGACAGATCATTAAGAAAATATCAATTAGTGACAAATAGTATGATAAAAGCAAAAAAAATGGTAGCTATTAGTTAATACTTCCAAATCATTCCAATAATGTAATTACTTTTATAACTAAATTTATAGACTAAAAATAGCTCTTTGTTTTAATGTTATAGATTTGTCATCTTTTAGCTATATTTGTTTATGCTAAACCTTAATATATAAGATGCATCCAACATATATTTGAACCAGTTTCTTCTATATAAAGATATGGAATTCTCATGTAATGCTGTGTGTCCATATCAGATATGTGTTCTTGTTACAATTTACAGAGTTTTTCAGAGAGGGTTAGAATATTTTTAAGTATTAATATGTAAATATATATGTCAGATTTTATTATTTTGGAGCCAAAGCATACAAAGATAAACACTGCTGGGTGCACATGGGATTTGAAATCGCATTCTCGGATCTGAAGGCTCTCCTTTTTATCGCCTTTGAAATAGGATGTAATGTCACAATGATTCTAAAATCATGATTTAAGTAATGATTTAAAGTGTCATCTGTGGAGCTGTGCAGTACAGCCCTGTGGCTTCTATCAAGAACACTCTTAGGGCTGAGTGTGTGCTTGAATGCACTTATAACTGAATCATGTCCCTTGACATAGCTGAATGCATGTGTACGGCCCACCAACGTGCTGGTTTGTCACCAGTCACATCAATCACATGAATGCTAGGGATGAAAATACTTGTATGAAAAACAGCTACACCAGGATATTCTTTAGTAATAAAACTATACACACACACAAACACACACACACAATATGTATGTGTATGTATATATATACACACAATATATATATATATAGTAAAAATATAAACAAACTCTGTGTGTGCACGATGTGTGTGTGGGGGAACATATGCATAACTAATATGGAGAAATACACACATGGAGAGAGATCACAAAACAAGTGTCAACATGACATAACACAAAAATATGCTACATAAATTGGGAGGACTGGAATTCCAACATCAATGCAGGCTTGGAAGTGAAAGGAGGAATATTTCTCCAGATGCATGTTTCTTTCTAGAACCAGTGATAAAGGCCTAATATTTTCAGTAGGAGCCATTAAAATGCATGAAAGTTTTATTCATTCTAAGGAGATACTTCTTGTATTGAAATCAGAAGATCATAAAAATTTTGCCACAGGCCCTGAACCAAGTTAAAAAAGAAAACATACCTTTATGAGACAATAAGTTGGAACTTAAAATGTTTTGGTAGAGGTGCAAATTTCAAAGGTCATCTGTCATCCTAATATGGAAAGTTGATTGCCAAGCAGTGATAAATTGTCCGGACTCTCAATGATTTGGTTAGTTTACACATTGGCTCTAAAGTACTTAAACAGTGATATTTCACTTGCCTAAAAGTGGATAGTGGGAAATAATTGCTCTCCTGGATTGTATATCCAATCACTTTACATATTTCTATTGGGGAGCAGGAATCTGAGTCCCTTATATACTGGAAAGTAGGGTAACATTCAAGTGCCATATTACTGCTTAGAAATAAGTGCCAATGATGAATTACACTAGATATTTTGATATTCTCTGATTTCTTCCTTTCAAAACCATACATTTATGTAATATTTTATAAATACTATTTAAGTGAAGTTTTGAGAGGTAGGTAAGGAAGTGATCATGCCTCATTTTGTATATGTAAGTAAACTGGTCTCGAAGAGGTTAAGTGACCGGCTTCGGAATCAAATATCCAATAAATGAATACCAGATATACAGAGAGGCTGTCTGTCCCCCTTCCCCAGTCAGCTTCACACTATGGATGGCAACTTAGGAGAGAAAGGATGGAGGTCCAGGCATCTTCTGCCCAGGTATTGTACATTAACTAGACAATATTATGATTTTAATCGCATTGTATATGAATGAAGAGAACGAGAAAGTTATTTTTTTATGATTCACATTTTAAGGATTTTCTTTAATATGATCCACCTCTTAAACTTTGCTTTTATTTTTATGTGATACAATCTACTACAGCAGAAGGATGTTAGATTGGATCTGAAGACAATTCTAGCTGGGCTGATAACATGCTAAATATTCTTGGGGGTATTTCTCAATTGACGTAGCTTCAACTAAAGAGCTTTAGAAAAAGACGCACTCCAAGATACACTTTGGCTATTAAGTGGTGTGATTCAAAAATAGAGGAATTACTTACTTACAGAATTCTTCTAAAACCACAAACCGAAAGTAGTAAGGTAAATTCTCTAATTCATTATTTGTTTTAATTCAGAAAGATTTCGCCCTCCCAGTCTTCAGTATTCATGAGGATGCTACAAAGCTTGAATATCACTCTTTACAGAAATACATCCATGCTACGAATGTGGATGATGCAAACACTCTGGGGCTACACTAAGCACGGTGACCCGAGTGCCCTGGACTGGCTTTTCCTTTCTTGGTCTGCTTCCACACCAAACCACGCCCAGAGCCCTCCGTGGTATGATCACCTGACCAGGAGGGCAGCACACCAAGGGTTATGACTTAAAGTCACGGTTTCAAACTGTGGCAACTTCTGCAGCAGAGGTGGTGAAAGAGGGAAAATTACTCAATTGTTTGCTCTTAGAACTCGTTTAAAATTCCCTGGAGAACAGCAGTATTGCTTGTCTAAGAAGTTGTTCATGAGAAATTAAGTACATTTTCTGGGTGAGAGGGCAGCAGTAGAGGGAAGAGAAGACATTGCAATCCTGGTGTGGCCTGAGGCAGGTCACAGATGCTGACTTGGACCTTGAGTTCCTGATCTCAAATCTGCAAACATTTGTGCAAAATCCAAGGAGTAGCAAAGCCCAGACCTTTAAGTGGGGAAAGTCTTAATTATCTCTAAGTAAGGTAACTGACTTTTTAAGAAAAATTAAGTCCGGAAGTCTTCAAATTAAGAAAAAAAAATATTGATCAAAGACCAAATTTGTAGATGGATAACGGTAATTTTTCCTAAACACTTACACAATCTCAATATTCTGCCTACTAGGTAGATCTATTTCAGTGGCACTCTACCTAACAACTTTTATTTGAAAATCCTTTTAGAAAATTCAGTCATTTTTGCACACCCTTATGCTAGATTCTTGAAGACATGCTTTCTATCAGGAAGAGCTTCAAGTCTCAGAGTAACTTTTTATTTAATGAGAGATACGTTTGATTTTCTCCTGCCCCTTAAGATGTATTCCAATACACTTTGAGTCTGACCAAAAGTCAACCCAGGCTTATTCTTAGGGATAAAAAATAAAATCCTTTATAAAAGAGCAAACTATCGAATTAGTGAACTGCTCTATCTCACACAAGCATGGTTTGAGTCACTGCACTACCCACATCCCTGGGAAGTATGAAGAGCTATATTGTGCACAAGGAATTCTGGAAGAAAAAAACAACAAAACAAACAAAAAACAAGGATGACAATTCCAGCAAACAGAAATCAAGGGAAACGGATCTTTTCCAAATAACACAGATTTTATGGAAAATACCCATTTCATGTTCCCATATATATATATATATATATATATATATATAACCTAATTGATATGAGACCTGAGGACAAAATAGATGTTTTTAAGCACTGGCTACTAAAAATGAGAATTCTTTGTATTATTGGGACTTATTTTTGTCTTAAGATATAGTGGTTTTAATGATTTCTCTGGGTCCACCTTTAAGTGATGTTCCTATAATGTTGCATCTATTAGTCATGTATTTATTTAGAGGCAACTCACGTAGATTTATACATGCTAAGGACAAGTTGTATTTTATTAAGAAAGCACCTTGTGACAAGTATGAAAAGTATAAAGAAAAAGTTTGCTATATTCCTATGTGTGCATATGCATGTGTGTTTATATATATATGAATGCATATAGTATTTTTATTTCATTGGATTTCATTAATGGGGAAAAATAATTACCACCTATTTGTGAAAGACAGGTCAGACAGGTCCAAAATTTACTTGAAAAAAATTATAGAGCTCTTTAATATTTATTATAAGTTTATTACAGTGGGGAAAAACAAAATGGGGATAGGAAGAAAAGAGTCCTACTCATAAATTGATTCTTTCTCAGACACAATCAGTGTCAGCAAACAATAATCAAATTTCATGCAAAACCATATTTTCAGTTCACTTTTAAAACTCTCTAATGTTGTTCTGCCTTTCAATAATGGGTAATTGGAAAAGGCAGTATGCATTTTACAAATGTTTTCCCTTGGATTTCTGAAAAGGTGACTTTTTCAAAAAGTAAAAGCCAGAGCATTTCTAAGTCAGAGAAATCTCATATAATTAAAGCCTCCAGCTGCATGCATTTTTAACACTACAGACAACATAATAATTGACATGTGTGATTCTGGATCACACTTCAGATTTTAAATTATTTTAGTCTGCTGAAATGTGTTTAAGTGCACTAACCAGAAATACTTTCAGTAATTCAGCTTTTAATGACTATCCTTCACTTCAGAACTACCTTTGATGTTAAAATAGTCTAAGAAATAATGTAATTTTCCCACATGCTGGTTGGGTTATAGTCAGCTGTTTCTTAAATATTTCATGTAAGAACTCTCTCTGACCCCTACCACTGTGAAAATGTGAGGAGATTTTACTTACAATAATTTTATATCTTGTAGTTCACTAAATTAACTGGCATGATCAGGACCTCAACCAAAATTGATTGCTGAGCCAAAAATAAGATCAAAGCAATAAATCAAAAGGATATAGCAGATGTAAAAATACAAATTACAAGAATAAGTTCAGAATAATTAATATTTGCAAAATTGCACTGAAAAAGACCTTCGAAGGTGTAAAGCTCATAGCACATTAAAATCTAAAATTTTAAATAGGCCTCTGAACCCAGAAAAGACTACTAATTCCTACTTATTTGCTGTAAAGCCAACAGGCATAGTACCACAGAGCTCAATTAGTAATTACACTAATTTCTCTGCTTAGTTTCTCGAGTTCCTTCAACTTTCTGCTACCAGACTATTCAGAAATATGAGCGCATTCAAAAGATTTCAGTCACCTTTTCTATGTACCGGTCAAGGCCATCGTTTCTGTATGCTTCTCCCTAAATTGTTTAGGCAAAATATAAATATGTATAAAAGAAAATTATTGAAGATATTATTTAATAAATTAAATTCAATAAGCATTCACTGGGCTTTCGTTATTAGGGAGCTGTCAAATTTGGGGTGTACATAAAGATATGAAATCAAGTCAATCATCCTCAGGGAGTTTCAATCAACCTCAGGGAGTTATAAGGGCATAAAAAGATACAGTGTGTGAAGAACAAGATAAATGCTAAAAAGCAAGTAAATATTATTATGGAGAGTTTGAAGAGGCAGGGCTTTACAGAGTTGAGACAGTGTGAAAGCATTTCTGGGCAGTGGCAACTTATGTGATGGATTTTATTTTATTTCATTCATTAATTTATTTTTAGGAGACGGATTTTAAAGGATCAGAGAAGGAGTCTTTCCAGAGAATTAGTGTTGATAAAGCACAGAATCACAAAACGTGGGGCACACCCACAGACCAACAAGCAGTCCAGCCTGGCTGCAACCCAGCTCTGCTTGGAGAAACAGTGGTGATTATGACTGGAGAGGTAGAGGTCTGAAGTCTTGTTGGGTGGCTGTGACCTGCACAATTCAAGGCCTGACTAAATCACATCACGTCTTCATAGCAGTGTACACAGAAACTAGCTGGGGGGGGGGGGGAGATATAACTAAGAGGTGAGAGCAAGAGGTTTTTTTTTTTTAATCTAAAGAACGGGAGGGAGAGAGAAAAAGGAAAAAAAAAAAAAACCCACAAACAGCAGTATGTTAACATTAGGTCCTAAAGCATTTCCTAGTATGAATAACTAAGATGAATGAATAAAACTGTAAGTAAGATAGTTTGATAATCCAACGGCACCAAAATGACCAATAAAAACTAAACTCATATCATAGGGAAAGTTAGGCTGTTGAGTACATTTGTAAGACATTTAGAGGATTAAATGAGATGTTTTTAAAGCTATCTTCAATTTGTTGAAGAAATAACAGAAAACCAATGCTGAATTATAAAATGAAACAAATAAAACCCCTAAAACCTAAACCAAAAACAAACACTGAGCATAGGTAACATTCCAGAAACTAGGTTAAATTATTTATTGTGCACTATAGCCATAAGATTATCATTATGATTTTATAATGATGATCCTATTACTTTAATGATAAGAATTATTATTTCCATTTAGTATGTGTAGGAAATGAGAGTAAATACATTAAATTACTGATTCAAGTTTGCACGGTTAGTGTCTTACAGGTTAAGACTTCAGGCTGTTTTTCCAACCACACAACATGAAGTGACTGTGCATGGTATCTGGGAAGGAAAAACAGGAATGAAATCAGAAAAGTAGGTCTGCAGATTCCAAACAATCTCTAACAAGACTCAAGATGAAGAACCATGAGAGTGTGAACGAATGGTAATTGTAAATAAATGCAAGAATCAGAAAATATCTTGGACAATTAATTATGTGAGCATTACAAATCAGTATAATAGTGGAGAGGAAGAAGAAAGATGCAAAACGTATTCGGTTATTTGGGTTAAAACTATAAGACATCAACTGAATGGTTATTGATGTTAATAGAAAAGTTCAGGAAATTAAAAGGAGGACATCATAAGATATTTGGATATTTATGACTGCTTAAAACTGTAGGCTCCAAATAAGGGGATTTTTCTACTTATTATTTCCAGGCAAAATTTAAATTCTTACTTTTAAAAAGTTTTAGTTGGTCATTAAATACTGACATTAAAAGATGGAGACTGGCATGCAGAAAGTTCATTGGTTTGTTGCCTCAGGATAAAAACCTGTTGGGAATTCACATGGAATCTTAAGGGACCCTAAATAGCCAAAATCATATTGATTAAGAAGAAAAAGTTGGAGGACTCATACTTCCTGATGTCAAAACTCGCAATAAAACTACAGTAATCGAAAGAGTGTAGTCTGACATAGAGACAGACATGCAGACCAATGAAATAGAATAAAGAGCTCAGAAATATAGTCTTGCATGTGCATTCAAATGATTTTCAACAAGGGTGCCAAGACAATTTAATTGGGCAAAGGACAGTTTTTGCAATAAATGGTGCTGAGAAAAAAAATATTCACCTGCACAAGAATGAAGTTAGACCTTCACCTTACCTTATACAAACACTAACTCAAGAATGGATCAAAGACCTAAACATGAACACTAAAACCACAGAGAAAGAAGAAAACATAGGAAAAAGGTTTCATGACATTGATTTTGGCAATGATATATTTGATCTGACAGCAAAACACAGGCAATAAAAAGAGACTGAACTACATCAAAATTTAAAACTTTTGTGCATCAAAGGATACTATCAAGGAAGTGAAAAGAACAACAACAGAATACAAGAAAAAGTTTACAAATCATTTAAATAAGAAATTCATACCCAGGGCCACCTGGGTGGCTCAATCAGCTAAGCGTCCGACTAACAGCGCAGAGCCTGCTTGGGATTCCCTCTCTCTCCCCACTCACTCTCTCCCAAAGGAAATAGACACACTTAAAAAAAAAAAAAAAGAAAGAAAGAAACTTATACCTAGAAAATTCAAATAACTGCTATGACTCACAACAGCAAAACTCAACTTTATTAAAAAACATTTTTTTAATGTTTATTCATTTTTGAGAGAGAGAGAGAGAGCGCGTTAGCAGGGAAAGGACAGAGAGAGAGGGAGACACAGAATCTGAAACAGGCGCCAGGCTCTGAGCTGTCAGCACAGAGCCCGACGCGGGACTCGAACTCACGAACTGTGAGATCATGACCTGAGCCGAAGTCGGAAGCTCAATGGACTGAACCACCCAGGCGCCCCCAAAACTCAATTTTAAAGAGGTCAAAGATTTGAACAGACATTTCTTAACAAAGATATGCAGATGGCAAGTAAGGACATGAAAGATAATCTACATGACTAGTCATCAGGGAAATGCAAACCAATATGATGACAACATATCTTTTACAGTGGCTACTAATCAACTGAAGGAAACGTGTTGTCAAGGATGGGGAGAAATCAAAACCATTATATCTTGTGGGTGGGGATGTAAAATCTTGTAGCCACCGTGGAAAACAGGTTCTCAAAAAATCAAACGTAAAATTACCATGTGATTCCATAATGCTGCCTTCTAGGTATATGCCTAAAAGAATTGAAAGCAGGGACACAGACATTTGTATACCAATAGCATCATTATTCACAAAGACTAAAAAGTAGAAGCAACTCAAATATCCATCCATAGATATATATATTTAAACATGTTGCCTATACACACAATGGAATATTATTTAGCCTTAGAAAGGGAAGGAAACTCATGCTTATGCTGCACCACAGGTAAATCTTGAAAACATTATGCTAAGCGAAATAAGCCTGACATAAAAGGAAGAATAGTGCATAACTGTACAAATACGAGGAATGCTAACACAGGTAGGTTTATAGAGACAGAACAGGCTAGTACTTGCCAGGGACCTGGGTGAGAAGGGGATGCATGGGCTGTGCTTAATGAGCACACAGGTTCACTTTGGGATGATGAAAGACTCCTGGAGATGGAATGTCGTGATGTTCGTGTAATAATGTGAATGCATTCAATGCTACTGAATTGTATGTGTACAAATGGTTAAAATGGAAAATTTTAGGTTATGTGATTTTACTGTAATAAAACAAAAAGATTTTTACCATTATTTTACAACAAAACAGAAAGATTTAAAAAAAAATCTGTTGGGGAATAAGAGAAGAGAGCTTGGCAGAAGAGGTTTTGAACTGCAATGAAATTAAACAAAGGCCTCCGCCAACTCAGTAGGGAGCTCTGGACCTAGGATGTCCCCCCAGAAGTGACCTGTCCTGAGGACAAGGGCAGGAATCTTTATACCATCCACATTCTAACAGACTTCGGGTAAAGGTGCTTCCCAAGAGGTAGAGCACTCCTGAATGAGGCTAGCCTGTCCTTCAAAGATTGCAAGGGAGGGACTTAACCAAGAGTTATCATTCCTAGCAGCTGGGGGACAAGGGCCCCACTCTTTCAGGGAAGACGGGGCAATAAGCCACACCAGCCATTACAGCCCACTCTACTGGACCCCTTATTTAACCCGCTTCCATAACAATGGAGCTGCTCTTCCAATACTACCGGTTCTCTGTCCACGCTCTGATAGCTATCCTGGGTACACGATGGCGGGGAGTCTTGTCTAACAGGTGAATGCTTCCATAGCAGTAACAGACCTGATACCTCACCCTTCTTGACCCAGCCTCACCAGAATCCTACTCTTTTCCTACTCCCCTGCTCCTCTTGTTATCTGCCGGCTAAATCATGCAGCTCTTTCAGCTCTGAACGGTATTATTACTCCCTAGCCTGAATTAATAACACTTGTAATATTTCTGATAACTTTTAAATTTTTACCTATTTCTTTAAAAAAACACTCATGATAACTTCTGCTTGGTAAAAACTGCATCTTCTGTGAAATGAGAGAATGGGAGCAATATTTTTTATAGCTCTGTATTTTACACTATAAATATTATCTTAATAACTGTGGGGCAAAGTGTATCTCAGTTTTAGAGAAGAGGAACCAGAGACCCAGGGAAGTTAACTGACTTGAAAAGAATAAATAGCTAGTGAGTAGTAGAAGAAGAATTTGGCTACAAAATCTTTATCAACTACTTCATTACTGGTCATATTTCTGAAAGTTACCATTTTCTGAGAATGTACTGTGTGGCATACGTTGTGCAAGTCAGTCATAATTTAAATTTAACACCTAAAATCACCCTGTAGGAAATAAGAAAAAGTAATACTCTAAATTAGCATTATTCCTGCGTTACAAGTGAGAAACTTGAACCTCAAACAGAGGCAAAACTCCGTGACACAACCTCACACCGCCCACCATCTTTGTCTCCATTTGCTCCATTTTATGAAGTTGCCATACCCAGAATGACTCTGAGATACCCGAGGAGTGCTCAAAAGTATCAAAGAAATACATACACACTACACACACATACATACAGGCATATCCTATTTATGAATATGGAGAAAGAGATAGAGAGATAAGATAGAAATAGAGACAGAGACAGAGATGATAGATAAATATGGAATCACAGGGGTATACCATATTGCTTTTGTGGACGTATAGTACCAACATCATGGGAAATATTTCAGTTCAGCAAAAAAGGCCAAAACAGCTGGCAAATTTAAATGCTACATTCTCTACCACAAAATAGTTGAAATGTGTCATTTTCTATTTAAATGGAAACAGAAAGCAAATCAAATAATGCATGTTGTTTAGAAATTATTATACTATATAGGGTACTCCATGGTGATTTTAGGCTACGCAGGAAAAAAGATCAGAATCTCCTTTAATAGGGTATAGTAAATACATTATTCCTTTTCTCAAAAATCCCTCAAGTTGGGTTAGAAATAAATGGAATTTTACTACTATTTTAATAAGGCTTGGATGATTTAAATTGGTAAGCCCAAACCACTTTATTTTAGCAAGTACTAAAACAGTATTTAATTATCTGTAGTTAACAGTACAATCAAATGGATTAAGCTATTATATCAAGGTTCCCAGAGGTAGATGGAGAACTCAACTGGTCCATAAGATTCAGGATTAGTGGACAGTACAAGGGCACTGTGTATGGATTGGATTGCCTTAATGTTGTACTCATTTGCAAACGATAAAACAAAACCTAAACAATCACCAAAACTGAAATAAAATGTGAACAAATTATCTAAACAATAGTAGATATGCCAGTATTTCAAATAACAATTAGAAAGCCTTTGAGAAGTTCAAGGCACTGTGTGGTGTCAATGCATTTGATTTGAAAAGTTTTAAACATAAAGTCATGAGTTGGACCTATATAAAGAAGAGCACATCCTAAATTCAATGCTAGGTTAGAAATACAGGAAAGATACATTCCATTTTCTACAGCAAAGGTTCAACTACAAATGGGCTCATTTTATGAAGTTCGTCCTAAATGGGCTCAATAATGCTCACCTATACAATCTTGCTTTATTTAGTCTGCAAATATTTATTTGAAGATAACAAGTGGTAACAGCCAAGAATTCTATTTAGTCCTTTTCCATCTTGTAGATAAATAGAAATGCTAGAGGTACAATGCAATGAAGCAGGATAATCAATGAAATTATTCACTGAGAATATGGGACACTGAGTTACCCACACGTGGAAAGTGATTTTAGAGCAACTCTTTCTTATCTGGGTAATTAGAACTCATTTATCTTAATAAAACAAATAATAAGAACAGCAAGATTTCTAAACAGAATACGTGACTTTGTAGAACTGACAATACAATGGTAGAATTTGAGGAAATAAAATCCTTTATTAAGTGGCCTATTAATGTTCTGCTTTGTTTTTTTTTTATTGATAATATGACTTCTATGTTGTAGAAATGAAACCATTCAGGAAAGAAAGTAGCAAAACAAAAAGCATGTATCCTTCCCATTGAAGAATAAAGTTGAATATTGCCACCTTTAGAAAGAAGTAACCTGTTCAGTGAGACCTGTTCACACTTCTGCTTTCACACTGCAAGGATGAATCTTATCCTAATCTTAGACTGGTCTCCAAAAAAAAAAAAAAAAACCACCTCAAGGTAGTATTAAAAGTCAAAGTAATATTTAAAAACCAGGCCAACGTTCTCTTCACATTAGAAATATACATGTTTCAGTTGCTAATCATGTCACTAATGGAAAATTCAAGTCCATTACACAGAAAAAGGAAGATTAATCCACACTAGATAGTTGATTTTATAACAAATAACTATAAATGTGGCTGATGTTGCTGACAAGAAAGGACGGGCATGTGCAGAGAACCTTGAGAAAAAGTAGGGCAGGCAAACACTTGATCATGCTGCGTGTGTATAGTTCCACCAAGCAGCAGACAAGCTATTATAACTTTATTGTTTCAGGATATAAGCCTATTATACTCTGCAAATGAAGACACTGACATTTTGCTGTACTGGTTGAAATGATTAACAGTTCACAGAGAACAGTACCAACTGTGCCAAATTAAATATATTAAAATTTGAAGGTTTTACATTCGATATGCCCTCCACTGTAAATGCACATACAGTATAGTTTAAATGGCCTCAGTGGCTCCGTTAATAATGTGGTGGCATGTCAGTTTTGGAGATGCAATTTAAGTCGTTGCTATTTTGTAATAAAACATGGCAGGGTCTGTTTTTCTAAACCATTAATAAGGATATCTAGTGTTGGTGGAATGGTAAAGCAGGGTATGTCTATAAGCCTGTTCATATATATGTTTATATTTTATATGGAGAACATATATATTCATGTACCTAGAGAAGCCTCTTAATATATATGTGTATATGTATGTACGTGTATGTGTGTATATATATGATCACTTGTGCCGTGGCACACCTCAACAGACTTAGGAAGCAACATTCAGAATACATAGATAGTTAATATATTTTTTAATCTATCTTGAGTCCTGATAGCTGTCTTCTAGTCCTTTTAGTTCAAAGTATCCTTTTATTTAGTCATATACTTCCCTTTACTCAAAAGAATTCATCTCCTCTTATATGAATGCAGATTCTATGGCATCCTAAGTTATTTTACCTGTTTCTACTTCATTCTCCTCATATGTAAACTGTTGATATTCACACGAAACCCAAAGATTTGTAGCGAGGATTAAATCAATATTTTAGAGTTTATCACAATGTCTAGCATATAGGGAGACTACAAAACTTGTTAAATCAAAGTGTTAGTGTTCATAATTAGCTCTATCTCACAAATATTGCATATTCATCTGGTACCTAGATAAAATTACCTCGGAGAATCGGGAGCATTCCCCAAACTAAGGAAAATATATACACTGACTTGCCCAACCCTTCTGCTTCTGGTGCCCCAGTGATGACACTTTGTCATCCTACATGACCTCAGTGTTTTCTCTCCAGATGCTGTATATCTGGGTGTGCATTTCTACACGTATTCAAGACTTCTGCTTCATTTTTAAATACAAGAATGTACTCAGCCCAGTGCCTATGTGCACAGAGACATCAAGGGTCACATTTGCGTATTTATTAGACCTGACGACTTATCTTAGTAAAACTTCAGAGTTGGTATTTTCAGGGTCATGATGTTAACTAGTTTAAAATGTGTTACTCATCTTGGTAAAACATGGAGACACAAACTTCTTGCAACCAGTAGTGATAAGAAGATAAAAAAAAAGAATGTGAAAGAGGAGAAAAATTGTAGTTATCATTTAGAAGGAACTTTGCTGTTACGTTCCCAGGCTGGTGACATATCCTATCACGGATCAGGTAATTTCTTCAACTCCCCACAAAAACGCAAGCTAGTAGTGGCTCAAGTGGTGTTTTCTTGGTTTTCACATTTTCAATTTATGACTGTTGTAAATGTCCCTGAGAAGATGCAAGGGTACATTAATAACTGTATAATCAACATGCTACCTTTCTGTTCTCTATTTAGAGAGGAAGGAGGGCAGAGAAACAAGATAAAAACATAAAAAGTTAAATCCTGGCATTCACTCTTGGGGATATTAGGACAAGCATTACAACTTCAAGTTCCGTGTACATCCTCTGCCTGATATTCTCAATATATGCACGGTATACAGGTACAGATAAAGATATAAACAGATGTATATACATACCTATCCACAGTTCACCCTTGAATAACACAGTTTTGAATTGTTTAGGTCTACTTATATTGGACTTTTTTCCCCAGTAAATCAGTGCTGTGAATGTATTTTCTCCTTCTCCCAATTTTCTTAACATTTTCTTTTTGTCTAGATTGTTTTATTTTAAGAATGCAGTAAATATAATATATAACATATGAAATAGGTGTTAATCATTGTTTTATGTTATCGTTAAGGCTTCTAGTCACCAGGGGATATGAACAGTGACGTTTTTGGAGAGTCAAAACTTTTATGTGATTGTTCAACTGGGTGGCCCGTTAAGCACCCCTAACCCCTCCGTATTCAAGGGTCTACTGTATATGTATCTTAAAGAATTCGTTCTTTAAGGGATTTGAATCACATTTTTAAAGAGTGGTTTGTATTTTTAAAATGAAACCATGAGGCTAAATGTAACTAAAATGCTAAGAGAGGCACATTATAAAAGTTTGATGTTAGAAAGAATTAAGAGAGGAGGTAACAAAAATGAGAAAGAGTCATGGTTTTGAGCCAGTTGATTACAAGGGAGTAATACCCACATTTTCATATACTTCATGCATTTACTCAACTGTACCTATTTATAAGTAAGCATACAGAATATTCCTACTGAGTATACTGACCACATTTGTAGATACTCTAGAAAAGGCAGAAAAAAAAGAGGAAGGCCTGACATCATAAAATTCTCAAAGTTTGGAATATGTAGAAAATCAAGTTTCACCCAATTTATGTACTTTAAATTCTTGTCATTATTTATCATTAGTTATTATCATTATGATCATTCATGATTTACTTTAAAAATACTGTTAAAATACAACTGATAATGTCAAAGAGTTAGACTTAAAAATGAGACAGTTCATGTACAAAGCCAGATTGTGAATGATAACCACTTCTTCAAAGGACTCTCAAACATCTTTCCTTACTATGGGTGATTATTTTAAAAATAATCTGCTTTGGAGCACCCGGGTGGCTGAGTTAAGGATCTGACTCTGATATTGGGTCTGATCATGATCTCTGATCTAGTCCCATGTGGGGCTCTGCACTGAGCATGGAGCCTGCTTGGGATTCTCCTGGCCCCTCTCTCTGTGCCCCTCCCCTGATCACACTCTCTCAAATAAAAAAATAAAACAAAATATAATAAAATAAAATAAATAATCTGCTTCATGTAAATTTATTACTATGAAGCATTGAAATGATTATAAACTGGTGACATTTGGTAAACTTCTCAATATACATCTCTCAGCATTATTAAGTAATCTTTAAGCTTGACATTTAGTATTTACTTTCCAGTAAATATACTAATATCTTAATATTTAAAAGAGATTGTGTTATTTTAATTTTTTATGTGATATATTTTAACATTGTTTTTGAAAAACAATATAGAATTGAATCATTTCAATAGATTTCACTGTGAGAGATAAAAATCACTTCTCTTCCTTTCAAAGATGTAAGATAGTGCCGGGTCTTTTATAACTTCTGTATTTTCAGCCATAATCAGTAGCATAAAGAAATATAAAGGATATACATAATGTCTGTTATTCACAAAGTTTACTCTCTAGATTTTACATAGACTGACAAATATTCATTTTAAATGTTAATAATTTTATACATATTGGATACCTTTTTAGATAAATGTGAGTTTGTCTTTACAAAGGTACTTGAGTCACTAGAAGTCTTGCCAAACGAATCATCTCATCGCCTTTAGCTTGATGACTCATAATGTCATCATCTAAGCAAGAATTATTTACAGGAGGTGTTACATTGGTATTACACATTCTTTCCAGTAAGGCCAAATACCCATGATAAAACCTGAAAATCTGAAAGATCAGCCCGGGAAAATCCATCTATGAGATCCAGTTCAGTGATCATATATATCCTACCTCTAATTTTATTTGAGGGCAAACAAAATATAAATATTTTATTTATGTAAATATATATAAAAATATTTTATTTACATAAGAATAATCTGGAAGGTGAGAACCAAAGAGATGATGAAATCTGTGCTTTGAAAATTAAATTTTAATTGGTAAACTGAGAGTCTATTGGTAAATAATAAATCTGTGCTGTGTTAGACCTTAATTTCACCCGGGTTTCACTCACTGAAAATCGGACAGGTATGAATTATTACATCTACTTACTTGTTCCAGATATTACCAGGCAACAATCTGGAGAGAAATATCTGTTATACATTTTTATGTATTAATTTATTATGCTTTAAGCAGAAAATCTGAATACCCTTTATTCCACCACTTACCCAATCCACCACATAAACCTTGTACAAAGGAGGCAGGAGAAGCAAAATAAAAACAAAACGGTATTCTCCAAACTTTAAAAAGGTTTTCAAAATTATCAGATTTGTTTCCAGTAGGTTAGCATTATCATATTTTAAATATTTTACAGTTTAGAAAAAATCTTTCATAGGATACCATGAATATTTTTGAATATACCCTCAAAACCAGATGAAATAAAATTTGAAGCTCCTCTTTGGAAAAACTATAGTAATTCTTTTCCTGAAGTGTATAAGAGGTCACTTATCCTGACATTCATGTCCTCCTGCGATACCCAGTGTCTCAAAGGGAGTCCACCTGCTATTAAGTCCATGGGACTTGGTCAACCTCAGGTGAAGCAAGAGACAAATTCTCTCTACATTAAACCCCTAATTTGTACAAATTACTATCAAGCAGTATTTTTATCCAGCAAAGCAATTATTCAAGACAGAGGGAGAAAAAAAGCACTTTTAGACAAGCTAAACCGATTTCTTACCACGACAAACCCAATTTTACCGAAGGAGCCTTTAAAGACACAACTTCAGAGAATAAAAACGACATCAAGGAGAGACAGAAACGCAAGAGGGTAGGTTAAGGAGAAACTGGTGAGCACAAAGGTCAATCTGAAATATTTGCTGTGTATCACAATCACAACTGTTATCTTATACGGAATTAAGAACAAGATAAAACTAAAACCCAAGTTCACAACCGTCTAAGTCCAAGCACTGGCCCCAGGCACTTAATGCAAAACAGGCTGCAGAATTAAAATGAATTCAAATAAAAAAAACAATAGTCGTGATCTACACATGCAAGAAAACATTTAAATGCCTACTTTAGAGAAAAACAAACCTAACAGTTCCTTAAGACACACACAAGTTTCACAGACGTATTTTCTCCATTCATATTCTGGAGAGTAAACTAGACAGAAGAGACTTTTTTTTTCTTTTCATTCCTTTGTTGCAGTTACTCAGTCTTGCTGACCATCCTTTCAGTATCCCTCGTGCAATTCCTACAGAATCTGAGGAGAATGTTTTTCATGATGCCCTTTCCTACCTTTATGAATTACTTTTCTCTGCAAAGAAGATCATAGGTCCTACAAACACACTGTCTCATTCCAGCTGGCGCGGACCCACAGTGAAGTATCAGTTTTATCTTCCAGATCAGCAGGATAAATATGAAGAGAACAAGCAGTGTACTGTCTGAGCAATATTGCTAGGTAGCTCTGCATTGCCAAAATAATTCCATCCAAAATAACTTTCTTGGATGTCTTTGTCTTATCACTATTTACTGTGTATTGCACACCAAAATTGAAAATGGCACAATTAAAAATCATTTCACCATGGAAAGCACTCTATATATACATTAAGATGTATAAAATAGTGTTGGAAATTCCTTTGTTCCTTTAGGGTGTTCCTTTATGGCTTTTTGTCCTCCCCATTGCTTTATTTGAAGTATTACACAATGATTTGGGCAAAAACATAATCTAAGAGGTCAACAAATTTCTAACTGTCATGACATGTGCAGTGTTTACATTGCTTAATTACCAGAAACACTCATGAATAAAATGATACTCACATGCTTTTGCTTATCATTTTGTCCCATTATTATGAAATTTTGGGCTATGAGCAAATGATGATTTAAATTCTTCTGGTCATCAGAATTGGTAACTTAGAAGTTTTCACTCAGTCCATCAACGACACAAAATGTAGGTTAACTGAGTAAATGCTAGCCTAGATTTTCCAAGCAACCAGACGAATCAGTAACTTAGAACCAAGATTAAGAACTTTTCCCTTGGAGAGAATTGCTGGTGTAGGAACCCAATGACTCCCGGCCAAATTTGCACAATGCAGGAAGCGCTACCTTCCTCCTGAAGTCAAGGACCACTCATGACATGATGTGTGTCTCACAGAGATCAGAAGGTGAGTCAGACTCCTGTCTTTATTCCCACTCAAGAACCTGACAAGGCAAAAACAGTGTATGGCTAACATTCTTTGTTAGTGAATTCAGCCTAGAATTTGTCAAGGTACATAATGGTTGGTGTTTCCTACAGACCAGATATTTTGTCATGTGGGAGGACAAAGAGTCAGCCTGGAGTCAATGTGACTTCTGCTTAAGAGTATTATCAGTGTACATAATAAAAGTCAAACAAAAAGTCTTCCAGTGGTGGTGGGCAGGGAGCTCCTATAAAACCAGAACCTTGCAGGGACTAATACTCAAGGAAAGGGTACCTGTAGCCTGTGTCAGGGCAGAGTCCAAGCAGAGGATCCCCAAAGACATTATGAGAGCTTAGACTAGAGGAGTAACTAGTGCAAATCAGCTAGAACCATTTGCCAGATGTAGAGAACACAAAATTATTTTAGAGCAGTACCAGTCAAGTAAAAACCTTGTGTAAAATTCCACCCCTTCACTCCTTCCCCTCTGTTTTCCAACTTAGGAAGCTTCGGGATGAGTTGAATGGAAAAGAAAACAGTACCTGGCTATTCCTCTTCCCAGGCAGCAGGCGATCTACCTGAAGCCAATCCTTTATCTCACGATGGAGATTTAAATCAAATGCATAGTTATTATTAAAGACTGGGCATTTTAACTGTCATTTTCATACTTCATTATGTGATCTGGGACGCTTGAGTAGCTCAGTCGGTTGAGTGTCTGACTCTTGATTTCGGCTCAGGTTATGACCTCATGGTTTGTGGGTTTGAGCCCCATGGTGGGCTCTGTGCTAACAGTAGGGAGCCTGTTGGGGATTCTCTCTCTCTCACTGCCCCTGCCCATCTCTCCCTCCCTCCCTCTCTCTGTCTCTCTCAAAATAAATAAATAAATAAAATAAATTTTTAAAAAATAAATAGTTACCACAGGACTCCCCAAGAGTAAAATGAAGATTCAGAAACCTACCAAAATTTTCATAAGAATCTTACAAGTCATATATGATCAATATTTGGAAGCCATCTGCATAAATGAATCATCTTTCCTTCCACTCAAAGAAGGATAGATTGTATTTCAAACATCAGATCAACTTCGCCTATAAAAGAAAGAGAAATGAGAAGGAATACACAGTTTTCTTTCCTTTCTTTCTTTCATTTTTTTTATGGTGCCCTCTTAGTATCACCATCTGGCAGTTTTCCTGTGACAATTATTGTAGAAACAAGTGGCTCTTATCCCAGCAGTCAATGGGACACACAATAGATATTTAGAAGAAAGAGAATCTCCAATCACATACAGCACAGATGTCAGAAATGTAAAGGGTTGGATATAGTTTTCTTTTTTCTCCAAGTTTCACAAGGCAAACAACATAGTTTGATCACCACCTACTTTTGACTGCAATGATTAATCTAACGCAGGTCTCTCTGCCTCGATTCTATTGACATTTAGGGCTAGATAATACTTCATTGTGTGGAACTGAGTGCATTGTATGATATTTAGCAGTATACCTGACCTTTATCCATTAAATTCTGGTACCCTTCCCGAATCCAACAACTGAAAATATCTCCAGATATTGTCAAATATCCTCCATACAGTAAAAGTGTCCTCTCCCCCTACCATGAGAACCACTGGTTTAAAAGTTAGCTGACATACAAAAATACTCATTTGTAATCTATTTCTAACATGCCTTATTATCATTTAGCATTTTAAAAATGTTCATAATATTCCAACACAAAATGTTATCTTTTCATAAATCCCAATTGGTGAAAGCTGATATATTAGAACAGTGCTGAAAATTAGGAGATTTTGTTTCCCCAAAGCTGCCAGAGCTCTTCAAAGACAGAAGTATTTTTGGTACTGTTAAACTGCGTCATGAAATTTGGAAAACACAGAATTAATTTTGTAAACTCCTATTTCATTGAAAATTTAATAAGACATTATCTCAACTCTAAGACTCTTAGGCCACCCCAGCAGCATGAAAATGTTGCTACTCCTAGCACCAACTTCACAGGGTGAAACATCTATTACCCCCAGATTACTTGAATGTCACCATAAGGGAAATTGTCTTCCTGCTGCATTATATTGGATTTCTTTTCTATGCAGCCATAACCTAATAATCTTATGGTAATCTGTTATTTTATTGCTTTATACATTTTTTTAGTTTACTAAATATTGAAATTCCCAGAGTATAAAGAAAAATGTCTTGAATATGTTTTGATTCAAACTGAATTTTCATTACTTTTTAACAATATTCAGATTTTACAAATTTTGTGATGTGTTAAACATCATTAATTTTTTTTTACTTTGAAAATAATTTAGCTTGAGAGGAGATGGTCCAAGATGGCAGCTTAGGAAAACCAAGAACTCACTTCCTTCCATGGAAATACCACATCTATAGCTATAAGGGGAGGAATTATCACTGAAAAAGAACAGAATACTAGATAAACAGCTTCCTCCACAAAAAGGGATAAAAGGGCCACACTGAGAGGGGTAGCAGAGGTAGAGCCACGGTCTCATCAAAACTCCCACCCCTAGTGCAGTGAACCCTATCAGGAGTGGTATGTCTGGTCTAGAGCCTCTCCAGAGGGCTCTGTCCACATCAGGCTCCCCAACCCTGGGGACATACATCAGAGAGACAGGGCCCTAAAAACATCTGGCTTTGAAAGCCAATAGGGCTTACATCCAAAGGCTCAGGGGTGGGGTGGTAGGGCCTGCGAGGATCTGAGATACTCCTTTCCAGAAGCACATTTGCAGATGCAGTCCTCCCAGGACCCAGGCCAAAGACAGTGAAACATAGTGAAGATAGTGAATTAAACACTGATAAAGGTAGTATAAAGGTTGAAAGACAAAAAGAAGTAAAATTAACTATAATTACAATTATTGAAAGAGATATAAGATAAAAGAAAAATACGACATGAGAAATATAAAATATTGAAAATGCATTCAAATTTATGTTTCCATCCACTTAAAATAGGCATATATATATACATATAAAATATGTATATGGATATATATATACATATAAAATATGTATATGGATATATATATACACACACATATAGTGTGAATGGATATATATATGTATACATATACACACACATCCATATATATCCATACATTATACAGTATACCATAGCCCTGGTTTTGCTTTCTGCATTTTCAGTTACCAGTGTCATCCATGGTGAGGAAGCAGATGATCTTCCTGATGTAGCAGCAGAGGCTCAGTAGTAGCCTAACATTACATCATAATTCCCGTGTCGTTCACCTCACTTCATCTTAGCATATAGACATTTTATCATCTCACCTCATCACAAGAAGAGGGAGTACAGTACAATGCGATTTTGAGGGAAAAACAGACCACGTTCTCCTTTTATTGTAGTACATGATTATAATTCTTCTACTTTGTTATTAGTTGTTGCTCATCTGTTGCTGTGCCTAATTTATACATTAAACTTTATCATAAGTATGTATGTGTAGTAAAAACAAATATAAGGTTCAGTACTATCTATACTTTCAGACGTCCCCTGGAGGTCTTGAAACATATTCTTCACAGATGGGGGGAGGGGCTACTGTACAGGCTGTTATATATGAAACAAATGGTAATCATGAGGCAAAAACCTATAGCATATACACAAAAGAAAATGAAAAGGCATTTAAATATAACATTAAAGTAATCATAAGGGAAGAGAGCAAGAGAAGAAGAAAGGAATAAGGAAGAACTAAAGAAATGGCCAGAAATCAACTGAGGAAAAGGCAGTATCTATTAATAATTTCTTTACCTGTAAATAGGTTAAATTTTCCAAAAGACAGAGAGTGGATAAATGGTAAAAAGTCAAGGCTCATCTATATATTGCCTACAAGAGATTCACCACAGCTATAAGGATGCACCACACACAGACTCAAAGTAAGAGGAAGGAAAAAGATATTCTGTGCAAATAAAAACAAAAAGAAAAGGGCAATAGCTGTATTAAGCCTGAAAAAATAAACTTTAAAACAAAGTCTGTAATAAAAGGTTAAAAAGGCATTACATAAGGTAAAAGGGTTCATCCAATAAGAGGATATAGCATTTGTAATTATTTATGCACCCAATAAAGTAGAACCTAAAAATATAAAATATTAATAGACCGAAAGGGAGAAATTGACAGCAATACAATAATCCTGGGGACTCTACTATCCTACTTACATCAATAGACACATCATCCAGACAGAAAATCAATAAGTAAAATTGGCCATGATTGGCACATTAGATCGGATGGACCTAATAGACATATCTAGAACATCCCATCCCAAACCAGAATACACATTTATCTCAATGCATTTCAAACATTGTCCAGGACAGATCACATGTTAGGCCCCAAACAACTGTCAATAAATTCCAGAAGGTTGAAATCCTATGAAGCATCTTCTCTAATCATAATGGTATGAAGCTAGACATCGACTGTAAGAAAAAAATGAAAAAAATAACAAGTAGTAGAGATTAAACATTATACTTAACAACCAATGGGTCAAGAAAGAAATAAAAGGATAAATCAAAACATACCTGGAAACACATGAAATTTGAAATTCAACAATCCAAAATCTATGGAACACATCAAAAGCAGTTCTAAGAGGCAAGTTCATAGCACTATCTGCCTACCTCAAGAAACAAAAGCAACCTCAGAAACAATATAATCAGAAAAAAAAAAAAAAAAAAAAAAACGAAGCCCAAAGTTAATAGAAGGCAATAATTAACATCAGAGCATAAATAAATGACATAAAGAATAAGAGTATACTAAAAACTCCATAAAGCCAAGAGATGGTTCTTTGAAAAGATAAGCAAAATTGACAAACCCTTAGAGAAATTCACCAAGAAAAAAAGAAGAAATAACGCTCAAATAAAGAGAAAAATAAAATACTAGAAGTTACAATTTATGTCACAGATATTTGGAGGACTAAAATAGAGTATTATGAACAACTATATGCCAACAAATTGGACAACATAGAAGAAATGGGTAAATTCATAGAAACATACACTTTTCAGAGATGGAATCATGAAGAAAGACAAAATGCGAATAGACTGAATACTTGAAGGGAGATTGAATGAGTAATCAAAACCCTTCCAATAAACAAAATTCAGGACCAGATGGCTTCATTGGTGAATTCTACCAAGTAAAGATGATTTAATACCTATCTTTTCAAACGTTTCCGCAACACTGATGAGAAGGGAACATTTCCAAACTTATTTTGTGAGGCCAGCATTACCCCAACACAAAACCAGACATGGACAACAACAGAAAGAAAACTACAATTTCCCTGATAAACAGAGATGCAAGAAATCTCAACAAAATATGAGCAAATCAATTTAACCATATATTATTAGGATCATACACCATGATTAGGTGGGATTTACTCCAAGGATACAAGAATGGTTCAAAATCCAACATCATTATGGTATACCATGTTAACAAAATACAAAATAAAAATCATACAATCATCTCAATAGATGCATAAAATCAATTGAGCAAATCCAACATCCACTTAGGATAAAAATTCTCAAGAATGGTTATAAAAGGAACATACCTCAACATAATAAAATACACAAATGGCAAATCGTCACCATTTATCTCACCCAATGGTGAAAAAGTAAAGCTTTTTCTTTAAGACCAGGAACAAGACAAAGATGCTTATTTTTGCCTCCTTAATCAATATCATATTTGAAATCCTAGCCACAGCAATTAGACAAGAAACAAAAGTCATCCAAGTTGGAAAAAAAAGTAAAATTTATTATGTGCACATATAATGATACTGTATATAGAAAACCTGAGATAATTGACCACTAAACTGTGGGAACTAATAATTAATTCAATAACATTGCAGGATACAAAATCAATATAAAGAAATCTGTCATATTTCTTTACACTAAAAACGATCTATCAATATGAGAAATCAAAAAACCATCCCACTCATAATTCCATTAAAAAGACCAAAATACCTGGGAAAGAATTTACACAAGGAGTTGAAAGGCCTGTATTCTGAAAACCGTAATATGTAAATGACAGAAACTGAAGAAAACACCAACAGGAAGATTTCTGTGCTCATGGATTGGAAGAATATTGATAAATTGTGCATAATACTCAGGAAATCTATAGATTCAGTGCAATCCCTATCAAAATTCCAATAGCATTATTCACAGAACTAGAATAAAGAATTCTAAAATTTGTATGGATCCACAAGGGATCCCAAAAAGCAAAAGGCATCTTGAGAAAGAAAAACAAAACTGGGGGTATCATAGTCTCTGATTTAAACCTTTACACAAAATCATCATAATCAAAACAGTATAGTATTGACATAAAAAAAAGAGAGAGAGAGAGATCAATGGAGCAGAACAGAGAACCCAGAACTAAACCCACACTTACTTGGTCAATTAACTGATAACAAAGGAGCCAAGCACATACAATGGGGAAAAGGACAGTAGGTCTCCAATAAATAGTGTTAAGAAAACTGGCCATATGCAAAAGAATAAAAATGGACCACCATCTTATACCTTACACAAAAACTGACTCAAAAAGCATTACAAACTTGAAATTGAGACCTGAAACTATAAAGCTCCTAGAAGAAAACATAATGAGCTCCTTACATCTTGGCAACGAATTTTTGGATCAGATTTCAAAAATAAAGGCAACAAAAACAACAATTAAGAAGTAGACTACATGAATGTAAAAAGCTTTACAGCAAAGGCATCCATCAAGAAAATGAAAAATCAACCTTTTGAACATGGTAAAATATTTTTAAGTTAGGTATCTGATAAAGGGTTAATATCCAAAATACCTAAAGAATTCAACTCAAGCAAAACAAACAAACCTACTAAAAACTGGCCAGAGGATTAAGTACACATTTTCCCAAAGCAACATACACATGGCCAACAGACACATGAAAAGATGCTCAGCATCACTAAGGATTAGGGAAATACAAATTAAACCCACAATTAAATATCACCCCACATATGTTAAAATGGCTATTTCAGAAAAGAGAATAGGAAGCATTGGTAAGAATATGGAAACAATGGAACCCTCATACACTGCTGATGGGAATGTAAATTGGTGCTGTCACCATGGAGATGAGTATGGAGATTCCTCAGAAAATTAGAAATACAACTAATAGTTGATCCAGCTATTCCACTTCTGGGTATTTATCCAAAGAAAGTGAAAACACTAGTTCAAAAAATATATGGACCCCTATGTTCACTGCAGCATTATTTAAAAATAGCCAAGATACATAAAGAACCTGTTTCCATTGATAAATGAATGGATAAAGAAGATATAGGTGTACACACACACACACACACACACACACACACACACTGTAATATTACTCAGCCATAAAACAGAATAATACTTTACTATTTGTGACCACAAGGATAGACCTTGGGGGTATTATACTATAAGTGAGACACAGAAATACATATACTATATGATTTCACTCAAATACAGAACATTAAAAACAAAACAAATGAACAAACAAAATCAAACTCGTATTTCTTTTATCAGTGTCACAGTATTTAGAATACAGACCTTTCACCTCTTTGGTTAAAGTTATTCCTAAGTATTTTATTCTTTTGGATCAATTGTAAATGAGATTTTTTCTTTCTCTTTCTACTATTTCATTATTAGCATAAGGAAGTGCAATTCGAAACAACTTAATATGTCAACTATACTTTAAATGTTTAAAAATTAAAAACCCTCATAGATACAGAGAACAGTGGTTATCAGAGGGGAAGGTGATTATGGGGTGTGTAAAAAGGGTGAGAGGGGTCAATTTAATGGTGATCTATAATAACTTTACTTGTGGTGGTGATCACTTTGTAATGTATACTGATATCCAATTATAATATTGTATACCTAAGACTAATAGAATATTATAAACCAATTTCACCCCAATTGAAATTTTAAAAACTTATCATGTAGATTTTAACTCATTTGAAATAGAAGTGTAATTGTCAGGATCCCTCCCAATTAGGCACCTCCTCCTGAAGACCTTTTTGGTTTTATTATCATAGCAATGATAACTGCATAAAAAAGAATGAAAATAGTTAAGAAACAGAAATAAAAGTGTTCTTATCTAATATCATAATAATGCCAACTCAGTATTTGAGAGAAGCAGTCACGATTACATTTTGATAGGTTATTTTTAATAGAAGAGAAAAATCTCAAAATATTTAATGAGAAATAAAGAATCCTGTTTGATCAAATTGATTATTTTACACTAGAGAAGAACATATTTTATTTTAAATCCCTATCTTCTTTTCCAAACTCTTTTCTCAAAAGATACAAAGTTTAATCCTATGTCAGGTCAGCAAATAATCATGGCTTAGTATGTATACTGCATAGTTCTCCATCCTTCATTTCTAACATGAGCATGAATAAGAGTTTGAAGTCATGTGTATTCTTCAATGTGCATGGAATATTTTTCCTCAATCAGATAAACCACAATGGTATACAAACAAAAAGAAATCTATGTGGTGACATCTTAATAGCTTTTAAAAGGTTTGGTCTACAATATTCCATGAGCAATTAAGTTACTACCAAAAAGTGATCACATATAAATCCATTTACATCTTTTTTTTTTTTTTTAAGTTTATTCATTTACTCTGAGAGAGAGAAAGCAACCTGGGGAGGGGCAAAGAGAGGGAAAGAGAGAGAATCCCAAGCAGGATCCACACTACCAGTATGGAGCCCAATGCAGGGCTCAAACTCATGAACCATGAGACCATGACCTGAGCTGAAATCTAGAGTCAGATGCTTAAGTGAGCCACCCAGATGCCCCAATCCATTTAAATTTCAGAACGTGTCAACTCTCAGTCTCTGCTTTTCTATGTTACAAAACTCAGACCCTTTGAGTTAAAGTGACACTAACAACATCCTAATGAAGTCATTGGTTTAGCCAGGACTACAAAGAAACCAGGACCACTGCCTCCTCTCAGGGATTTTCCTATTCTCTCACCAAGGGCTGCATATATTATTTTGTGTGGAGAGAAAAAAATGCTGTGTTACTTCATGAAAAAATCTCTAAAAATAAGTTCTAACATATGTACTGCAGGAGTGAATCTGGGGCCATTAAAAGATTCAAAAGTTTGTTTCTATGTAATAGTGTCTCTCAATACTCTTATGATATCCTATTTTCTGAACTCCTGGTAGCTACCCCAGTCCCTATGAACCTCATCTAAACTTCCTACATTAAAAGCAAAGGAATGACCCCCAAAATAGAGAGTAACTAAAAATAAAAGAAACTTTTAGTTTTTTTTTAGTTTTGTGACATACTCCAACACACAGTGGATCACTGTGCGAATTAATGGAGGAGTCATTTAAACAGTAGTTCTAGATAATACGGTGGCAAAGTGTGAAATAAAAAATAGTTCAGTGTAAAACATTGCCTGACATTGCAACAAAGGGACAACAGAGTAAGCTAAACTCAGTCTCATTAAGCTCATATGAAAGTGTGTCACCAGACAAAGGCATTGTTACAGATAAAAATTCAGGCTTAAACTAGACAATCACCATTCACCTCAGTGACAAGGCTTAAAGCTTATTTAATAAATTTCCAATGAAATATTTATGAATGGATACAAATTCTAATTAACCAAGAGTCATTCTATAAAAGGAAACGAATAACAAGCCTTCTAACCCATACTCTTCCCATTCAATACTGAAAAAAATAATCATACAGAGCCCATTTTTATTTTGGGGAAAGGACAATAAATATATGTTTAGTAATACCATTACTGGCATAATCTAATGAGGAAAATGAACCATGGGCTTTGTTTTTAATCAAAATAATTTGTGTCATTATTCTAGGCCTACTGGTACCACACTCAAAAACACTTAGTTTCCATCTTTAAGACAAGCCCTATCAGGAACCAGAGAGTTTGAGAGACTAGAAATCCAACTGGGAAAATATTATATAGCTTTTCCCTGTGATATACCTAGTTAACTATGGAAACTCATAATCAACAGAATATGCTCCATCTAATTTCAGTGCATATAAATATGGAATGAGTTATACACATTTTTTACAACTAGGGAGAAAATCTTACTTTTTTTTTTTTATTTCTAGTAAAGCTGCTTTCTTGTTGGGGTAAAACTGAACAGTTTGTAAATAAAATGAGAGGAGAGTCAACAGGACAGCTTCCTTAATCAGGAAGATGACTTTTCTCTCCTTGGCATGACTTCCAGAGGCACCAGAAAATTAGAGCTTTCTGACTTTTTTTTGGCTGCTAAGGTATCAGGGAGGATGAGTGATCCCATTGGGAAAGATGTAATAAAGATGTTGGTTTTCTCCAGTGTTACCCCATTGCCCAATGGAAATCACTCATGCATCTCCTGCCCAGAAATTTCTGGAAGCTTAAATTCACTTCTTGTTCCTCTGTCTATCCAGTCAGGGAAACTGATGAAAACAATGAAATTGGAAGAAAATGTATAACAGATGAGGTGGTAATTAGTAAGAATGAAATGAGTGTGATGTACATGAACACTTACTTAGGATTGCCGGGTCAGACTTCTCAGAGGAGCGGATTTTTTGATAGAAATCTGAGTGAAGGGAAGAAGAAAGTCACTGGAATATCTGGAGGAGACACAGTCTCAGCAAAGAGAACAAGAGCCCTGCAGCCTGAGCTTATTTGGTCTCATCAACTAACAGCAATGAGCCTAGTGTGTCTGCAGTGGAATGAACAAGTGAAAAAGAGGTAGAAAAAAATCAGAGGAGGAGGAGGAACTGGAAAGGGGGTGTTTGTATCAGCAGATCATAGACGATCACATAGGTCACTGTGAAGAATCTGGAATGTATTTTTTTTTTTAATGTTTATTCACTTTTGAGAAACAGAGCGTGAGTAGGGGAGGGGCAGAGAGAGAAGGAGACACAGAATCCGAAAGAGGCTCCAGGCTCTCAGCTGTCAGCACAGAGCCCAATGCAGGGCTCAAACTCACGAACTGCGAGATCATGACCTGAGCCGAAGTCGGCCACTTAACCGACTGAGCCACCCAGGCGCCCCTGGAATGTATTCTTGATGTCCAAGGAAACCAGTGGAAGATGTGAAGGAGAGGAACGGCATTATAGGACTTTTCCATAAAGGAATCTACTGGTTCTAGATGGAAATACATAGTATGGTATGCCAGTGTGAATTGGATCCATGAGGAGGGTGCAACAGACCTTATGAGAGATCATGGTGGCTTGGTAGACCTGATAAGGCCTGATAAGAATAAGGATATATTTTGAAGACAGACAAGAAGATTTATTACTGAGGGTTTGACAGTTTGAGAAATTTGTGGAAAGCCACGCCTCTAATATGTTTCAGACCCGAAATTCGACCCATTTCTCTCAGCCCTCTGGTGAAGTTCCTTCCCACGACTTCGTGGTTTCCAACCAAAGATGGTCATGGTAACGCATAGCAGTATTTACCAAACACCAACTTGTAAGTCACAATCCAGTCCTACAGAGTCAGACCACCTTGGAACGGAGATAAGGGAATTAATGTTTCAGAGATTCAGACAGAACCACCTCATTTATGACGCGATGGTAAGTATGATGGATGTGTGTGTAAGATCCGGCCTTAACACCATAGAAAAATGACTGCGCTCAGGGAATGTAGAGAAAATGCTTGCGTCACCGAGGATCTCACAGAAGAAATATGTAAGCAGGGCCCTGAAGCACAAATTATAGTTGCTGAATGAAGAATGGATCCGAGGAAGTAGACTTCATATAGAAATCAGAGAAGGGAAAAACATTTAAACCCTAAATAGGCCCTTCTCTCTCGGAGTCTGGAACAAAGGAGAGGAGAAGGAATGTCAGTAAAAGCACATTTCTTCAAGAGATAGGTATCAAAGCAAGTTCAAATCCTCTGGCCTCAATTACCTCTGTTAAATAGAAGGTGAGATTAGTTGTGCAGAAGGTAGACTGTGATGGATATTTGGGCAAGAAAACCTGAGGAGAACAGAGAAGTTTTTCAATCAGGGCAGAACAGAATGAAAAAATGACCAAGGAAAAAAAGCACCCAGGTGAAATTTTCAGAGAACATATTGAAATATAGAACATAAAAAAAAATTATATACTAATCCTGCCAGCTGCGTGACTCTGTTTTACGCAGCAGCTTCGCGTATGAAGAAAGACACAGTACCCAAGATTGAGCCTCACCTGAGGATTTGTGGGGTTTGGACAAGAAACGAGAGCTGAGAACAAATATTTGGGAGCTTATGCAATTCATTTAACTTTGTGAGTCCCAACTTCCTCGTCCACACAATTGAGATAAATCTTAACTCATTATGCTGTGAGGATTAAATTAGATCAAACAAATGGATTATTGTCTGATAAATGGTAGAAGGTCTAGAACTAATAACCATTATTACTAGTGCTACTGCCAGAGGTATGCTTTCAAGGGGAATAAAGACAAAGTATCAGAATTCAGAAGGCCAAGAATTAGGAGGATAGATTTTCAGAATGTTCATGTGCAAAAGTCTTGAAATACCAAGAATAATGGCAGGAAGCCTCCATTCGTAAATGCAGGAAACTGACATGAAGAAAGTAAACTGTTTTTATATCTTTCCAACCTATTGAGAGACCCTTGTGCCTATAATCCTGCCACCCATAGAATGTGTTTGCTGTATCATTGGGCTTTGAGTCACCCATCCTCTCCCCTGATTTACTTTGCTTAAGTGTGGCAATCTACCTAAATCCTTTTGGTTTTAATTCACGAGGGTGAAAGGGAAGACGTGGAGGGATATTGAAAGCATGTTGTTTGTTTTGTTGGTCACCACATAGGAGTGGTGTGCTTTGCCACTGCCTGTTCACACCTGTGGTACATGTTCAGTGTGCCCACAGCCCCCGGTGGCACTGAAGCTTCTCCACATAGAAGTCATGAGTGACTCTACGTAGCCAAATCCAAGTGACCATTCACAGCGATCACCTTCCTTGACCTTTCAACATTAATCAAGTCAAACACTGCTGCTTGCAACCCTCTCCGCCAGGCTCCTGCAAGACCACACTCTTCTGGATTCCCGCCTCCCGTGCGTACTGCTCCGTCACATTCAAACATGTAAGTTCAGCAAACACTAAATGATTATTTGGCAAATCATTCCTATCCCTTGACTCCTTAAATGCTTGTAAGAAATACGATCTATTCCTACCTATGTGGCTATTTCTGTTCCTTGGGATAGAGAGAATATATCAAACTGACTCTTTCTCCTTTAAGAGGTGACCTCTACATTTTAACATTTTCTAGGGTATCTGTGAGCCCTCTTTCTGTCAACTTTCTCCTTAGAAAGGAGGTGATTCTTACACAAACGTCATTTAACAGCATTTATGGACTGGTAATGTCTAAATGCATGTGTCCAAATTGACTGTTTTAAACTGCAAGACCACCGATCCAAACGATATTCTCTTAGAGATGCCTCAAATTTAGTACGTTAAAAACAATGATTGAGTTTTGATGTTAAGCCTATACTTTCCAATTTACTACAATGGATGCTTCCAACCTGGCTCATTTTTTTTCTGTAAATTATATTTATACTATACATCTACAAATTATAAATGACATAATTTCCATTAACTAGCTGGGATATAATATCTTTAAGCTACAAACACATCATTTGATTTAAACCTTTAGATAGTCTTTCGTTCATCAGATAAAATCTGAATTCCACATCCAAACTTCAATGCTATCCTCATCTGTCCTGGGCTGCCTTCTCTCATGAGCCTCTCATCTACATCTACGTAGAGATGCATATATCTCTACGTCTATAACCTGTTACCAGGTTGACCTCCTGCCACATTGCTGAAAACCAGCACTCTTCCCCTTTCTAGGGAAAGCACTTGCTCTCTGCCCCTTCTCTAGAACCCTATTCTCTATTCTCCTGACATAAGAGGTTTCTTCTCATGAATCTAGCCCCGTGTTAAATGTCACCTCTTCAGAGAAAACATGCTGTTAATAGTAATCTCCATTGTTCTCCACCTCTTCACCTTATCGCTCCCGACGTAGCACTTGTCACAATTATATAAAATTCAGGTATGTTGTTCGTTATTCCCCACACAAAACGATCCCTTGAAAGAGCCATGAGCCAGACCACACAAGTGCAAGGTGCCCCCTTCATTATCCAGCACATTATTCATACCTAGCACATGGTAGGCAAACCAAAGGAGTTTGAATGAGTGAACACAGGAAGTATCAACACTCTTTCTAACCACGTGAAATAGACATTTTTATGTGCAAGTAAACTTGGATTCGTTAATAGAATGACATTTCTTTGACATCGATTTTTCATCTCATGATCCAGAGAGAAGAATGATTATATCAAGGGAGAAAAATATCTAAGATCTGGACCATTTTTTATCATAATAACATTTCTACTAAATTTATTTTTAGGACGAAAGCGTTTTTCAGTGTAATAGCTAAATCAAAGGGGAAAATAATATTAAATATTAAACATTTGACAGGTTAAGATTAAACTAATTTTTAAATCTTCAAGCAAACCCAGATTATACTTAGGTTGGTTTCATAGAAACAGCGTATTTCCCAAACTTCCACAAAAAGCTTTTGTTTCCAAATGCTAGAAAATGCATCAGAGTTTCAGTATAATCCACCATACTGTTGGTATTTTTTTATTGGTAATAGAATTATTTTGTCAACATTTAAAAGTCATTTTGTAACTAATGTGGCCTTTTGGGAATTGGCAAGGATACTTCCCTGAAAGTGCACAGACCTTACAAGCTAACATGAAATATTTTCAATATGAATATAATATTTTGCTTCAGATTTCTTTTTCTGTTATTGGGAATGTTTTAATGAATCTTAATAGTTTCATTAAACGATTATGTTAGTTCACATAGATATAAAATAATACTCAAAATATTGTTTTATATCCTTCAAAACTATATTCAAAGGAGACTTAAACAAATCCACTTATTGTAAGTTAACTTTTCATACATAAAAATATTTATCCAAAAATAGCATCATATTCTTGCCACAATGGGTCACTGTTAAGCTGTCAGTCACCACCCAGTGTATAACTAAAATTACATGTGAAAATTTTTTTTTCATATTGAATTTCATGGTTCTTCTTGAACAAAGAAAATCTGATTGATTGCAATCATTTACACGGCCAGAAAAGAGAAGAGAATAAAAAAAAATTCAAATGTATCATTTTAGGCTTCTCTCTACAAAGCTTTGAGAAGGAAACTGAACGGAGAAATCTGCACTCCCTTCAGATTGCATAAAGCAGCTGTGAATTCAGATTCCACACTTCATCTTTCATTTTGATGTGCATTCTTTTGATGCCCGGAAAGAAATATATTTATAATTTCCAAAAGAACTGCCTCAGAGGTAAGTGGTATCCAAATATTGTTCTGCAGAGATAAAAACGTATACAATGTCAGTGGTATTTGGCTGCGGATTGATGATACATTCCACATGAATATAGAGACATCAAAACCTATAAAACTTGTAACATTATGGTTTAGGGACTATTTAACCTTTAACACAAATCATTTTTATTTTCCCATTGGAATTTAACTCACTTTATTATGTTATATTGTATTTCTTTTTGTTTCCCCATTTTCCCTGTGCTATACCTACTGAAATTGTTGTCTTGGAAAGCTGTAAAGAAGAAAAGAATAAGGAACATGATTGCAAGGCATGCAAACTGAGAACAATGGAGAACCAATTTCTTGAGAAGGTATGTATATACTTTTAATGTAAATGAGCTTAAGTCCATGACAACAAAAGATTCCTAAAAATTGGAATTAAATTGGTTAGACATTTTATTTCCTGATGAGTTCTGCCAAACTGAGAAGAAAATAACAGATAACATGAAAAATAAACATATTGGCAGTAATCAATTTTTGACCAATTTTTTAATTTTATTTTGATAAAAAATATATTTCCTATTTGGTATTGCAGAATGTTCTATCAGAACTGCCCGAAGGCACATCACTGACAGGGTGTAAAGAGAAGAAAACAACAAACTTTAAGCAATTTTGACAATAAGTGAAAGAGGAGAATCTAAGAGATCATTGCATTTCATAAACACCCTCACATCAGTGACATATTCTGAGTCCTTTTATTGCTGTATGTGGTGAAGACATGTGCATTTCTTAAGGAGTTCTTCCCACGTGGATGAGATTTTTCGAGTCTTTTCTTTCCACCCTGACAGAATAACACTGTTGGTGCACAGTGCCAAAGAGAAATATATATAATAAAATATTTTGAGTTCCAGTCAGACAACTAAAATGATTTTTTCTAAAGGTTAAAGAGGCCCTGAACCATAAGGTTATAAATTTTATAGGAATGATGTCTCTATATGTGGTGTCATACATCATCAGTTCACTGCCAAAAACCATGACATTGTACATTTCTATTTTTTTTAGAACTTTATTCGGATAGCATTTGCCTCTAAACAGATCCCTCTATATAGATGGGACATTTTTTGTAAGAATGAAATAGAGGATCTTGGCTCTAAATTGAACACTGTTTCATTCAACATAAAGATTACTGGTGAAGTATTAGCCATGTGACTATGTTTTTTGTTTCTTCGATTTTTAAAGCAAGCTAGTTCTTTCTGCACAGAGAGGGGGAATAGTTGGATTTAATATAACAATTTGAATTTAGTAACTTTGCCTTTTTATAAAACATCCCTGAGATGTGAGAATTTTTCAAAGTTTATTAATTAATTACATTTAGGAAACAACTTTATTAAAGGATGCACAAAATTGTCAATTATCCACTGAAGTCATTCAAGAAATTCTCACTATTTCAATTAAATAAATGTCATACTCAAATGTTCTCCATACATTCCAAAAAGTCTCAGTGAATATTAAATTATTTTGACATATGGGAAATACGTCAGACTCAAAATAACTATAAGACATGACTTCATAATCTATAGTTTCACGTAGCTGCTTCTGTCTCTCCCCAATTTAGTAAAGGTATTCTGGACCAATAATTGACAATTTGGTGGGAAGCTGATTTTTATTTTGGAGGTTTTCTGGAAAAACCCTTGTCTCTGGTGTATATTTCTCTTACACTGTGGTCTTAGTGTAACACACAATATAATGCCTTTATCACTTCGATGGAGCATAAAGGATTAAGGATATATTTATCTGCATATAAGAAAATAACATTAATTTAGATTCTGATAGCACCAAAAATGCTCATTTCTGGACCTTTATTTTATTTTGAGAGAGAGAGAGCGAGCTCATGCACATGCAAGCAGGAGAGGGGCAGAGAGGGAGAGAACGAGAATCCAAGCAGACTCCATGCTCAACGTGGAGCCCAGTGTGGGGCTCCATCCCACAACCATGGAATCATGCATGACCTGAGCCGAAATCAAGAGTTGGAAGCTCAACTGACTGAACTACTCAGGTGCCCCACTAGGCACCTTAAAATGTAGGACAGACCTTATTATGTTCAGGATGAGCTGGATACATTTTCTCCAGATTCTTCCAAGCATTAGCTTAGGAGACATCAATTCGTGTACCTTTCTATGTACGGGCAAATACAGACAGGCATATAATATACATGAGTGGAACTGTATTAAAAACTGTCAACTGTCACAAAATATCCAACCTTTGTATCCACTATTATACTGCATAAAGAAACAAGTGCTACTTGAAATGATATTTTAAATTTGAAACTGAAATCTCACGGACAACAGAATTTTCTTCCGTAAGTATTACTTCCTTTGATTTATAAAGCCAACCTCAAACCTTTCCTCTGCCTGAGCCGGCGAGCTCGGCTGGCAGGCTTTGCACTGTGCTGTGCTTTCCCATGCACAGAGCTCAGCTTTCTATCTCTTAGCGCAGCAGTCTCTACTCTTACTCAGTTTCTGATTGGAAACCATAGCTACAAACTAAGACACTTGTCTACACTGAATCCTTACACCGCAGCTTTTAACTTCGCAGCTTTTATATTTACAATAGCTACTATCAGGTTATCTGTAAAAGTCAGCCATTTCGACACTGTTGCATTTAATCTTTGAACTGGGCTACCCACAAGCAAGTAGATCTCACTTTAGTTTTTTTTTTTTTTTTTTTTTTTTTAACTTTAGCTCTCCACTCACCTAGCCATATTATGTAATTGAGTATCACGAGGTCATTGTGATCAGTTTTAATCTGAAACTGTTTTACTTACTTTCTTATTTATTTATTTAATTTATTTACCATTGCATTTTATTCCTTAGCTCCTCAATATTAGGTATTTCATTCCCAGCAGTCCAGTTGAATTTCAGAAGGGCATTTCTGACACAGAATATGGGCCAGATTAGTCTTTGACAAAGGGGTTTCCCAAAGGCATATTTCACAATAAATCAGGTAAGCAAAGCATAGATGCTGTAACTATTTTTTTTTTTAATTTTTAATGTTTATTTATTTTTGAGAGAAAGAGACAGACAGACAGATCATGTGGGGGGAGGGGCAGAGAGAGAGGGAGACACAGACTCCGAAGCAGGCTCCCGGCTCTGGGCTGTCAGCACAGAGCCTGACGCGGGGCTCGAACCCACGAACTGTGAGATCATGATGAGCCGAAGTCGGACGCTTAACCGACTGAGCCACCCAGGCGCCCCTGCTATAACTATTTTTATTCTACATAGTATTTTATAAGGTGTTTAGATAGTGAGTAACAACAACATAGAGACGCTCTCATTGATCACATCCTTTGCTTGTGAGCGAAGATCAATTTTTGTCTTGGATGACATAAACTCACTGCATTTTACATTCGAAGAATCCTCTCAGTATCCAATGACAAATCACCTCACTTCCAGATCGTTCAGTACGTGATGGCTGAAGCCATGGGAACATACCCAGATGAGCGGCTTCAGCGCTATAGTCAGCAAGAGTTGCATTTCAGTTCTGACTTAAAGCCGATTGTGGTTATCAATGAACCACCTGAGGGTAACTACTGTGTCATAGCTAATTGTCTCTAAACAGGATTATGAATTATATTAAGTCCAAAATGAACTGATCATCTGCTAAGAATTGCCTTTAGTCAGTTAACTTCATGTTAAACGTTTCCAGAACAATCCAACATGGATACATAACTATGTATGTGTATGTTGTGTGCACACACACAAAATCATTTCATAGTGTGTCCCAGTCATAGACCTCACACCCACAAGTTCCCTACCACATCATAATTCCATTAATACCACATCACAAATCCACAACATCAGCATCAGGTAAAAGCAGCACAAATTAGCTGCCTTTCTTTTTTTTTAAACTTTAATATGAACTGGGTGTGTTTATCCAAGCTTTCTATTTTCAACTGTCTGGGGAAGAGTTATTTCGGTTAGCTTTGTATTCTCAAATGTTTATATTTCTTCATTTAACAAGAGCATCTTTAAACTTACCACTTAAAAAAAAGGATTAATGTATGATTGTAAGTTTTATTTAAACTCCATTTGGTTGGGGCACCTGAGTGTCTCAGTCAGTTAAGCATCCAACTCTTGATTTCAGCTCAGGTCATGACGTCACTGTTCATAGGGCTCATGCTTCAGCATGGAGCCTGCATGGGATTCTCTCTCTCTTTCTCTCTCTGTCCCTTCTCTGCCTTCTCTCTCTTTCAAAATCAATAAATAAACTTTAAGAAATTAAAAGAAATAAGTTCCAGTCAGTTAACATATAATATTAGTTTCATGTGTACAATATAGTGATTCAAAACTTCCATAAAACACATTGTTAAAATGGCTACACTACCCAAAACCACCTACACATTTAATGCAATCCCTATCAAAATACCAATAGCATTTTTCACAGACGTAGTACGGACAGTCTTAAAATTTTTATGGAACCATAAAAGACCCCGAATAGGCAAAGGAATCCTGAAAAAGAAAAGCAAATCTGGAGGCATCACAATTCTGGACTTCAAGCTATATTACAAAGCTGTAATAATCAAGACAGTATGATACTGGCACAAAATAGACACATAGATCAATGGAATAAAACACAAATCCCAGAATGAACCCCCGATTATGGGGTCATTTAAACTTTGGCAAAGCAGAAAAGAATATCCAGTAGGAAAAATACAGTCTCTTCATCAAATAGTGTTGAGGAAATTGGACAGAAACACAAAAGAATGAAACTGGACCACTTTCTTACAACATATACAAAAATAAACTCAAAATGGATTTAAGACCTAAATGTGAGACAGGAAATAGTCAAAATCCTAGAGAACACAGGCAGTAACCTCTTTGACATCAACTGTAACAACTTCTTTCTAGATATGTCTCCTGAGGGAAGGGAAATAAAAGCAAAATGGAATTATTGGGACTTCATCAAAATAAAAATCTTCTGCACAACGAAGGAAACAACCAACAAAACTAAAAGGCAACCCATGGAATGGAAGAAGATATTTGCAAATGATATATCTGATAAAGGGTCCGTATCCAAAATATATTAAGAATTCAGAAAATTCAACATCTGAATAATGAGTAATCCAATTTAAAAATGGGCAGAAGGCATTTTTTCCAAAGAAGACATCCAGATGACCAATAGACACATGAAAAGACTTTTTTTCTAAATTCATAAGATGACACCTTTTCAGAGTAGTGGTTCTCATGTACAAAAAGAGAAAACCTCTTAAAATCTTAGCCTTTTCCTTTCAGTTCATTAAGTTTTTTATGACGTATCCTTTCCTTATGTTGTTCATTGCTATTACCTTGTTTAAAAATGGAGACTTAAATTATAGTCTTTTAAACTAGATATACTTTGTTTGCATGTTAAATACATAAGAACAGTATTCACCTCGACTAAATAATAGGCTTTTCAATTTCCCTGAAATGTTCATCCTCTAGATCGAACTTTTATAAATTTACTTTTGTTAGACACACTTATACAGAAAAATACCTAGGTATTTTAAAAAAAGAAAATATTTAAACACTATGACAAATGGAAATATAGTTAGCTTCTATGTCAGGAGGGAGTTAGAGGAAGTCATAAAACGGTGGTCAGCGTGAGAGCAGCCAGTGACCAGTCCTGCACAATTACTACCATAGGGGGATGTGGGCATTGCGTTGGCAGCTCTTCCAATTTTCCAGATGAGGCTGGGAATTGGAATTTGGACCTTACGTTTCATGACATTTTAGTGTTGACTCAAAATTGTTTGAATTTCTGTGAAGGAAAACATGCATTTAATCAAACATGAATCTGGTTCTCTGGACCTCCATCTCTGACCTCTAAGCTTCTGAAATCAACCTCTACCTTTCCATACAAGATGGAATGGAGATTCCAAAAATTGAAGTTATTTGCCCAAACATACGGGGAGAGGTAATAAACTTTAAAAGCTGATACTGGAAGATATGAAATATGCTACATCTAAACTATGCCTATGTAAAAACTCCACTGTGATTAATTTTTTAATCAACCTGCCAATCAAGATTAAAGAAAAACAAAGATGGGTACTCAACCAAAATAACATAGATCACCATCTGTTCTGGATTATGTCAAAGTCAACCTGAATGTGGGCTTAGGCCAGCTAATTTCTGAATATTTGTGTTGTAGAAGGGTAAAGGCAGAATTCACAATTACATTGTAAACCAAGTGTCCTATAGAAAAGTGCATTTTAAAAGGTGCAATTCTCCATGATTTCAGATGGACATTAACAACAAATGTAGGCCAAAATTTCTGCATGACTAAAATGTCCTAACTGCCTCTTTGAACAGTGTCAGATGCTGTTCGACCCTCGCCACGAAGCTACACCCTCTGGCACTTCAACAGCAAGGTCAAAAGCATCTCATTAAAACATTAAATGCACTTGGTAAACATTCAATATAGCCAGTGCCGTCTGGAAAATAAAGTTCTCATGATTTCGCCAAACCAGTTTGGGTGAGTACATGAGAAGATTATATAAAGGTACTTCCTCTCTCTCAGCAATACTGTCTCAAAATTATATTACCTTTTTAGGCTGAAGTAAGTAAAATTGTGTTTTGACATAAATCTTGTGAACTACATGTTCAAAGACAGTCAAAAACTACTGGACAACTTTAGGTTAATTAGCTTAAACGTTTTAAATTCTAAATATCTAACTTACAACGCTTCAGTATTGTCTTTTCCTCAGCATATAAAATAAAGTTAAAATGTTCTAACTAAATAAGATTAAGCATTGCTACAGGAATGCTTTTAAAATTTTAAAACTGCCTCATATCATTAATTGGCACCCAATAAATTTCTGCAAATCCTTCCTGAAATTGTAACTTAGAAGAACAGCAACAAATTTTAGCATTATTCTTTCTTCCTAAATATACTAGCTTAACCTTCACCCTATAGTTTGTTTGGCATAAAAGGAGGCCCTATAGCATAAAAAACTCAGATTTATTGTAGCTTCTTCTAAATTCACAGACATTTTTTCCAAGCATGAAATTCTCTTTAATTCAATATGCACAATGGGGGTGTCTAGGTGGCTCAGTCAGTTGAGTGTCTGACTCGATTTCGGCTCTAGTCATGACCTGATGGTTCATGGGATCAAGCCCCATGTTGGGCTCTGTACTAACAGCGTGAAGCCTGCTTGGGATTCTCTCACCTTCTCTCTTCTGCCCCTCCCCTACTCATGGTTTTCTTCTCTTTCTCTTTCAAAATAAATAAACATTTAAAAAAATAAATCAATACACACAATGAACGTATATGTGAACAATACCAGATATGAAAGGAAGAATTACAAACCTCAAACAACTCTTCTTCATTCCTTACCTGCACAAAACGTGAGGCAGAGACATAAAATTTCTAATACTGTGCTTTTGCCTTTGGAAAACATCTTACCCTAGATATAGTTTACCACAGATATCTCTGAAGATTTGATCGCTTAACCACAACTAGGTAAGACGACAAAGCTCTGTGAGATGAATGAGCTATTTGTAAACATTTTTTTCTAAGCTCCCATGTCACAACATCTTCTGTTCTGAAGAGTCTTCTGGGGCTGAGTCCCTGGATGACTTGTTCATTCAACAAATACTTCCTTAATATCTAACAAAGCGCAGATGCGATTTTAGTTACTCTGCACACAGCAGTGCACCAGAGAGGCCAAATTCCTGTCCTCGTGGGCTACTCTTGTGGGGGAAAGACAGACAAAAAAGAGAAAAGGTAAATACATAAAAATCACACAGCCATAATGGTGACTGACATACAAAATTCCAACTGGGTAAAGGTTTTGAGTGGGCTACCCTTAATTTCTGAAAAAACTGGCTAAAATTTTCCTTTTCTAAGCCTTAGATCATGAATCCTTATTCAGAGACTAAATATTAACATTTCTGTACTTTCTTGACTCTCACTCTTTATCTCAGCAGTTGGTCCTAAATTTATGTTATGATCATATAAAGATGAAGCAGAATTGTTTTGAATAAAAAGAGTTTCTGACTTTGCAGTCCACACAGCAGTATCCTTCAATTTACTTTGCACGCATGACAGAAAGGGGCGACTCATGCCCTGAGATCATCTTTCTTTGTGGGCTTCATCCTGATAAAACATTCATTTATGGGGCACCTGGGTGGCTCAGAGGTTAGGCAACTGACTTCAGCTCAGGTCATGATCTCATGGTTCGTGGGTTCGAGCCCCGCATCGGACTCTGTACTGACAGCTCAGAGCCTGGTGCCTGCTTCGGATTTTGTGTCTCCCTCTCTCTCTGCCTCTCCTATGCTGGTGCTCTCTCTCTCTCTCTCTCTCTCTCTCTCTGTCTCTCCAGAATAGACATTAAAAAATTGTTTTAATACAATAAAAAAAACATTCATTTGCATTGAGTGTACAAGCTGTGGCTGGGAGGTGTTCTCACCCTGATTCTTCTGCTATGAAATCGTCGATTATCTTACCCGTGGTTCAAAAGGCTAAGGTTTGGTAAAAGGCCTTTCTGAAGCCCAGTTGAGAGGTGAAGCCCTTGTCTATTAGTCAAGGGGAAAGAATCCTCTGGAATGAAATTATTCTCATCCTCACTATTCAACGACCAGACAAACGTGATTTTTCAGCTGAACCGTGCAGCTGGGCTCTTCAGAGATTATTAACACACAAAGAGAGTGGAAGATTGAACAATTTATCTAGTGAAATCTGGCACGTAAAATGCTTAATCTAATATACAGGCAACACAAGTAAAAACAACTACTTTGATAATATATATAACATCACTAGAACTCCTAAATTAGTTCAGATTTGGATTATAAGTGAATTGACTCTGAACACTACGCAACTATGAGATGATACTTTCGCTATTTTTTTTTTTTTTTAATTTGAGAAAGTGCGAGCTGGGGAGGGGCAGAAGGAGAGTCTTAAGCAGACTTCTTGCTTAGTGCAGAGCCAGACAGTGCAGGGTTCTATTCCACGACCCTGGGAACATGACCTCAACCAAAATAAAGGGTCAGATGCTCAACTAATTTAACAACCTAGGAACCCCTACCATTTCACTTTTTCTTCATGACTTGGTCTAAGCTCAGGTTACTCATTTCATAGAACTTCTAAAAATTGTGTGACAAAGGAAAAAGATACAAATGTATCATTTCACTAGAAAAAAAAAGACTACTTTCTTTTTGAAAATTAAGGGCATGAGAAATCTTTTAGCCAGCATATTTCTAACAAATTCATATTTACTCAATAGTGAAAAGAAAAGCTATATGGCAGTCAAGCCAGAATTTAAAAAGATTTAAAAGACCCAACGATAGCAGAATGCAGCCCACCTAAGGACAGAATATATCTTAGTATATGATGCATGTGTGTGTGCGTGCATGTAAAACAGGTGAATTGGTTAATAACTCCTCCTGAAGGCAAACGGAGGTGATATATACCAAGGATGTGTTTTTTATTAATGAAGTAGATCATGAGATTGTATAAATGTACAAGCAGGGATGTAAAAGATTAATTAGCTCATTATTTTAGATAAATTCTCAGGGAAGAATAGATATAGGTTATCTTTAACACCTTTATCTTGAAGATTTGTAGCTCTTTTAATTGAAAGAGATTTGATATTTACTAGAAAAGGGACAGGTGGAAAAGAAAGGAAGACAAAAGCTAATGAACACTAAATACATTTTGTGAAAACATGAGAGTTTTGTTATGTAGCTTTAACATGTCAATGACTCACTATGCTTTGACCTTTCCTCCAAATTCAAACCAGGGGAAAACCTATCATGTTTTGCTTATTTTATTGTTGTTCAAGCTAAATACAATCTCATTAGTAGTAACTAGGAAGCCACTACACTAAAACTATAGCTAAATATGCCCAGATAGTAAAGATTACATTTGTTAAACACCAGATGGATGAAATCTGTAACATTAGGGAAGGTATTCATGGGCAAGGTATTGGGAGGGCCAAGAGATGGGAGCAAAAATAACAACCTTAAGAAAATCTTGAGCACCATTGCTTTTCTTCCTTCCTTCCTTCCTCTCTTTCTCTCTTTCTTTCTTTGTTTGAAGAGACTCAAGACTCTAGTAATTACATCAGAGGATAGACCTACAAAAAGTGAATATTTTCATAATTCGTCTATAAGACACCAAGAGAACAATTTAATGCCAACCCTGAGGGAACAAATATGTCAATCAGACAAAATGGTTTCCTGGAGCATATCCTCTTAGTCTCATCTTGCAGGGCCTTAAATTGATGCAGTTCTTACTGTGAGCCTAGGAGCAATAGTCAATTCTGTGGCCAGAAGTCCTTTCCAAATACCCTCAGTGACTCTTACCCACCTCAAAGTAAAACCCAACAGGTTTTTGTTGACTGGTTCCTCAAAGTAAAATGGAACAGCTTTTTGTTGACGGATTCACTCATTCATGTTCCTAATAAAGATTAATCAACCAGAGATTAACCTGGCCCAGCACACACTTTGCTATGTAATACAAAAGGCAAAGAGAATAAAAAACTTCAGCTTTCGGGAATCAACTCTTGACAGGAAAGACAGGTAAATAAAGTATCAGAATGCAAGGAGTAAGACTCATAAGGTAGATATAAAATGCTATAGACCTCCAGTTTGAATGACTGATTCTGTTATTTTAGTTGTTTATTTTAGATATGAGTGCAATGTCCCAGGAACATGAATTGAGACCCATGCTTTCCAACAATTCCTACTTGTGAGGCCCAGACTTTCAGCAAAATATTAGTACAACAATCTAGCAAGAGTTGAGGCAGTATCAATGGAAGAAAGGAAGTAAAGAAGGAATGAAGGAAGGGATAGAGTCAGAGAAGGAGAGAAGGAGGGGAGAAAACAACATATGTAAAAGGAACAGTTTCTTATACAAAGGGTTTTCAATGCTCTTCTTAAAATAATGATTACCTGTCTGAGGTCCACTATGAATGAAAACTCATCTTATTACCAAAGCCTGTTTTGTAGCTTTGTGGAGAAGATCAGCACTCAAAGTTTACTTTCTTCTAGAAATGAATGCAAGCAAGAAAATGAAAGAGAAAATTTCAAAAGTAAAAAGTCTTTTGAATTGATTAAAGCAATTAATGTGTGGAAGTCATTAACTAACAGGCTAGAGAAAAAACAAGTTGACCCGGCTAGCAACTTCAGGCATTCTACACAGACAGGTACACAGTCTAGAAATATCGGCAAAGCAGTATATTTCTGTATCTACACAAGCATGATAAGATGCAGAGTTAAACAGTTAGATAGTTTTCAGTAAATTTGATGAAGAAAGACAAGCAATCTAGAAAATTCTACATTGTGGGGTTTTTTTAATGAATTACATTCATATTCACCCAATCAACTTTATTGGAGAGATTTCAATCGTAACTCTGCCCTCGTATGTGGACTAAGTGGCTTCTCAATATTATCCAATAGTGGACAGAAAAAGGAACCTAACTTGTATTTAGAATCAGTTCAGATCTCAGTCCCTGCAGTTTGTTTTCACTTTGCCTTCCATACGCAAACGATTTGGGTGAATATTTACTTTTTTGATATATTTTTATCATGATTCAACTCCATCTTCATTTCAGTTGTCTGAGCATTATATATTTTAGAGGAAATCACGTAGCTGTTCAACTTTACAGCCTCTGGAATCTCAATGTGACTTTTAGCTATACATTTCTATTGTCATATGGTTCCCTCTAAACTTAATTTACAGTCTTTTCTGAGGTTTCTGCAGGTAACTTAGAGATCTACTCCATTTCCCATTTGAGAACGTGACTCACCAGTTTGGGAGTATTAGAAATATTCAGGTCAGTTTGGTAACAATCCAGGCCTTTAGCAGTATCATATACCCGGCAAGGTTTAGAATTTCCATAAAACTTTTAACTTCTTGATTTTATTTCTCCTGCAATGTTTTTACCCCTCCTCCAGTGCTTGCAATAAACTTTTATGTTAGAAAATAAGAAAATATAGGAACTAGAAACCTATACCATATACTTTTAAAAGTCACCTTTTTAAGAAGATAATGATTTGTCACACACTGGCAATTTTATCAAATTCCATAATAAACAAAATTAGCAGGTCTGCTGTTCCTAATTATGAAAGTTAGTACATGAAGTCTGACACTCAGCTGTAAGATTATATTAAACTATTTTAAATAGAGTATTGAAAAATGTCTATAAACTATGAATTGCCCTCATCATTTCCAATCCTAAAAACTTTACAAAGAAAGATATTTCAGTTCTGTTAGTAAATTTATTAACCGGATACCACAGAATTTCAAAACATATAGTAAAATTGACTTGAGTTTCACTTTTTGCTTCATGTACTATTCAGGTCACCAAAGATAATTAACGTGGTGGTTTCTGAATAGGTTCATCACAAACGAGAGATTCATAATCTCTTGACAAAAATAGCGTAAGACTAAATAAAAGACATCTTAACATTGAAATCCTTAATACTGGAAAGGAAGTACTGTGTAGGGTTTTTTGTACACTGTCTTCGTATACTGAGAGAATTTATATTATGATCAGCTGATCAATCCATTTTCTAAAGATGTGTCTTGAATTCCACTTAGATGATCACCTTACCTTGATCAAGCAAAATAAAATCTAGTAACGTGCAAACAGAATCTTGGAATGGAGTCTCCCACCCCTCCACCCCATGCTCAGGGTAAAGGGATATCGCATCTAACTCCAAGAAGAAAAGTGGGTGGGATCTCAAGGGAATGCATTTTATTGATTATAACAAAGAAAGGGGAGCAAGTTCAATTGGCTCATGCTACTTGGTCTTGACATAGATGCAACTTTGCTGAGAAGAAAATGAGTATGAGGTAATGCCATCATAAATAATTGCTTAAATCATCTCGGCACTCTGGAAGCTGAAATTTTGTAAAAGGAGAAAGCCCTGTAAATGTAAAAGCATAGTAAAGGCAAGCTTTTAAGGTAATTGAGGATTTTTCAATGGACAGAAGTTTCATACAATACACAGCTTTAAATCGAAGTGTGGAGTTCCCTCTAGTTAATAACTGCAGATCAAACCAGCTTTTACTTTTTTCACTACTAGCTTTAGCTACTGCAGACAAAATTCAGGGGCTAATGGAACATACACAATTAAATAGCCTTCCATCCAACATTGTATAGTGACACAGGGAGGAGAGGGTGTTTGTTACAAATAGCCCCAAAGCTTTTAAATGTATTTCTCGTCTAAATATTGAAATCAATATTGATGTGTCTATTTAAAAAAATAAAACCCCAACGATGGATTTAACGAAGACCATTAAGATGTACCAGCATAATTTCCAGGATTGATTCTTGCCCCTTTTGGGAAAGTTTAATATTGAAAAAGGAGTGGACAATGTTGTCTATTTTTCCAAAAGTACTTTCTAATTTCGACATATCAATATTCTACTATGGTCAAATCTAATTCAACATTTATGAAGATTTTACTTCTTTTTAACTAGGATGTTAACAAAATTACCTAATAGATAATAATAAAAGGCAGGTACCCTACTAAGTGACTTAGATCTATCATTTCATCTTCAGGAGAAAGACTTGATGGGAAATCACCTCATTTTGTAGTTTTGGATAGCACAGAGAGGGGAGGTGATGTACATGAGCTCCTACAGTCAGTAAACCAGAGTCCAGCCCTTAACAACGGAGGCAGCATGGCAGAAGGCACAGAGGATGGCCTTGGAGACACACCCAGAATGGGGATCATTTCTGCCACCTGCCACCTTTGTCTTCTGTCAAATTGGTTCAAGTTGCCTCGGTTCCCTCTTCAGCAAATTAGGGTGATGGCTTCAAAGGGTTATAACATTAAATTTGTTAATATTATTAAAACACTACAAAAGTTTTGGCAAATAGATATGTCTGATTTTTCAAAACAAGATTTTCTCCTGTATTTTACAATATGGCCCTGTTCCCACCATCCCAGAGTGGTTTGTTTCCATTAAATGGATCATATACTAAAATGTATAGGAGGCAATATGGAAAATTGTATGTTGTACAGACTTGGTAGTTTTTGGTCAAATGGAACTCATTTGAGAAACAGGCAATGGAACCCATGAAAATAATTTAAAGGAAGATTTTAATGTATGCCTGACAAACCATCAATTACAAAGAATATCTATCAAATAAAGATTGTGTTTAGCCAAATACACATTGCTACTTCAGCATTTACTTTAAAAACCGTGTTCGTGCCTATAAAATTGTCATTAGAATTTCCAGTAGGTTATTTTCTCCATGTAATTCTCATTTGAAATTGGGTTTTCTATAAAAAGTATTATTTCTTCAAAGATACAAACACTAGTTTCCATCACTCCACTGATTTTTCCCCAAATTTTGTATTGTAAGTTAAAGTTAACCTGAAATTTATAGGTCTTATTTGCAAATACAACCTTATGCTTAAAAAAAAAAAATCCTAGAAGAAACCTGGGAATTATTCTACTCAAAACATACAGAAGTCCAATTGTTAGATGCAATATTTTGTCTACAAAAAAAGCCCTTATTTTTTTAATCTGCAAGAAAAGATGTCAAAAAAATTAAATCTTTTTTCAAGTGTTTATACACAATGTGTGTGGTTGTATTATGTGGTAAGTTGTTCACTGTACAATATACAAAGGTATACAGTATAATGCAAGAATATGTCTTTACAGTGTAGAAAGACTAAGATACAAAGACTAAGATGTAAGGCATTATGACATAGAAAGACTAAAGTTTAGATCTTATTTTAATTCTCCAGCACTAGTATAATAAAGAGAGTTTTGGTAATCTAATTTGGTGTTTTTAAATTTCCTTTGTCCATGGGTCTAAATTCTATTAAATGGCTAGTATGAGGCAATTCCCTTTCACATTTAATCATACATTGGCAAAGGAAGCAGTGCATCCTGTAAATATTTAAAAACATGAAATGAGAATGAACTTCTTACTTAATAGTATCTCTACCAAGTAATAGAAGTATGATACATTGATAAATATAATGTACAAAGCAGATTAAAGATATATTTCATTTTATTCAACAGATGCCTAAAACGTTGTATATTAATCACTTTTTTTCCTAACTGAACTATGATTTAAATAAAATTGAAAATGTAGAAAGATCTGTGCCCTCCCTTCCCTTTCTCCTGTTGAGTGGGGCCACATCTGACCACATAGCAGTTCCGGGAGGACTCAGTGGTGTCTCTAACTGGGGAGAGTGCCAAAGCTCACAGATAAAGAGACCATGACTCCAACCAGATGCTTAGATGGGGACCCAATAACTGACTGGCAAAATGATCACTTATCATTCAGAGCACGAACTACAGTGACCCTACCTCTCACAGGATTTCAGCCACTTGATAAATCCTACTACCAGAACCAGAGAATAAGAAGTTCTAGAAAATGAACAGACCTACATAGTCATAACGGCCTAGACAAGAATCAGCAAAAACACTCAGGGAATGCAGAATCTAATTTACAAAAAATAGTTTGTAGAAACTATTTGCACAATTTGAATACCACTGCAGTAACACGGAGAGACCAGACAAGGACATTCAAGCTCAATACACAAGGACTTACTTCTGGATTTCAAAGGATAGGATTTATCAACTTAATCCTTGCAAGGTACCAGAGGAAAAAGGAAAAAAGGAAAATAAACTACTAAAGAGACAAACAAGTCAAAGTAACCATGGGATCTGCAAATGTAGTAAATTAGGTGTTAGAACATTAGAGGCTCTATAGACTACAGAGTGATAAGGATGACAGATTACTAGTTTCAAGTCAAAATATCCTTGTTATCAGAGTGAAAATGGATGTTTTTGGAAATGCAATGATGTTTAAAATTTTTCATCTCTATACCAAATGTAAGAAAAATACTCAAAAAATAATTGTAAATGATCAACCAAACCAGAATTCTTAGTAGGAGTATACAAGACAATGAGAAGATAGTAACAAGGAGGAAGTCACTAAGCCTGTGATGTGTATGTACATATAGAATGACACTGCATAGGGGCACCTGGGTTGTTCACTCAGTTGAGCATCCAACTCTTGATCTTGGCTCAGGTTATGATCTCACAGTTGGTTGGATTGAGCTCTGAGCTCCAAGCTGTCAGCATAGAGCTTGCTTGGCATTCTCTCTCTGTCCCTCCCCTGACCCATGCTTTCTCTCTCTTTTAAAATAAATGAAAAATTTTAAAAAAAAGAAAAGGGGTGCCTGGGTAGGTCAGTTGAGTAAGCTTGGGTCCAACTTCCACTTGGGTCATTATGTGGTAGTTCATGAGTTTCAGAGTCCCATGTGGGCTCTCTGCTATCAGTTCAGAGCCTGCTTCAGATACTCTCTACCCCTCTCTCTCTGCCCCTCCCCAGCTCGTGCACTTGCTCTCTCTCAAAAATAAACATTAAAAATATCTTTTAAGAAAGAATGACACTGCATAGCTTCAATATGACATGAAAATTTTTGAAGAAATATACTGCAGGGGGAAAGACCCAATGACAGCAGAATATTAACAGTAACGGCCATCTCAGGAGAAGCTAGATACTTAAGCGGACTGTGAGATTACAAACGTTCTATTTTAGATGTCCCTCTCACTGGAGGAAACTGAGAAAGTAGGTAAATATAAAAGCATTCAATGTGCCCTGTTTTGTTAAGGAAGATAGAAAGAGAAGAAGTAGAGAGTTTCAGAATTTCATAAGACAACAGAGAAATACGTGGGGGGTTACAATTACTATGGAAGAGGAGTTATCTCTTGTAGAATGAAAGATGCTTAAAAATTCCAAATTAAAAAGACAACTCGATTATGCCTGCAAAAATAAATGAGGAAAAATGAAATAAAATACAATACTAAAGAAACATATGACGGAAAAATCAGATACAACTCTTGTTATACTACATGAAAACTGACTCAATTATTCCATTATAACAACAACAATTTTTTCAAAGAAACACATGTAGAAGCAGAATTCACAGAATTCTACAATGTGTCCTTTGAGCAAATACCAAAACAAAACAAATCATGAGGAGAAATGTTATTGATCGTGGTGGGATTTAATAATAAAACCACTAAGCAGAAAGAGTACTCTTAAATTAACCTTTGGATTAACAAAGTGAAGGTTACAGCCAAAGGAAATTTTCAGTCTTAGAAATCTTCATTATAAAAGTATAGTAAGGAAGGGAGTATAGTGTGATAAAACAGTTTATGAAAGAAAATGAACAAAAATCCTCTATATGTCAAATAATAATAATAAAAACATTAGAATTTTGAAAACATTGACAAAAATGATACTGGGAAATCTGAATAGAAAATTTTCAAAATTATGTCATCAAGAGTAAAAGCTTCAGTAAGATCATCAAGAATCTGAGTAATAGAAACAGCAAAATCTTTCAATAGGTGTCTCCTTCAAACTGAGAATGTATTTACATATCCAGGAAACTAGGAAAAATTCATCTGTATGTGTACACAATTTCTGATACTATAATTTAAATAGATATTAATAAAAATAATAAAAAAGATGACTTACATGTTTAATCTGAATGGAATTTAAGTTCATAGAGCTAAAAGTAATCTTTGGATCGAAACCAATGGATTAGGGTGAAGTCTTCCTTTAAAAGAAACACTCTAAAATACTTTATTGTAGAAGAAAAAAGCTATAAAGCAGAGTAATTTATGAATCATGTTAAGAAACTGGGAAATGCGTAACAAAATAAATGCTTAAAATAAGGTAAATTATAGTAAAAGTTTCTAGTACAAGACTAAGTGGAAGGCAGAAAAGAATAAATAAATAAAATAAAAGCCATTTAAAAACATCTAATATTCATGAGAGAGAGAGACAAGGAGACAGAGACAGGAGGTGCATAGAGAGTAGCTTTGGGAAGACTCATTAAAGAAAAAGAAAGAGGGTGAAAATAGATGAGTTCAGAAAACTGCCCCCAATGGACAGAAGAGGAGCACTGTTTCCACAGTGGTAGAATGTGGGACGAAGCCAGGGCTGCGAAGAAACAGGTTTAAGTATTCAGCTAAAATGTTTAATTAATTGCTAAAGGGCAAGTGTGGGCTGGTACAATTAGAACCCCTGAGTGCCACGGCAGTAGCAGAGTTTACACTACTCACACATTTGTCTTCAGAGACCATCAATTTGCACTCACTCCTGAGAAACAAAAGCAGGGCAAGAAATTGGGAAAAATCTAACCAAACCAAATCAAAGACTGGGAGAAATCAAAGGAGAAACAGACCTGTCCATAACCAAGTTGGGAGAAACTTTTTTTCCTATTTCTTTCACACAAAAAGAAAACTCAATACATATATAGATATCTTAAAAAAACATGTTAACAAACTCGACGTAATTTGGCCTAATTGATATTATCTCCTAAATGTGTATCTGTGTAACTTATGACGCCACAATTCCACTCAGCATAAATGGAAATGAATGTGCCTGAATGTGACTCGTCACATGCAAGAATTTTATACAGCAGTAAAGTATTCCAAAAGTAAAACTCACTCAAAATGTTATCAGTGGAATGGATAATTAAATTTTGCTACGTTCATACCCTACAACCATGAAAATGTTTGAAAAAGTGCTATACTCAAGAACATGGATGAAAATTCTAAACACTATTAAGTAACTATGCCAGACACAAAAGAATACTTATGGTATGATCCTATTTATACAACGTTTGTTAAATAGACAACACTGTCATAATTAGGAATGCATGCTTTAGTTGTAAGAGTATAAACAAAAGCAAGGAAATGATTACCATGAAACTCAGGATACCAGAAGGGTGTAATTATCAGGAAGAATCAAGAAGCCTCTGGGTGCTAACAATGTCCTAGGTCTTAACCTTGATTTCACAGGTTTTAGTGTGTGCTAAATCACTGAACAATGTATTTTGCTTTATTCGCTCATCTGTTTATGTTCGAGGGGTTGAGAATCTTAAAACACCTAAAAACAGAAATCCGTGTCCAAATATGGCAAGCTATTATTAATTGTTAAAGCAAGGTGATGGGTAGATAGGGATTTGTTACATTATTTGCTACTTCTTTGTTTGAAAGTTCCAAAAGAGTTGAAATCGCATTTGGAATGTAAGATATATACAAATCTATTCTCTCCTGTTTTTAGTTTTTTCTCAAATTAATGATCATAATTGATCAAAAGCTATCTTCTCACCTCTAGTAATATCTAAATTGTCAGATTGGTCAAGGAAACTATTAAAGGGAAAGGATAAAATCACAATATAGATTTGCACAATAAAAGGGTCAAAAAATATATAATAACCAAAAGAGTTTGTGCCCTGGTGGTATATTTCTCTAGAGCCTTGAAATACAGATTATAATTAGTTTCCAAATCTTGAAGGGCTTTTCTTAGTAACTGGACCATTTAACATTCAAACAGCAATTCCCTTAATAGTTTGGGATTTTAAATTTAACATCTGGATTATATTGGTCCAGAGACTACCATTGAATACGTTCAATACCCCATTGAATGTGGGGCTCTAAGACACGAACTTTGGAAATTATAGAAGTACAAACACTAATTCCCATTACCGAGAGAAAGAAATCTGGCTAGATTTTCAGAAAATGACTTTTACATAAACCATTAAGAAATTCCTCCACTGTTTTCACTTTTAAGAAATATACTTCTAATATAAGATTGAAATATTTCTATATGCAAATATGGCATTTTAGCTGTTCAGTCCTAGGACTTCTAAGCTTCATCCTAAATAGAATTTAGAAATCTCCCTAAGGTAAGTCAGAAATGTGTAGTGTCCATTTTAAGATTTCTTCTATAAAACATAATTTGGGTCTACAATTGATTTTTCCCCCTAATGTTCTCTAGGTCTCTTAACTACATTACGCACAGTCCTCTTTCTCTCTCTTCAACAACTTATCCCCAGGTCACCAACCTCCATGCCATGTTTTCTAACAACCCTAGCTGTCCCTGGCAAGACATTCTTGCTAGTCCTACATTTAGTAAAACTCCTGTTTTTAAAAGAATGTACTCAGGTATCTTAAATATCTTCTTAAATGGCCCAATTATCTCCATGTGTACAGGTATATACATAAGTCAGTTGAATGTCTTAAAGTTGTCAAATCAATGATCCTTCTCTAAATGCAAAAAATATATGTGGGTTTGTTTCATGTATATTTTTTTAGGGGAAAGGTTTATAGTTTTGTTAGTTTTAAAAACATTTTTGTGATCACAAAGGTATTTTAAAATATGCATATAAATGGACCAGTGTTATATTGTCTGAGTTAATCTAGTATGGCATTTTCACATAATATATCATTTAGAGGTCCAAGACATTCTTCCCATAATCTAAAAGGAAAAGATAAAACTAAATGGAAAAAGTCTGGAAATATTTTAGTGTTTTCATATTGTGCAGAAGAGAAAAGCAAACATTATAAGAGAGAGTCAAGATCAATTATTTTTAGGTAGATGTATGACCCACAGCCAGATAATAGTCACAGCAACAGGACAGAAAACTCAAAAGTTATGGGAAATCAATCAATTAAAAAGTGTTCATATAAATGAAAAGCTTAATTGTGTGCTGTAAACTACAACATTTTCACCAAGTCAAGACTCCTACAAAGGAAATGACAAAAATATAAAAATATCTTGAAATTAAATATAGACAAAAATATTAAAATAAGGTGAAAAACCAAGCTGTTATTATATTGAATTTTGCAAAATACCATCAGATAACAGTCTCACCAAAAGGTTTGAAAAAAATTTTTGTAGGTTATATATCCTTGTGTTTTACCATATACACAGGGAAAATCATGCAAACACAGGGGTGTCTGGGTGGTTCAGTCAGTTAAGCTTCCAACTTCGGTTCAGATAATGATCTCATGGTCTATGGGTTTGAGCCCTGATATGGAGCCTGCTTCGGATTCTGTGTCTCTCTCTCTCTCTGCCCCTCCCCCTATGGAGCCTGCTTCGGATTCTGTGTCTCTCTCTCTCTCTGCCCCTCCCCCTCGTGTGCTCTGTCTCCCTCTCAAAAATCAATAAACGTTTAAAAAAATTATTTATTTATTTATTTATTTATTTTAATGTTCATTTATTTTTGAGAGAGACAGAGTGTGAGCAGGGCAGGGGCAGAGAGAGAGGGAGACACAGAATCCGAAGCAGGCTCCAGGCTCTGAGCTGTCAGCACAGAGCCCGACATGGGGCTCAAACCCACAGACTGTGAGATCATGACCTGAGCTGAAGCCTGACATTTAACTGACTGAGCCACCCAGGTGCCCCTCAAAAATTTTTTTAAATCATACAAACACAATGTCTTTAGCTGTCATACAGGTTTCTGAATACTAGGAAAGTTTCTTAAAAATATATCTCAAAAGGTCCTTGAAATATGTCTTTTATAATTATCATCTTCAGTGAAAACAAGTTGGTTTTCAAGGTTGAGTACTCAACCTTTACACCACTAGACCTTCGCTAAATACAGAGTACAAAGAGAATCAAAAATCATTGCCTGTTTTGCAGACACATTAATAAGGTAGCGGTAATTTTGAAAAGGTATTTGAGTAGTCAATCAGGGGGCAGAGATTATTGGCATAAATTACTGACATCAATTAAATATGTGCTAATATACAGACACATTTTTATTCCTTGCTATCAGGAATTCAGTTACCATTCCAGGGAAAGAGAATGCATGTAAGCTTCCATTTGTAGCATGAAGTTTGCTATCATTTCCTTGTGGCTCATTTCTCAATCTGGACATTTTTCCATTGACTTTTCTCTGCTTCTGAAAGAAATTTTCCTTGTCAGTGACTACTTGAATTAAGTGCATTTGTATCATCCAGTTTTCCAAAAAGTAAAACATAGAATCCAGGGTAATCCAGAAAAAACTAACATTTGGTTCTCTTATATTGTTGGAACAGCAAGGAAATCACATTTTAGTAACTGTGCCATAGGCTTGTAATACATCATTAACTGAATACTTTTTAAAAAATATATAGATAGTAACTTTTCTGAGAGATCACGGCTGAAATATCGAAATTGTGCCTGTCTTCTGACAGTAAGAAAACTCAGTGCATCTAATAATTATTAACCCCATGCAAACTGAAGAAAATTGTACACCCCTTTTCTTCTAATAGTACTTTGAAATATAAAAACCCATATACAGTGTGAAATAGTAGTAAATATAGTTTGATGTCATGATAGAGAATAATTTTTCATGACTTATATTGCCACCATGAAAGGAAAATACTGATTTGAGCAACTAAAATCTCTATCTCCTAATCACCAACAGAAAATCAATTTACTCTATATTTATACTTTGTACTTATGACAGCATGGTACAAAAATAATAATAATCAAAAGATCTATCTCTTGAATTCTTGCTGCTTGCAGTCCATGACAGAGGGCCTCATACCTGGATGGGAATAAGGTCTGGCTAGGACACTAGTTAAGGTAAACAATGAATTTAACGAATTTAAGGCCTTATATTATGTAGTTTTTTTTAAGTAATAGAATTAAAAAAAATTTTTTTTAAATGATGATTTATTTTTGAGAGAGAGAGAGAGAGAGAGCGCAAGCAGGAGGGGGCACAGAGAGAGGGAGACATGGAATCTGAAGCAGGCTCCAGGCTCCGAGCTGTCAGCACAGAGCCCAATGCAGGGCTTCAACTCACAAACCCTGAGATCATGACCTGAGCTGAAGTAGGATGCTTAACCGAATGAGCCACCCAGGCGCCCCTGTAAGTGACAATTTTAAACTGATTTTATTTTTGTAATTTTAACTGTATTTAAAACAAGTTTTTTTCTAAAAAAATAACTTTAGAAATGAAATAAATGCATTTTTAATCAAATACCCATCTTCAGAATTTCAGAGAGCTCTCTCAATTATGTGAAATTATTATTTGAAGTTTCTATAAATTAATCTTTTGGAGTTCAACAGATAACTCCTTTGTTCTGTCCACCCTTCTAATTCCACATCCTAAAATATTTCTCTATAGTCACATTCCAAACATGTCTAATATTGCTCAATTCAAAGAGGCAGGAAAGGAAAACTCCTAACAAAAACTAGGAGGTGATCACTTGTAGTGACAGCCTAGCATGGCCTGGGACACACCTGTCCCCTTCCTGTGGCTTTCCATTAACAGTGTACTGGGTTTGGGGAGAATCAGACTTGCTGGTAACAGGTTAACAGTCACCCACAGAGAAGAATCATCCATTCAGCTGTCAAGACCCTAACAGCAGGTATCAAGTGAAGTTGCTGCAATCTTCCCTAACATCCTCCTTCTCACCAAGCCTCACACAGGGCAGCAGGTGACATTGAGAAAGACTGTTTTCTTTGTAGGGAGTACTTATCACCTGAGTACTCTCAGGAAGAGTTCAATTACCCTAGCAGCATCCAAAATATTCTAAAGCCACTGCCCTGCACAAAAGAGACTTTCTGAGCTGAGCCTTGTGTGGCAATATAAATACTCCAAGACAGATTAAGACATGCAATTTAACATGCTCCATCCTTATTAGAATGATAATTTCCTCTGTGCCCAAATTAAAATAACCATCTTATAGTTGGGAGAGCGAGGAAACAAAACCAAACACATAGTTACTAGTCGGAAGCTTCCCTGAGACACTGGTAATTGTGATAAGGTAAGCACAGTTCACTTACACCATTTATAATGACATAAAATATTTCAACTTTCTCATATTCTCTCATTTCATTTACATGTTAGCCATTTTGTTATTGCGATCTAACTTGGAGAGTTGAGATTTCTGATTCTCAAAAACAAGTATTTCCCACTAACCCTATAATTCCTTAGCTAACTATAGCAGAGCTATAAGCCAAACCTCGATTTTTTTTTTTTTACCCAAGTCTAGTGCATTTTTTGTTATACAACCTCCACCACCTGTCACCTCTTTGCTTTTTTCATGTAAGGTGGTTATACAATTTGAAAGTTCCTTAAGCAGATTATGTCTCTTTTTTTCACTCTTGAGATGAAGCAATATGTATGAGAAAGCAGAAACTTCTCAAAAAATCAGCCATTGTGGCCAGCTAAATTAACTTTTGGTCCCTATGCTGCATCCAGGCTGTTAAGATCTTTTCTGAGTTCTCTTTCCCTCTATTTTTACTGCACCTGGGACTATAGGTCTTAACTGTGAGTTAATTCTTTCCCTGAAACAAGAAACAACTTTAGCACTGTGCTGAGTAAACATTCTGTTTGATATAATACCATCATAAATACATTTAAATTAAATTACCTAAACTGCCTTAATCTTTTTATTTTTAATCCCCAGACTATCTTCATGAAAAACACTTTGGGTACAACAATGCTCAGAATATGCTTGTTATTACTACTATTAAAAATCCTTTAACCAGTAATGAAAGTTTACATGGCTCTTGTTTGCTAAAAAAAAAAAAAAAAAAAAAAAAAAAAAAAAAAAAAAAACCAATAACATGAAGTATTTCCCGTATAAGTAAACTGTCTATTGTTAGCACTGATTTCAATGATGGAAAGAATTATAATGACTTCAAAAAATAGTGCTCTTACAACGTCCATAAAAGGAGTTAATTTTGTAGTTGTTAGTGTTACTAAAATTGTTTTTATTTTTCATTAAAGTTAGTTTCTTAGGAAATAACTGATTTAACTTTTCTATAACCAAATTATACTACATAGCATTTAAAATTTAACCAGAAACTGAAAGCTGATATTATTAATATTGACCCTTAAGTATCACAAGATTTGCATACCAACTACCCAATCATTTAAAACAAAGCTAAAATTGATCAGTTCAGTGATATCACCAGCAATACCAAAATAAGGACATTCAAAAATTCACTCCTCCCTTAAAGCAATGGGAACACTAGAAAAAAATGTCAAAGTCAACTTTATTAAAACTCTGAAAATTAACCAAGGTCTTTCAATAATCAAGGGGTACTTGTTGGAGAAAAAAAAATGGGTGAACAATTAACATTGTGTTGTTAAAATTTGCTCTATTCCCACACACCAGCTCAACGGTAGCCTTGAAAATCAAGAGCCTTGCAGTTACTCATAAACCCAGCAGCCTGGTGGCCAATGGAGGTGTAAGGGGAAAGGGTCAAGGCACTGCTTGGAGCTACCCAGACACCTCATCTGCAGAAAATTATGATCATCTGACAGTTCAGGGAAACATCCACACACAGGGCTTGTCTTTACTTGACCTGACTCAAAGCTTGAGCATTGCAAACAGCTTTTTCCTAGGGGCATTTGTTAAAAGCAATCAGCAGAAACTTTATGAGAAAACGCATGAAAAGAAATGAATAATAATGAAGAAAAACTCGGATCTGTGGTAAAGTATCAATTTTACCAATGTATACATAGTGAGTCCCAGAAATAGAAGAGAGAAGTAGACACATTTTGAAGTTGACACAATTTGAATAATTGATGCCCCCTAAACTTTCCATAATTGAAGAAATGCATTTACCTATCAAAAAAAAAATCAGCAAACTCCAGGATAACTCAAATATAAATAATCTATCAAAAAAAAATCAACAAACTCCAAGTATAATAAACTCAAATATAAATAAATGTGTATGTATATATATTATTTTCCTTTTTATAAGATCTAAGATACAGCTGCAGAAAACAATATTTATTAAACTGTATTTGTGAGCATGTAATGTATAAAGATGAAAGTTTTGTGATTATACTAACATAAATGAGGGGGACAGTGGAACAAGGTAGAGCTGAGATCTATGGATTATCTAATGTCAATGTGAACTAGGTGACTATAAATTAAGATTTTAATTGTAATCTACAGGGAAACTCCTAAGAAAATAACTCAGAATTTCTAATAAAAAATAACAGGAGGGGATGGTGCTTCGGTAGGTTGAACATCCAACTTCAGCTCAGGTCATGATCTCATAGTTCTTGGTTCAAGCCCCAATGTGAGACTCTGTGCTGACAGCTCAGAACCTGGAGTCTGCTTCAGATTCTCTGTCTCCCTCTGTCTCTGCCCCTCCCCATTCTCCATCTCTCTCTCTAAACTAAATAAATATTTTTAAAAAGGAAGAAAATGGGGATTAAATTGTACAATGGAAAATATTTAACTCAAACAAAAAGACATACATAACAGGAATCAGGAAAAGAGCAGAATGGGAGATGTAAATGTTATTTTATTGGCACTTATATTAAATGCAAATAAATAAGATACTTGAATTAAAATAAATTATAGAATATATGTTAAAATGATTAAACTATTTGCTGTCCACAGCAGACACACTTTAGACCAAGATACAAATAGATTGAAAATGAAAACAGAAAGATATGCCATACAAAGTAGTACTCTATGAAATGGATTTTAAGACCAAAGTTGTTTCTAGAGGCAAAGAGACACATTTTATATTGATATAAAAAATAGACAAGTAGTAACAGTTGGACAGATCAATAACCCTTTTCAATAAAGAATAGAACAACTACACAGGAAATCCATAAAAGTACAGAAAATTTGAACAATACTATAAACCAATAAGGCCTAGCAAACAAGTATAGGCCACTCAGTGCAGAATTGTACAATATACATTTTGCTCAAATGCACATGGAACATTTCCAGCACATCTATATGCTAAGCCATTAAGCAACTTTTTAAGAATTAAAATCATATAACATGCATTCTCTAACAAAATGGAATGAAATTTAAATTGAATAATGGAAGCAAATTTATAAAATTTACAAATATGTAGAAATATGTAGAATTTTAAATAATGAGTCAAGAAAGAAATTGAAAAATACCTTGAAATGAAGGAAATATTTGTTTATATTTAGCTAAATATAGGTAAATGCAGCTAATACTTTGAAGGAATTTGTAGCTATAAAAGTCTATATTAAGAAAAATCCCAAATCAATAACCTAATTTCTGCCTTAAGAGAAAATAGCAAACAAAATCAAAAAGGAAGAACGATATAACAAATATTGGAATGGAAGTAAATAAAGAATAGGAAAAAAATAGAAAAAGTCAACAAAACTAAAACCAGGCTCTTTGAATAAAACAAAATGGAAAAAATTAATGTAGATACAACAAGAAAAAAGACTTGAGTTACCAGAATCAGAAATCAAGGAAGGACCATTATTACCAACGTTACAAAAACAAAACGGATTATTAAAGAACACTATAAACAACTGCCTACCAATAAATTAGATTACTTAGATGAAACTGATAAATACTAGAAAGGTAAAAACTACTTGAAGAGACTCAAGAAGAAATAGCAAATCTGAAGAGATCTGTATCACATGGCTTCACTGGTGAATTCTACCATTTAAAGGAAAATCAACATCAATTTTTAAGAACTACTGTAAAATAACTGCGCAATCTGAAAATTTTCCCTCCAGGAGCCTGAACAAAATCAGGATATCTACCCTTATCATTTCTTTTTTTTAAGTGTATTTTATTAATTTTGAGGGAGAGAGAGAATTTGTGCACGCAAGCGGGAGAGGGACAGAGAGAGAGAAGCCCAAGCAGGCTCCGAACCACCAGCACAGAGCCCAACACGGGGCCTGAGCCCACAAACCATGAAATTATGACCTGAGCAGAAATCCAGAGTCAGATGCTTAACCGACTGAGCCACCCAGGCGCCCACACCCTTATCATTTCTATCCAATATCGTATTGAAGGTTGTCCATAGAGCATTAGGGCATGAAAAAGGGAGCCTGAATTAATTAAAAAAAAAAAAAAGTTTTCTTTCATAGATAACAAATTCTTGTAAATAAATCCAAAGGAATCCACACACAAAATTATTAAAGCTAGTATATGAGTTTATCAAGGCTGTAGCACATAAGATCAATAAACGAAAACTCATGTGTTTCTATATCTAGCAATGAACAATCAAAACTTTTGTTCCAGAAATTCACTTACATCAAAAATAATAAGATACCTAGGAATTAATGAATGAATTAGTCCATTAATCTGGTGTTAGTGTAAAGCTTATTTTATATCATATTTTTGGAATATGTTAATCCATAATTGAGGCTGCATTAACCTTCACTGATCAAAGACAACTAAGGTTTGGTATGGTACTTTTAGAGAGTGATAAATGTCTATTAAATCCTATGAAAATATATCACTATCAGCCAGTCCAACAGTATTCCACTAAAGCAGATAATCTAGCACAATCTCTCTGCCCTAGTCTCTGAAAGAGGTAACTTTTATTTTGTAACGTGACTTTATACATCGTCAGCAATGGTGACTGCGAGATCCCTAGTCTCCCATGTTCTTCCGCTATTCAGCATGTCCTGGCGTGCCTGGGGTTTACCCAGTTATCAAACTGAATGTTTCACTTTGTTGGAACCCACACGTGTACCAGAAACAAATCACCTACTCTGCGCCCTAGCTGAATTCTGGACCCACACAACCTGAGAGCTTAGCACAATGGTTCTGTTACCACTTCATTCTGGGAGGGCTTGTTAATTAGCAATAGCAAGTGGGACATCACTTGCCTCACCTGCTTTTCTGTTCCTTGCCCCTAGGTTTGTTTCTGTAGATGCTTGTTATCTCTTCTAACCCCAGTACTATGACCCGTGTCACCTAGCTTGCCATCTTTAATTAGAGCTTTCTGCTTATCTGATTATTGGTCTTCTTTCTCTCCACTGCCCTATTTACGTACTTCTCTGGCCCGCAGCAGCGTGGAGTTAATTTAATGTTGTTCATTTCACATAAATATCAAATTCCGTCAGCTTTGTGCTGACCTTTTTGCAGTTAATGTAAAATAAGACTCAAATAACTTGAAATCATGTACAGAGATAGTAAACTCTATACATGTGGTATTGTAGGGAAAATGTATATGGGCTGCTCTATTCTAAATCTCTAAAAGTAACCTCCAGATCTCTAGAAACAATTTTTTCTCTAATATTTGTCTTCCTGGATACTCACTACAGATGTCAAAAATACCATTTGTCCTTCATTTCTTTATAATTTTAAAAATAGCATTAGTCTAGGGGAAATTCATTTGCCTTTATAATAAAGGTATGGTTTACCTATATCCATTAAACGGACTTTCATTCTAAATGCAACACAAAGATGTGTGTCAATGCTTGTACATTTTCTATTTTTGTAGTCCATGATAATTACAATTTCTACACAAGTTTGTGGTAAAAAGTGCATGTATTACACCTTTAAGCAAATTATCAGAAATGTGATGGAAACATTTATATCTGTAAAAGCTTACCCTGTTTCTAAGAACATGATTCTTCATTATTAGACCCAAGCTGAAAAAAGATTATTATGAACTATTTATTTCTTAAAATTTTTAAGTGTCCTTTTTCTCCCAAGTTGAGATACTCTGAAGAAAATGTTTACTACTAGTGCCAGAAAAACCTTGTTTTCTGTTTACATTGTAGGTTCTTTAAATTTGTCATGCTGCAGCTATGTTACATGAAAATTCACTTCAATCTGTTCCGACCTTATAGCATTCCGCAACGCCCCACGTTTTTTCAATGCTTTCTGCCAAAATTGTACAGACGAGAAAATATACAAGGATATGAGTCAAAGCATACACTTCAAAATTGCCCCATTGATAGCGGGGTAGAAAATAATTGGCTATTTTCACATAAATAGCTCATTTTGAACAGATGCAACAAGTATCTTTTGTTTCTCATGGCCCTATTATTATTTATATGGTGAAATAAATTACTGTTCTCAGAAACATGAGGCAAAAATAAGTACATCTTAACCTCCTGTAAGGATTTTGAAACAGCTATATCTAAGTAAATTTTTCACTACCTCACAAGTGTCTGAAGATGAATCCAATCTTTACTACTTCTCAGCTTTTTTTTTTTTTTTTTTTAAATCTTGGACAGGTTAGTCTCATGAACACAATATGAATAAAAACAGTGTCAATTAAATAGTGCTCAGTGCTTAAATGTTCAATAAACTGTCATTAATTTGTAATTGCTGTTATTAAGCCGAAGATAAGTATTATTAGATAACATAAGATTTGTGAAAAAAGAACACATGGCCTTTAATGTTTAAAGTTTGCAATACATTATGTTCCTTTAACGTAATCCTACACCTGTCACACTCAGTTTGCTATTTGTACTTAATAGTATCTCAAATAGCAAAGTAGCCTAATAAAATTAATGCAGGTAAGCCATTACTTCTAGCATTTAAAACATCCTGTCCTTGAATTCAGGCAAAAGCTCTCTCTTATCTTTATAACTTGCATTCTACTTTTTATATTTTTACTTAGATGTTTTTTTCTTTCAAGTAATCTGAGTAAGATTTATTATATTTTCCCCAAATCAATATCCTCTCCAAACTCTTCTCTTCTCCACCTGGACCCCTCTCTCTCTTGCCACACAAAACTCAATCCATCACAACAATTTGTCTATTTCTCTTTTAGACTGTGTGTCTGTTTGCTAAACAAAGCCAGATCTGTCTTTGATTTGGTCCATTCAGTATTTTTAATTAGTCCAATCCTTTTTAACTGGTAGAATTTTCAGAGGTTTATCATTAACATTATATTCTTTCCTCAGTTGATTGGTTTTAATTCTTTGGTAGATACAGATGTTTGCTACCAAAGAGGTTGGTAGCATTATTTTAGTAACTGTAGCAGTTTTGCCTAATCAGTAAAATCTCTTTCAAAAATAACTTCTGGTGTGTCTTTCCAAAAAAAAAAAAAATGGTATTGTTTATAGTATTAACTACTTTGACATTTCTAAAACAGTGAATTTGTTGTTACTGTTTTCTTATCACACTGCAACTAATTTTTCATGAGGATACAATTGTGTTCTGTGAAACCAGCTAGTTCCATTTCTCATGTTTTATCATCTTTGACATTTTCAGACCATTTGGCAAGTTTCAGTTTAAGGTTTGCTGAGATATCATTTGTAAAGCATCACAATTTGGCATTCTATAGCTTGGTCAAGCTCTTTCAAAACTCCAACTACTTTCAAGATTACATTCTAAAGTTTTTGGTAGAAGATGTGCTTTAAAGCCACATTTATTTTTTCCCTTCAAAACTCATATTCACAGGCAAGGTAAACCCACTGTTATCATCATCATCTTCTTCAATAGCAGAGTCTCACCACACAAACTTTCAAAGCTCCAAATACAACTTCGTCTAGGTACAAAGCTATCTGAAAAAGGTAATATCTCTATCATCAAAGCAAGGAACAGTGTTGGTGAGAATAATGTTCAACTATGGACTTCATGGTGGACAGATTAAAATACATATTCCCCAAAGCAATCTCCCCCTTGATATTGAGGACACAGTACTGAGCAGAGTGGTGGTAGAGATGCCAGCCACCTCAATACACCTATTTCAAGATGTGATTCAAGAACCTGATTGGAGTTTAAAAATACTTTGATCCTTTTCTCAAGCATGAACGCAGTTATCTTTTTCCAGGAACCCTGTGAAAACTAAAAACAAAATCGACTCAAACAACGAAGTATCGCCACAAAAAAGAAAATCAGAAGATTCCTAGGTAAAAAAAAAAAAAAAAACCCACATTTGCTAATTGCATAATTTACTAGAAGATTTGTCTCTGTAAGCTTGCATTTTATTTATTTATATTTTAAATGTTTATTTTTGAGAGAGAGAGACAGAGACAGAGCAGGAGCAGGAGAGGAGCAGAGAGAGAGAGAGAGAGAGAGAGAGAGGGCGACACAGAACCCAAAGCAGGCTCCAGGCTCTGAGCTATCAGCACAGAACCTGATGCTGGGCTTGTGACAGCTCAGAGCCCGATGTGGGGTTTGAACTCATGGACCGCAAGAGGATGACCTGAGCCAAAGTCAGATGCTTAACCAACTGAGGCACCCAGGTGCCCCTCTAAGCTTGCACTTAAAAACATTTTTAAGTTTATTTATTTTTGAAAGAGATGGAACAAATAGGGGAGAGGCAGACACAGAGGGAGAGAGAGAATCCCAAGCAGGCTCTACATCAGCCTGATGTGGGGGTTTAACCCACGAAACCGTGATATCACGACCTGAGCCAAAACCAAGAGTTGGGCACTTAAACAACTAAGGCACCCAGTCACCCCTAAGCTTGCGCTTTTAAATGGCAAGTCATGCCTGGAATTCTGTAGCAGGCACTGTCTTTATATAGAATAGGCATTCTTTTTTGTTTTTGTTTTTTAAAGAGAGAGTGTGACCGGGCAAGTGGCAGAGAGGGAGGGAGACACAGTATCCGAAGCAAGCTCCAGGCTCTGAGTTGTCAGCACAGAGCCCAATGCAGGGCTCGAACTCACCAACCACGAGATCATGACCTGAGGCGGAGTCTGATGCTTAACCGACTGAGCCACCCAGGCGCCCCTTAGAACAGGCCTTCTTCAGCTACAATGTTCTTACACCACTGCAACCCTTTGTATTTTGAGTTTTCTAGTTTTGCCCTTAAAGCCTCTGCAATTTTCTCTTTATTTTGGGTCTACTTCTGTAATTCTATCATCAACCATCATAGTTGAATTAACCTTGGCCTTCAAGTAGCATACTGCACAGATTCTCTTTGTAAAACATGATGGCAAAAGCCCATGAGATACTGAAGGCTTACAGCCAGCAACCCCATCTCTGAATAGGCCTGTGTCTTCGGCTCCCACTAGTTGGTTGCCTGCTAACCTACTCTTGGTTATGCTTTCTCTAGGCCACTTTGTTTATGCCAGGTGAAATGGTTTTTGAAATTACGTGACATACAAAAATATTACTTTATCGATGAAATGTCCGTTCCTGTGAAAACAACGAATGCTTTCAGAAACCTATGTAGATGTGAGACCCCTGTAAAATATTTTTGTTATGAAAATACAAAAATACAACAGGCAGATTGCCTCAACTATTTATTGAATTCCTGATTAAACTGCAAAGAAACTAAAACTAGAAGTGCAAAAGAAATGTGATAAATCCAAGGATGTATGTAACAAGACCCAAGTGCCACTATTTACAGGACTAAGATTCTTTATACTTAGGGAAGTTTTTCATCCTGATTGTAGTGACGTTTGCACAAATCTACTCATGTGGCGAAATACCAGAGAACCATATATTTAAAGGAAAAGTGCACATAAAAATGGGTTAAACTCAAGTAAGAGCGCTGAGTTAACAGTATTATACCAATGCCAGTTTGAAGATATTCACAATGCCCAATGGTTACATACTCTACAAGAAAACTCTCTGCATTATTTTTTCAACTTCATGTAAGTGGCAAACCATTTAAAAGATAAAAGATAAAAATAGAGAAATAATAAATATAAAAATATTTTTATATAAATAAGGTAAAAGTAGAGAAGATTCTGTAAACAGTTTGCTTTACAAATATTTATATGAATTTTTGCTTCACTGTCAAGGAACCAAAAGCGACACCAGAGATATTCATATGATTTATGCAATAAAATGTAAGTGCCTCTATACAAGGCAACTATAGTCAACCAAAAGATCTTGAACACCATAAAAAGAGGCGAATGAATTTTTAATTTTTTCAATGAAAACAAAATACCTATGTTAAGTATAGATCACGCCTAGCATTCTGCTATTAACTTTTTTTTCGATATAATTTATTATAGAGTTGGCTAACATACAGTGTGTACAGTGTGCTCTTGGCTTCGGGAATAGATTCCCATGATTCACTGCATACGTACAACATCCAGTGCTCATCCCAACAAGTGCGCTCCTCAATGCCCATCATCCTTTTCCCCTCTCCACTGCTCCCCCATCAACCCTCAGTTAGTTCTTTGTATTTAAGACTCTCTTATGGTTTGCCTCCCTCTCTGTTTGAAACTATTTTTCCCCTTCCCTTCCCCCATGGTCTTCGGTTAAGTTTCTCAAATTCCACAGGAGTGAAAACATATGACATCTGTCTTTTTCTAACTGACTTATTTAACTTACCATAATACCCTCCAGTTCTATCCACATACTTGCAAATGGCAACTTTTCATTCTTTCTCATTGCCAAGTAGTATTCCATTGTATATATAAACCACATCTTCTTGATCCTTTCATCAGTTGATGGACAGTAAGGATCTTTCCATAATTTGGCTATTGTTGAAAGTGCTGCTATAAACGTTGGGGTACATGTGCCCCTATGCATCCAGCACTCCTGTATCCTCTGGATAAATTCCGAGTAGTGATACTGCTTGGTTGTAGGGTAGTTCTATTTTTAATTTTTTGAGGAACTTCCACACTGTTTTCTAGAGTGGCTGCACCACTTTGCATTCCCACCAACAGTGCAAGAGAGTTCCCGTTTCTTCACATCCTCACCAACATCTGTTGTTTCCTGAGTTGTTAATTTTAGCCACTCTGACCGGTGTGAGGCAGTATCTCAATATGGTTTTGATTTGTATTTCCCTGATGATAAACAATGTTGAGCATTTTTTTTGTGTATCTGTTGGCCATCTGGATGTCTTCTTTGGAAAAGTGTCTATTCATGCCTTTTGCCCATTTCTTCACTGTATTATTTGTTTTTCAGGTGGTGAGTTCGGTAAATTCATTATAGATATTGAATACTAGCCCCTTATCTGATATGTCATTTGCAAATATCTTCTCCCATTCCATTGGTGCCTTTTAGTTTTGTTCGTTGTGTCCCTTGTTGTGCAGAAGATTTTTATCTTGATAGTTCATTTTTGCTTTTATTTCCCTTGCCTTTGGAGACATGTCGAGCAGGTATATGCCGCAGCTGAGGTCGAAGAGGTTGTTGCCTGTTTTCTTCTCTAGAGTTTTGATGGTTTACTGGGCTCACATTTAGGTCTTTCATATATTTTGAGTTTATTTTTGTATATGGGGTAAGAAAGTGATCCCAGTTTCATTATTCTGCATGTTGCTGTCCAGTTCTCCCAGCACCATTTGCTAAAGAGACTGTCTTTTTACCATTGGATACTTTCTCCTGCTTCGTCAAACATTAGTTGGCCATACATTTGTGGTTTCAACTTTGGGTTCTCTATTCTATTCCATTGGTTTATGTGTCTGTGTTTGTGATGGTAGCATACTGTCTTGATGATTACAGCTTTGTAGTAGAGGCTCAAGTCTGGGATTGTGATGCCTCATGCTTTGGTTTTCTTTTTCAACATTGCTTTGGATATTCACGGTCTTTTGCGGTTCCATATAAATTTTAGGATTGTTTGTTCTAGCTTTGAGAAGGATGCTCGTGCAATTTTGATTGGGATTGCATTAAATGTGTAGATTGCTTTCGGCAGTATTGACATTTTAACAATAATTATTCTTCCAGTTCATGAGCACGGAATGTTTTTCCATTTCTTTGTGTCTTCTTCAATTACTTTCATAAGTTTTTTGTAGTTTTCAGCATACAGATTTTTAACATCTTTGGTTAGGTTTATTCCTAGGCACTTTATGGTCCTTGGTGCAATTGTAAATTGGTGCAATTCCTTTATTTCTCTGTTGCTTCATTATCGGTATATAGAAATGAAAATGATTTGTGTACATTGATTTTTATATCTTACAACTTTGCCGAATTCATTTTTCAGTTCTAGCAGCTTTTTGGTGGAGTCTTTCAGGTTTTCCATGTAGAATATCATGTCATCTACAAAAGGTGAAAGTTTGACTTCTGCTTTACCAATTTGTATGACTTTTATTTCATTTTGTTGTCTGACTGCTGAGGCTAGGACTTCTAACACGATGTCAAACAACAGTGCTGAGAGTGGACATCTCTGTCGTGTTCCTGATCATAGGAGGAAAGCTCTCAGTTTTTTCCCATTGAGGATATTAGCTTTGGACATTGATATGTATGGCTTTTATGATGTTAAGGTATGTTCCTTCTATCCCAACATTCTTGAGGCTTTTATTAAGAAAGGATGCTTTATTTTGTCAAATGTTTTTTCTCCATCTATTGACAAGATCATTTGATTCTTATGCTTTCTTCTATTAATGTGATGTATCATGTTGGTTGATGTGAATTTTGAATCAGCCCTGCAGCTCTGGAATGAATTCCATTTGGTCATGGTCAATAATTATTTTAATATACTGTTGAATTCAATTTGCTAGTATCTTGTTGAGAATTTTTGCATCCATGTTCATCAGGGATACTGGCCTGTAATTCTCCTTTTTAGTGGGGTCTCTGTTTAAGTATCAAGGTAATGCTGGCTTCATATAATGAGTCTGGAAGCATTTCTTCCATTTCTATCTTTGGTAACAGCTTGAGAAGAATAGGTATTAACTCAGCTTTCAACGTCTGGTAGAATTCCCTTGGGAAGCCATCTGGCCCAGAACTCTTATTGGTTGAAAGATTTTTGATAACTGATTCAATTTCCTCACTGGTTATGGTTCTGTTCAAATTTTCTATTTCTTCCCATTCGAGTTTTGGTAGTGTGTGGGTGTCTACGAATTTGTCCATTTCTTCCAGGTTTTCTAGTTCATTGGCATATAATTTTTCAAAATATTCTCTAATAATTGTTTATAGTTCTATGGTGTTGGTTCTGATGTCTCCTCTTTCATTTGTGATCTTATCTATTTCGATTTTCACTCTTTTCGAGAAGTCTGGCTAGGGGTTTATCCATTTTGTTATTCTTTTAAAATACCAGCTCTTAGATTCATTGATCTGTTTTACTATGTGTGTGTGTGTGTGTGTGTGTGTGTGTGTGTGTGTTTGTTTGGATTCTATATTGTTTATTTCTGCTCTAACCTTTATTACACTGACTTTGGGGTTTCTTCTACTGACTTTGGTGTTTCCTTGCTGCTTTGCTTCTAGTTCCTTTAGGTTAAGTTTTGTATTTGGGATTTTTCTCATTTCTTGAGACAGGCCTTGATTGAAATGTACTCTCCTCTGAGGACTCCCTTTGATGCATCCCAAAGGATTTGGAGTGTCATGTTTTCATTTTCATTTGCTTCCATATATTTTTTTATTTTCTTCTTTAATTAACTGCCTGGTTGACCCCATTCCTTCTTTACTAGGATGTTATTTAACCTCCATGCATTTGGAGGCTCTCCAAATTTTTTCTTGTGGTTGATTTCAAGTTTCATGGCACTGTGATCTGAAAATAGGTACGGTATGATCTCAATGCTTTTATATTTATTGAAGGCTGTTTTGTGACACAGTATGGATCTATCTTGGAGAATGTACCATGTGCACTCAAAAAGAATGTGTATTCTGCTACTTTTGGATGAAAAGTTCTGAATACAAGTCCATCTGGTCCACTGTATCATTCAAAGCCATTGTTTCTTTATTGATTTTCTGCCTAAATGATCTGTCCATTGTTGTAATTAAAGTATTAAAGCCCCCTGCAATGACTGTATTCTTATCAAGATTACTTATGTTTGTCATTAACTGATTTATGTATTTGGGTTTACCAAGTTGGGGGCATAAACATTTACTATTGTTAGCTCTTCTTGATGGATAGACTATGTAATTATGACATAATGCCCTTCTTCATCTCTTGTTACAGTCTTTAGTTTAAAATCTAGCTTGTCCAAGTATGCCTACTCCAGCTTTCTTTTTATGTCCAGTAGCATGACAGATGGTTCTCCATCCCCTCACTTTCAATCAGAACGTGTCTTCAGGTCTAAAATGAGTCTATTGTAGACAGCACACAGATGGATCTTAGTTTTTTTATCTATTCTGATACCCTATGTCTTTTGATTAGGGAATGTAGTGCATTTACATTCAGAGTTATTGTTGAAAGATATGGATTTAGTGTCATTGTGTTATCTGTAGGTTATAGGCTTGTATTGATGTCTCTGCTCCTTTGTAGTTTTTGCAGCATTCCACTCACAAAGTCCCCCTTAGGATCTCTTGCAGGCCTGGTTTAGTGGCCATGAACTCCTTCAGGATTTGTTTGTCAGGGAAAGACTTTATCTTTCCTTATATTCTGAATGACAGACTTGCTGGATAAAGGATTCGTGGCTTCATGTGTTTCCTATTCAACACATTGAATATTTCTTGCCAATCCCTTCTGGCCTGCCAAGTTTCAGTGGACAGTTCTGCTACTACCTTTATGTGTCTACTCTTGTAGGGTAAGGCCCGTTTTTCCCTATCTGCTTTCAGAATTCTCTCTTTATCTTTGTATTTTGCCAGTTTCACTATGGTATACCAAGGTGATTTGCATGTCTGCTTCCTTCCCCAGATTAGCAAAGCTCTCAGCTATAATTTTTTCAAGTAAACTTTCTGCCCCATTCTCTCTCTTCTTCAGGAACTCCTATGATATGGATATTATGTTTCATTGAATCACTTAGTTTTCTAATTCTCCCCCTGTGGTCTAGTATTTTCTTATCTTTTTCTTGGCTTCATCATTTTCCATCATTTTCTATTTCATTATTCTCTGCTCTGCTTCCTCCATCCCTCCTGTCACGGTATCTACCTTATTTTGCACCTCATTTACAGCATTTATTAATTCATCATGACTATTTCTTAGTTGCTTGATCTCTGCAGCAATGGATTCTCTGCTATCTTCTATACTTTTTTCAAGCCCAGCTATTAATCTTATGACTAGTATCCTAAATTTTTGATCAGATATTATTATTTATATCTGTTTTGAGCAACTCTCTGTCATTTCTTCCTGTAATTTCTTTTGAGGAGAATTCTTCTGTTTCATCATTTTGGCTAGCTTTCTATCCTTTATGTGTTTTAATAGCTTGTTTTGTGTCCTGCACCTGCAAGGACTACTATATCAAAAAAGGGTCATATGCTGTCCAGGGCCTGGCCCTTCGTAGGTGTTTTTGGAAAGTGTTGAATGCTCTCTGTTATTGTGACTCTGGTTACTTTATCCCCCTACTCGTAGTGGTGGTTTGGACTTTCCACAAAGTGTGCTTTGATTTGTTCAATGAAGTAACCCAAGAAAAATTTATAAAGGGGTGTTGGTAGTGGAAGAAACCTTATCACATACAAAGACAGAAATGATGGGAAGGAAAAGGAAAGAAAAAAAAATTGACCAGGCAGAGAAACTATATAAGCTTAATCCAGAGAGAGAGAGGAAAATAAAGAAGATGGAGATACAGAAGAGGTGTAAAAATGAACAGATTAAAGATGTCTGCTTAAACAAACCAACACCAGAATAGAGAAGTGAAGAAATAAGAGAAAGAAAAGAAAGAAAAAATAATAATTATATGTATAATAAGAATTGATGAATAATCAAATCAGAAAATGCAGAACCACTGGACTGATATCTGACAGTGCCTTGGAACCAGGGGCTGTGCTGGTCTGGAGGAGGGGCTGTCTGGTTTGGTCAGTGTCAATTCTGCTCTGTTAGATACCAGGCACGGAGGGGTGTGGTTTGGTGTGAGTGGGTCCCACCTCCACTGGTCACTGCTATCCTGTTCCCCACATTGTTGGTGATGGGGAGAGAGATGCTGACACCCCAGTTCCCTATGTGCCCGGACTGGGTGTCCCAAACCACTCTGTTCAGGCCATTCTCACAGTGTTTTACAGGTGCAAGTGGGCTGGTTTGTTTAAAATCTTAAAGGATCCCGGTCTGCGTGCCTCAATTTCAGGGAAGTGCCACTCTGCCCTGCCAACAAAGGACCTCTGGCTCCTCACAGTGCCCCGTGGGCACGAATAAGTCAGTTTGTCCCGCTCTACAGTTTCCCGGGCCTCCCAGCCGCTGGGCTGGGATTCAAACACCAAAGTCTTAAGGATCCCGCTCCACAGGCCCCAGTTCTGAGGTACAGCCACTCTGCCAGCCAGACAACAAAGGGCCTCAGGCTGGCAGGCACCTGCAGAATCTTTTGTCCTTGGAGTGGCCATGTGCCTTCTCCCCACAGCAGTCAAGGGAAGGTATTTGCGCCTCTGAGCTCACTACCCAGCCCAGTTCTGGCTCCCCTAATCCCCAGACATGTGCACAGAGTGGCTGGACCCAGTCCAGAGAATGTCCCACAACTCTGGATGAGTTAGAAATTGGTTCTTTCTCGATTTTTTCCATTCACCAGTCCATGGTCCAGAGAGATGTTTCTTTTGTCCAAATACAATCCTTCTTTTCCACAGCCCCTCTTTCTTTCCCTTTTGTCTCTCCATAGAAGGGAATACCTACTATCCATGCCTATGCCGCCTGTTTTCTCTCTCCTAATTCACAATCCCACACCTATAGCCCACCAAGCTGTCCCCATGGGCCCCTGGAGATGTTTCTGTCACTCTGTAGCCCAGATTCCTGGAATTCCAAGCCTTCTAGCCTCAATATTGCAATGTTTTTGGGACAAGGGAACTCCAGGCCCCCCTATTTCTCTACGATGTTGACTCCTCCTAAGTAAACTTTTTTAATTAGAAGAATTCTAAGAAACAAACTCAAAATAGGAAAATAGGACTGCAGGAATATAGTTTTTTGATTTCTGTTCCATCTGGTATCTTTGATTGTCAACAAAAATTACTTCCACTTTCATCTTCCAAAACACCATTTTGACTTAATTATTATTGACTTTTAATTTAGAATTTAATACAGTAGGCTCATTAATTATAAAATATATCCCACTCTGATGTGGGTGTTGACAATGGGGGAAGCTGTGCATGTGTGGGGTAGGGGGTCTATGGGAAATCTCTGTACCTTCTGTTGAGTACAGCTGTGAACATTAAACTGCTCTATTAAAATGATTTTCAAAATGATACAAACTCTTAACATTTACATATTAGAACTCTAAATTGGACATTCAAAGTTCCCCACAAATTGAATGTTGTTTCTCTGACTTGAGTAAAAGAGTGTTCTGTATTCAATATATACTACTGTTACTAGAAATTTTAAGCTTTATTTTAATTGATGAGGCTACATTTTCACATAACTAGAGAAACCTGTATTAGAAAACAAAAACATAAACATGACATAAAATAGCATATACTACCTTTCAAATGATGAAAAGTATTTATCAGAGTGATTTTAAATTTCTGAAGTTTCAGATGACTTGAAAACATTTTGTAGGAATAGAATTTGAACCACATTTTATAGGAAGTTCATATGTGAGTGGTGATATGGAGGAGCCCTTCAAGCAGGGGGAAAGAAAAAATGCTTTGACATATCTGAAAAAATCTGGATAAATCAGAAGGTTCTTATTTAGGAACAGTAATGAGAAAAATTTGAAAACTTGCTTTTCTATTTTATCATTTTGTCTCTTCTCCTTTTGGGAATACCTCCCCACATTATTTGAGAAGTGTTACTCTTGCATAGATGAAGTTCCTATACCAATCTATAGAGTTCTTGGACCTATAGAGTCCTTGGCACAGGACTCTAGCCAGTACTATTAAGAGCACATTCTAGGATTCCATGAATCAGAACTGAAAGAGAACCTCTCTTTGCCCAGTAACAGAAGGTAAGAGCATTTTTGGTTATCACATTAACCCCATGTGAAAAAAAAAAGGTATCATCAGGAAGAAGTCAGCACTCAGAAGCAGAGATTTGGGAAAGAGATGGTCAAGACAAAGGATTGTTGATACTCAGGTATATCTTTGTGATTCTTGTAGCTTGACATTCCAACCTTTAGATGGACACTGTGCGCAAACATATTCCATTGTCCTAAATTGTTTTGAGTAATGGTTTCTCACTAACACTTGTACCGTTCCCTATTTTGTATTAATTTAGATAGAGGCTATTTTTCGTACATGATTAAAAGTTTTCAGAAAACTTTTAATCCATTACATCAGGTACATCAGAGAGATTGCATAACTTTAAGCAGAGATGAGATATAAAATAGCAGCATATAGAATGAATCTTTAAGAGATGATAAGAACAGACTAAAACAAAAAAATAAGGTACTACTTTAATAAATAATTCTTGCTACAATAAAGATTTAATTTAAAGTAGTAACACGAGGAACACAAACATGAATGTTTCTTTTGTCTAGATTAGGATGTTGGCATTAGGGACTGATGCCTTTGATGATCTCTATTCCTGGAACTTTTAAAGACCAATCAGATGCTAAATCTTATAGGACACACTCCCGCATCCACGACTCAGGTCCAGAAATTGAGGGGTGGAAATGGCAGTGGCACCTCCATTACCTATATTGACCCACTATCAAAATATTTGCTCTATTCTCTTGCAAATTTATGGTCTGCTAGCCTAGAAATCTAAATTCTAAAGGGAGGAATGCTTTCACCAAGAGATACAAGGATGATTCCCTTGAGCTGGAAGTTAAGACTGTAGTCTGGCCACTTTGAAATCTTCATGCTATAAATCAAAAGGAAAAGAGAAGAGTTACTATGTTGGCTGAGGTAACTGATGCTAATTACCAAGAGGGAATTAGACTTTACTGCATAAGAGAAATAAAAAAGAGTATATCTGGAATAAAGGAGATACCTTAGGGTTTCTCTTAATATTACCAAGTCCAAGTAAATGGAAGAGTTTAATAATCAAATTTAGGCAGGGATATTAATGATCCACATCCTCCAGGAATAAAAGTTTGGATCATACCAGTAGGTAAGGAACCACAATCAGCTAAGGTGCTTTCTGAGGGCAATGGAAACATGGTATAGGTAATGTAAGAAGGTAGTGATAAATGCCATTTACAAACACATGACCAGTTACACAAACAACTATTTTTAATTGTTATATTTATTTTACCTTGAATATGTTTTTGTATTTGTATAGCAAATATGTCAGTCTTCTTCCTTTCTTATCCTCTTATATAACATAAGATGTATTGACTCTATATCATAATAATTAGGTATTGTTAGCTTTACATCATATAAAGGATATTAAGAAGAAGTGTGAATTTCACCTAAGGACTTTGTTTCCTCTTACTGCAATTTCAGTTGTATAGTGGATACTTGTAACATATTAGGTCTAAGTATGACCTTGTCTTTCTCTTTATTTGGCAATTGAGTATGGTTTAAAGAAATATATATGAGTACCAAGTTGACAGGGGGTGAACCTGTGATGGTTAATTTTACATATCAACTTGGCTAGGGAATGGTACCAGGTATTTGGTTAAACATTGGTCTAGAGTTTGCTCTAAAGGTATTTTTAAATGAAACTGACCCTTAAATCAGTAGAGTCTGAATTAGCACATTACCCCTATAATGCTGATACAGCTCATCGAATCAACTGGAGGCCTTAACAGAAGAAAAAAAATGAACATCCCTCAATGAACAGGGAATTCTGCCAACAGACTGCCTTTTGACCTGAACTGCAACATCTACTCTTCATTAACTGTCCATCCTGCCAGCAGCCTTTTGATTTGCCAATTCTTTAACATCAAAATCTCTGTCTGTTGTCTGTCACTCTGGAGAACCCTGACTAATAGAGATTTTGTAGGATCCTGCATAAAATAATCATCACATTTCTCTGCAGAAAGGATGCAGAGCAGAAGACAGTAAGAAGATATATTTAAAGTCCTGCAAGAGAAAAAAGAAAAAACTTTCAACCAAGAATTCTACATACAGCAAAACTGTTCTTCAAAAGAAAAGAAATCAACACTCCAAAATAGACAAAAGCTGAGGTAATTCATCACAGCTAGACCTGTCTTCCAAAAAATGCTCAAGACTTCAAATTGAAATGAAAGGGTGATGGAATGCAATACAAAGCATATAAAATATAAAATTTACTGATAAATACTGAAACCAGTATTCTAATATTTATTAGAGCTCCTTTTTAATTTTTCTATAGGATTTTGAAAAACCAAGAGCGTACAAATAATTATAAATCTATGTTAATGGGTACCTGATATATATTGTGACATCAATGATAAAGTAAGGCATGCAGAATTGTAAAGGAGTAGAGTTTTGTATTTGATCAAAATTAACTTGATATCAGTATAAATTAGGACATAATATATAATATATATGTAATATGTATTAGGACATAATGTATAATCCCTATGGGAACCACAGGCAAAATCTATAGAATGTATTCAAAAGAAAATTTGAAGGGAATGAAAATGTGTCAATAAAAAAAATTAATAACATGAAAGCAAGTGGTAAGAGAATTAATGAAGGACAAATATGCTGTAAGATACAGGGAAAACAAGGGGTGCCTGGGTGGCTCCGTAGGTTAGGCATCCGACTTTGGCTCAGGTTATGATTTAATGGTCCATGAGTTTGAGCCTGGCATCAGGCTCTGTGCTGATAGCTCAGAGTCTGAAGCCTGCTTCAGATTCTGTATCTCCCTCTCTCTCTGCTGCTCCCCTGCTCATGTGCTCTCTCTCTCTCTCTCTAATATAAATAAAACATTAAAAATTTTTTTAAGATATACAGAAAACAAAGTGGCAGTAGCAAATACTTCTATATCAATATTTACATTAAATATAAAGGGATTAAACTCTCCAATCAAAAGACAAAGATTAAAATGAATTAAAAAACCAGGACCCAAGTATACATTGTCTACAAACAAATCACTATATGTCTAAGGACAAATGAATGATTTAGTACTTATTGATCTCAAGATTTTTCAAAAAATTTAAGAGAAAGGAACACTTCCAAACTTTTTACAAGGCTAGCATTGCCTGGTATCATATCAAAACAAATATGGATACCAAAAAAAAAGAAAGAAAGAAAGAAAGAAAGAAAGAAAAAAAAGAAAGAAAGAAAGAAAAAAAAGAAAGTTATATGCCAATATACTGGAAAAACAGAGATGCAAAAACTCTAAAATATTAGTAAATCAAATTCAGTAATACATTAAAAGAATTAAATACCACGATCGGTTGGAATTCATTCTAGGAATCCAAGGATGGTTCAATCCACAAATCAATTAATGTGATACACCACTTTAAGTCAAACGATAAAAATCATATCATCTCATATGATGTAGAAAAGGCATTTTATAAGATTCAACGTCAATCAATTTACAATAAAAACCCCAACAGAATGGGTATAGAAAGAATATCCCTCAGCATAATAGGGCCATGTATGACAAATTCACAGCTAATATGATATGCAATGGTGAAAAGCTCAAAGCCTTTTCTCTAAGATCAGGAAGAAGACAAGGATGCCCAGTCGCACCATCTTAATTCAACACTGTATTACAAGTCTTAGCCACAGCAATTAGGCAAGAAAAAAGAAATAAAATGCATCAAAAGTGGAAAGGGAGAAGTAAATCTGTCACTATTTGCAGTCAACATGATATTATATATGCAAACGCCTAAAGACTCCACCAATAAAATTATTAAAACTAACAAATTTGTAAAGTCACAGGATACAAAATTTACAGATATTGGTTGCATTTTATACACTAAAAACAAGCTATAAGAAATTATTTTTAAAAAATCCCTTGGGGTGCCTGAGTAGTTCAGTCAAATGTCTGACTCTTGATCTCAGCTCGGGTCTTGATTTGAGGGTTGTGAATTCAAGCCCTGCCCTGAGTTCCATGCTGGGCCTGAGGCTACTTAAAAAATAAATCATATTTACAACTCCAGTCAAGGAACAAAATATCTTAAAATAAATTTAACCAAGTAGGTAAAAGACTTTTATTCTGAAAAGTATAAGATATTGACAAAAGAAATTGAAGAAGACACCAAAAAATGGAAAGATATACTATACTCATGGATTGGAAAAATACTGTTAAAATATCCATGCTACCCAAAGCAATCTATAGACTCAATGCAATCCTCATCAAAATCCAATGGTATTTTTCATAAAACTAGAACAGATCATCCTAAAATTTGTTTGGAACAAAAGACCCTGATTAGCCAAAGTAACCGTAAGAAAAAAGAACAAACTTGAGTTATCATGCTCCCAGATTTCACACTATATTACAAAGTTACAGTAATCAAAACAGCACAGGGCTGGCATGGAAAAAAACACATAGATCAAAGGAATAGAAGAGAGAGCCCAAAAATATACTGGCATTATGGTTTTGCCTCTTTTTGCCAAAACATATACAATGGGGAAAAGAAATTCTCTTCAATAGATAGTTCGGGGAAAACTGAGCAGAGTTATGCAAAAGAATGAAATTGGACCACTATTTTATGCTATAAACAAAAGATAATTCAAAATGGATTTATATATTTGAATGTAAAACTCAAAACCGTAACACTCCGAGAAGAAAACGTAGGCAGTAAACTCCTTGACATCAGTCTTAATAATACTTTTTCGGATCAGTCTCCTCTGGGAAAGGAAACAAAACTACAACAAAGAAATGCAATTATATCTAACTAAAAAGCTTCTGCACAGCAAAGGAAACCATCAACAAAACTGAAAATGTAATATAATCAATAAGAAAGGTATTTGCAAATGATATATCCAATAAAAAGTTAATATCCAAAGTATATAAAAAAGGAAAACGTGTTCAACACCACCTAAATAAATAAATGATCTGTTTAAAAATTGGGCAGAAAATATAAATATACGCTTTGCCAATGATGACATAGAGAGGGCAAATAGACACATACAAAGATACTCAGCATCACTATTTAGGCAAATGCAAGCAAAACTTCAATGAGACGTTATCCCACACTGGGCAGATGGACTATTATCAGAAAACAAAATAATAACCATGACAGTGCAGAAGTGGAGAAAAGAAAAACCTTGTATGTTGTTGATGGAAAAGTACACTGGTGCAACCACTATGGAAAACAGTATGGAAATTCTTCAAAATATTAAAATTAGAAATACCATATGATTCAGCAGTTCCACTTATGGGTCATTATTCAAAGAAAAGGAAAACACCAATCCAAAGGGATAGATGAAGTCCTATGTTCAGTGAAGCATAATTCATAAGAGCCAAGATATGGAAGCTGCCCAAAGTGTTCTTGGATAGATGAGTGGATAAAGAGTATCAATGGAGCAATCCCTATCAAAACAACACCAGCATTCATCACAGAGCTAGAGCAAACAATCCTAAAATTTCCATGGAACCAGAGAAGACCCCAAATAGACAAAGCAATCTTGATAAAGAAAACTGAAGCTGAAGGCATCACAACACCAGACTTCAAGATGTACTACAAAGTTGTAATGATCAAGACAGTATGATACTGGCACAAAAAGACATTCAGATCAATGAAACAGAATAGAAAACCCAGAAATGGACCCACAAGCATATGGCCAGCTAATCTTTGACAAAGCAGGAAAGAATATCCAATGGAATAAAGACAGCCTCTTCATCAAATGGGAAGATTGGACAACGACATGCAGAAAAAATGAACCTGGACCACTTTCTTATACCATACACAAAAATAAACTCAAAATAAATGAAAGACCTAAATGTAAGACAGGAAGCCATCAAAATCCTAAAGGAGAAAGTAGGCAACAACCTCTTTGACCTTGGTCGAAGCAATTCTTACTCAACACGTCTCTGGAGGCAAGGGAAACAAAAGCAAAAATGAACTACAGGGACCTTATCAAATTAAAAAGCTTTTGCACAGCGAAGGAAACAATCAGCAAAACCAAAAGGCAACTGAGAGAATGGGACAAGATATTTGCAATGACATATCAGACAAAATCTATAAAGAACTTATCAAACTCAACACCCAACAACCAAATAATCCAGTGAAGAAATGGGCAAAAAAACCTGAATAGACACTTCTCCAAAGAAGACATCCAGATGGCCAACCAACACATAAAAAAATGCTCAACATCACTCATCTTCAGGGAAATACAAATCAAAACCACAGTGAGATACCGCCTCACACCTGTCAGAATGGCTAACATTAACAACTCAGGCAAAAACAGATGTTAGCACTGCTGGTGGGAATGCAAACTGGTGCAGCCACTCTGGAAAACAATATGGAGGTTCCTCAAAAAATTAAAAATAGAACTACCGTATGACCCAGCAATTGCACTACTAGGTATTTATCCAAGGAATATAGGTGTGCTGTTTTGAAGGGGCACACGCACCTCAATGTTTATAGCAGTGCTATTGACAATAGCCAAAGTATGGAAAGAGCCCAAAGTCCATCGACAGATGAATGGATATATGTTGGTGGATTTATATATCTATATATACTATACACACACACACAACGAAAAAGAATGAAATCTTGCCATTTGCAACTATGTGGATGGAACTAGAGGGTGTTGTGTTAATCAAAATTAGAGAAAAGAAAATATCATATGACTTCATTCATATGAGAAATTTAAGATACAAAACAGATGAACGTAAGAGAACAGAAGCAAAAATAATATAAAAACATGGAGGGGGACAAAACATAAGAGACTGCTAAACATAGAGAACAAACAGAGTTGCTGGAGGGGTTCTGGGAGGGAGGGTGGCTAAATGGGTAAAGGGCATTAAGGAATCCACTACGGAAATCATTGTTGCACTATATGGTAACTAACTTGGATGTAAATTTAAAAATTAACTAATTAAAAAAATAAATAAAGTTAAGAAAAAAGACGATCAATGGATATAAACCAATTATCAAACAAAAGAGAAACAACTCAAAAGTGCAGAAAATAAACTGTTGGTTAACAAAGAGATGAGTTGGCTGGGGGACCAGTGAAATAGGTGATGTGGATTAAGAAGTCCAAATTTCCAGTTATAAAATAAGTCATAGGAATGTAATGCACAGCATAGGAAATCTAGTCAAAAATATTGTAATTGCTTTTGATTATGACAAAGAGTAACTAGACTTATTAGACAGATAGTAACTAGAATTATGAAATGCAGATCATTCATAACGTATAAAAATATCAAATCAGTATTATGTATACCTGAAAGTAATAGGATTTTGTGTGTCAATTATACTTCAATAAAAAAGGAAATCAATAGCATAAAAAAACTTAAAAATCTACCAATATATGGATATTAAATAACATACTCTCAAGAGATAGGTCAAAGAAGAATTTATAGGGAAATTAGAAAATATTCCTTATGAAAAAATGAATATGAAAATTAACAGCAAAATTTATGAGATTCGGCAAAAGTGCAGTTAAAACAGAAGTTTACAGCTGTACATTCTTACATAAAAAAAGATCGCAACTCAACCATCTAGCTTTACGACTTAAGGAATTAGGAAATGAAGAAAATCTACACGTAGAGATAATAAAAGGAAAGAAATAATTAAGCTTAGAACAGAGATAACAAAACAGAAAACAGACAATCAATGGAGAAACTCAATAAAATCATTACATGATCTTTAAAAGGAATCAGCAAAATTCAAAAAAACAAACTTCTGGTCAGATTGACAAACCAAAAGAAGAAAAAAAAAAAAGAAGTCTCAATCCAAATCAGAAAACAAAAAGAGATTAGTACTACTGACTTTAAGAAAAAGATCACAGTACTATGAACAATGAAATGCTCAACAGTTGAATAAAATCAACTAATCATTAGCAAAATGCAAATCAAATCCACACTGAGATACCACTTCACAGTCATCAGGATTGCTGTTCTTAAACAGAAAATAAGGAAAACAAGTGTGGGAAAGGAGGTGGAGAAAATGGAACCCTTGACCAGTGCTGGTAGGAAGGTAAATTGGTACATTCAGTACAGCAAATAGTACAGTGGTTCCTCAAAAGCTTGAAAACAGAAATTCTCTATCACCTAGCACTTCCACTGCTGGGTAGATACTCCTCGCAAAACTGGGACTCAAACAGATATATCAACACCGATGTTCATAGCAGCATTTTACACAAGAGACAAAAGATGGAAGCAAACGAAACATCCATCAATGCCAGAATGGAGAAGCAAAACCTGTTAGAGACATGCAAACGGAGTACTCTTCACCCTTAAAAAGGGAGTTCTGATATGTGCTACAACATAAACGATCCCTGAAGCCACTCTACTAAGCAAATGTTGACGGGTTAGTCAACACAACAGATATTGTTATCACTCTACTTACATTGGGTACTTAGTCGATTTCATAGAGGGAGAGAGAATGAAGGTTGTCAGGGGCTGAGCATAGGGGGACATGGGGAATTATAGGTACAGAGCTCTAGTCTGTGAAGTTGAAAAAGTTCTGGAGGTGGAGTTGAGTAATGGTTATACAACAATGTGAATGTATTTGATGCCACCAAGCTGTACATTTAAAAGCAGCCACAATGATCCATTTGACATGTGTATTTTGCCATGATCAAAGAAAAAAGCGTTTATCGATGTATATCCATAGAATGCACAATTTTATTTTCACTGAATTTACCTTTGTGTTTATTAAGCACATATTCTTTCAAAACCAGTATTACAGAAACATAAAAAAGACATGTTAGAAATGGAGACCTCCCCAGGAAAATCTTAATGTTAGTGATTACTTTTTCACCAATTTAAGGCATTTTTGTTATATTAAATTATGTAATCATTACATAGTTATCTGTAATAATAACATCACAACTATAATTACAACTATAGGCACATGTCCCATGCAACTACAGTGTGCCAAGGGCTACACCTAACAGGAAAACATTTTATTGGCTTTGTCCCTTTCTAATTTCAACAGGACTATTTGCCGTCTTTATCTTTTGTTATCAAAAGAGCTTCTTCTTAGAGTGAGCCTCTCTCTAAGGTTTCCTCTTCTATGCTTACTTTCTAGACCTTAGAAGTTTTTGAAAGTATCCTAACAGCCTATTAAAAAAATAAGGAGAGAAGCCATCATACAAACTCTCATTTTTTTTTAAATCCCTAAGGTATTTATATTTATAGGACTCAAAATAGATGTCCTATTAAACTGTTCTGAGGTTAAAGGGAGGCGCACAAAAGCTTGAAGGCGAATAGAGAGGTTGAAAACGTGTCTAATGTATTTGGATGAGGAGAATTCAAAGGACTGCAGATTTAATCACATGCAGAACTTTGAAGTCTAATTATAGGGGTCCATCATCTCGAGCCAAAGGCCAGAAAACTAATTCTCTTCCTCGTAACTGTAACTGAATCGAAGCTCATTTTGCAGGAGTATCATCTGAGCTTCATGGAGCCATGGCCGTTTGAGCCCTTTGCTCGGTTTACTTTGTTGGCAAAATTCTGCCGGAATATAAAACCAATTTTGGAACTCATCTGTTAGAAATCCCTTAATGCATTTTCAGAAAGGGAGAACTTCTGACCTAAAGCAATCCCAATCAGTAAAATTACATATATATCCAATAACTGGGATAGACCATTAAGCATAACATATTGCTGTTAAATGGGGTCCTTAAAAAATATTTATACAAAAAACATATATATACAAGAGTATTCTTCCTGAAAATTAAGTTTATTTTGTTATAATATATGGAAAACCAAAAGAAAAAATCATATATGCATTAACAGAAGAAATATAAAATTTAATAAGGAAACTCTTAAGAACAACTATATGTGTATGATTCATTCAATCAGAGAATGAATTATGAAATAATATTTATTTACATCTGTATCAATTATCCCTGCATTGCTGAAGAATTGAATTATTTACGAAGCAGTCTAAGCTGAAAAACAAATTCTCATTATTCTTTCGTGAAGAATATACTGGTTTGACAGTGTGAGAACATATTGTACAAACTGACATTTAACCCTAGGCTAATTTAGTTCATAGATGTTTCAATAAAGTGTTCTGATGCTTTTAACTGAATATATCTCACCTGCTTAAGTAATACCTAACACACAGGAAATGCATCACAAGTATTTCTTCAACGAAAAAGTATCTGGAATGTAGTTATAATAATATTTCAATTATAAGCAAAATGGGTGACTTTGGGCTCATTGGTAACAACAGTGCAGTCCGTGAAAATGAAAAGCACTTTTTCTTTGAAGCGACAATGGTCTCACACTCTCACAATTACAAAAGCAACAGTTAAATGTCTTTGTGGAAAGAAATACCAGCAGGTGCCTATTGCAAAGTGCCTGTTTCAGATGATGCTCCACTGATTCTAGAAACAAGGCCCACTAAATAATTCCTGCTAAAACCTGGGAAAAGTCAGAAGTTCCTGAAAAGGGTGAATTTTTCCAGCTTAAATTCTATTGTATTTTCCTGAGATATACAGACTCTGGGAATTTTTATCTAAAACATTTCTTCCGATAATATTCAGTTCAGAAACAAAGATACAAGATAAAAGTAAAAGTTAACCACACCAACATCCTATCCATGTTTAGATAGTAATTGTAGAGGACATAATTTTTTCTCCAAATGCCTTTTGCCAATGCCCATTAGTGTGCTTTGTGTGTTCTTTCTTTTTCACCTGGGATTGAGTCACGTGTATTTTTGTAGTTCCTTGTACTTTTACAAATGCGCCACAAGCTTGGGAACTAAGTTTTGCTGCAAAAGAGTACAAATCCATGGAAGAAGTGAGGACACACTGAACCAAGCAGGTTATGTGACATGGTCTCGATTAATAAGGGCTTGTAGAAAATAAAAAGTAAGAAAAATAGTGCCAGGCGGCATATACACCAATCCAAACCAACGTTGCTGTACAAAGTTGTAACAGAAATCTATCAAGCCCTTTGCTTATATCAGTGTAATCAACAAAACACTGTAGGAAGTACCTTTATTTTTTTTCACTACGTGAATTCCTAATGTTTTAAAACGGATTTCATTGGATGCAATGCTGCTTGGCATGCAGCAGTTTCACATGCTTTGAAGATTATTGGGTTGACTTCAGTTTCCTTGTTTTGATGTGTTGGATCCTGTATCCCCATGATAAGACTGAAAGAAACTTTTCTGACGGAAGAATGAGTAAGATGTAACAAGTGCCCCTTGAGAAAAGGACATTATTAAAAACGGCAAAATTTTATTTTCACATTGATGGAGCTTTGTATACATCCCTGCCCAGGGCTGGGGAACATCACTATAGTGATTTTTTTTTTTTTTTTTTTTTTTACTATGAAAGTTAAATTAACATCTGTATGGTGGATTGCTTACATTGTTTCAAAGACTTCTTTGAAATATTGCTTCAGGGCTCCAACTGGTGTTAAAGCGCCTTGTAGAATAGCAGCTCTCTCCACTAATATGGTTGGTAATTTTGCCTGAGCAAGAATTCGTAAGGATACAGACCATGAGAATATAGGGCTCTTGCAAAGCCTTGGAAGTTGTGGCAGGTAATGTGTACCCCACAGTATATGAAGACTATGGTCTTGACACATTTCATTTGATTAAAAAGAAAGGTGAGCTTAGAAAATAAAGTGTGGGGCTGCTTGCATAAAACAGATTTATAAAAATTGTTCACAAGGATGAGAAACAATTTGAAAAGGAATAATGTCTAAATAAGGGCAATTAAAATTAAATGAAAGAAAAATAAGGTCAAAGTTAAAAGAAAGAAAAATCATCAGTTTGAACCAGAGGAAAGGAGGAAGAAGAAAAAAGAAATTTAGAGATACATATCGTCAAGAAGGAGAGGACTTCAGAAGGTGTTTTTCTTTTTCCTTTTTGTTTCAAGCTTTTATTTAAATATTAGTTAACATATAATGTAATATTAGTTTCAGGAGTAGAATTTAGTGATTCATCACTTACATAGAACACCCAGTGCTCATCACAAGTGCCCTCCTTAATACCACTCACCCACTTAGCCAATCCTTTGGCCCACCTCCCTCCATCACCCCTCAGTTCGCTTTCTATCATTAAGAGTCTCTTGCGGTTTGTCTCCCTCTCTCCTCTCTTTTTTCCCTCTCCCATATATTCATCCACATGAGCGAAATCATAAGGTATTTGTCTGACTGACTTGTTTCACGCCAAGATTTTCTCTAACTTCAGCTTTGATTTAAATACAAACTGAGTTTTAATGCAAATTAAATGAGATATGCCTTGTTGCATAACTCTGTCTAGAACAGAGCCTAAAAACGTAACTAAAATAGGCTAATATAACTCTTCCAGATATTAATGAAAAAATAAGATAATAATACGGGCTGAACTATGGCCTATGGCCAAATAAATCCCCCCCCTTTTTTTAATAAATAAAGTTTTATTAGAACACATTCATGCTCATTCATTTGTATGTTGTCTGGTCTATGGAAACTTTGATGATGCTAAGGTTAAATAGTCACAGCAGAGACTTTATCTATACAGCTTGCAAAGCCTAATATATTTAGTATACGTCAGCTGGTAGGAAAAAATATACTGATCTCAGTACTAGAACCTCAGGAAAACATTCCTGGAGAAAGAGATTCCGTAAATTTCTTAAGTACTGTGAGGAAAAAGAAAAAAGATTTATTAAATAATGATAGTCTGCTAAATGTTGGAACGCCTTCACATGTGCTTGCAAAATCTCTAGGCGACAGGCACCATTATCATTAAAGAAATGAGGAAACAGAGAGTCTGAATCTGTAAAACTATTGCCCAGCACAGGGTCTCGTCAAACTCTTGTGAGGCTTGTATATTCTACATGTGTGTCACATTTAAGGAGTTGCCATTTGTCCGCAGTCATAATTGTTGTGATAAATATATCAATACTTCATTAGCTGGTTGGCAAGAATATGTATGTTACAACAATCATTATTATAACAACTGGAAATAAAGCATATTGAGATATGATGCCATTAGTTTGAACTTACATGAATGAGGTGGTCACACGTGCTATTGATATTGATTCATAATATGATACTACACCATACTGAAATAATGAATTACATTATTGGGTTCGATTGAGAAACCGTATAAAGAAAACAAGAACGAAGATTCAATGAGCAAAGAACATTATATGTGCTTGGGTTTTTTCCCCTTCAGTGGAACTGTATAAGAGCATTAGGATATAAATGAACACAGAGAGAACAAAAAGACAGCCCCATATTTTGCCACATAAAGTTGTTACCTATTCTTTATGGATACTACTTTTGTGCATACGCTGACTCTAGTGTGCTATTAAAATGTAAATTTTGTTAGCAACGCTAATAACTGAGAATTTCTGTGAAGTGTATGCATATCACATAGAGCTGGTCTCCTTTTTATATTAAAGGAAAATGCCTGGCTTACACTTTAATATTTAGAATTATAGGATTCAGATTTAAGCATATTGACCAAATATCTGCAGGAAATAAAATCCTCTAGGCATGGTGTATATACTTCCAAAATAAAGCCAATCTTCTGTAGGTAGCTCTTAAGATCATTACATATAACACTGTTAGCATTTTCACAAATTCTAATGAAAAAAATTCTGAGCCACTTATATTAGTCTAACTGTAATATATACATACATATTCATATTATTAAAATCGTTTCTCACTGAACATTTAATGACTTGACTGTTTTTGAATTTTTCCCTTCAAAATATTTAAAAATGGTGTTAGAGTGTAATAAACACATTTACTAAGCACATTTAAGAATAAATTTAGTGATACTGTAGAAATTTATACAATGTAGCACAACTGAAGGAAAGCTTGTTTAAACTGGAGGGATTTAATGGGCTGGTATCTCAACTGATTTTTATACAGCAGGTAAGATTAGATACAATAGAGCAGGAAGAAATCAAGCATATATCTGACAGAAAGCCGTTGTGAAGATAACCAAGGAGAAATTCCCAGCAGGTATTTGGGAATAGGAGTCTTGTAGAAGTCAGAGGACACTTGGGGATGCATCTCTGCGAATAAAAACCTACTTTTAGGCACACAAGATGACTAAATGTGACCAGGCTGAAAAGGAGAAACAAACAAGTACCGAATATTTGGGGGACACCCATGTTAGACTGTCAGACAAAGTGGGAAGGCAAGCCAGAAATACCAAAGAAGGTGTGAGAGAAGACCACAGACTTCCAAAGAAGTGGTAACAGTGTCAAATGCTCTCGACAAGAAAAAATGGAAGAAGCGAAGGAAAAGGGTGATGGACTTTGTCAACTCCAAGATTAAAAGTGACACTGGACAAAACAATCCCTCCAGACATGAGAACAAAGGGCAGACAAAGTACATTTGCCCCTGTTCCTTGATGGTTTGTAACAAACTCAGAAACTGGTTTAGGGGGAAAAGATAAGAGTTCCTAAAATTATCTTTTCATTTGTGTGTGTGTGTGTGTGTGTGTGTGTGTGTGTGTGTGTGTATAGGTGTATGTGATTAATTTGGAGGATAGATGAAATGTGGGCAGACTTATTAGCCACACTGCACCAGTTAAATGAAACTAAAGATAGAAGAGACTCAAGATACCTGATGTCAGAAAACACTGAAAAATATATTCACTCCATATGAATGTTCTAGAGATAGAAATATCTCATAAAATAGCACATTTACCAAAATTTAAAAAGAAACCCAGGGTTCTTTGAATTACACCTGAAACCAGGAGTGAAAACACTGAAGACCACATACACAATGATCATAGATATCTGGGAATCATAGTATTCATTTCTGCCATTATCTGTTGGACCTAGAATATTTTGGTATAGTTACTTTACTTTCCTGTTTAATGAATTTAGCAGTATCTTACACATAAATATTAGGTCAAATTAAGACATTTTTAGACATAAGGAGCTCTTTTAAATTATCTTTCAAAAACACAACTTTCTCAGAATGAGCATGTTTTAAAAAATTGCACTAACGAACCTCCAAGGTTTCACTCCACCCAAAGTGAAACAAACTAAGCATCTTTGACAGTGAACTAAATAAAATTACCTATGAACATAAATTTATGTAGCAAGGAAAAAAGTAAATCAGATACTCCTCATTTCAGCCACTTCTGAAGTATTTCATTGGAATTGGGGACAGGTCCCTCTATACTAGGAATATACTTAACCCTTTAATCTCCTCTGCCCCCTCCACAAAATCCCCTCTTAGAGTGGGATTTGAGTACTCTGCCCTCACCTAACCCATGCAGCCTCATCTCTTAAGACAAACTGTCTTTATCAAAGTTCTCGGATTGTCTTGCTTTCCAAAGTGATGTAATTCTTGGTCAATGAAAATCCATAACCTTCAAAAAGCAAAGGCTCAGTCTATCTTCCGTAGAGAAATAGCTTTTGTTCTTTGGTGTGAGACCACAACAGCAAATCAATTCACAATTGTTTTGTGTTTTTTTTAATGATTTTTCTCTGCAATTCTTTTGCCAATAATTGTTCAGCGTCTGAATACGTCCACTGTAAACAAACACGCTACATCCCAAGGCACAAGACAACACAATCAGACAGAAAGACACCAATGGCCACTGAGGCTTGACCAAAAAGCTGCCTCAGAAGGCATTTCCTCTGAGGCGAAAAAGACAGGAGTTTTCACATGTTCCCTTAGCTCTTCTAAACCTGTAGGACCCTATTCATTTAGCCAGCACCTTGATTAGTCTTAGTTTTCTACTGAATTCCATATGTACTTCAGAGTCTCTATCCAGTCTACTTTCTGATTTTCACAGACCTTGATGGCTCTCAACCATTACCGAGATGCCCCTCATTTCTTATATATCTTAAATCCACAATTTCTCACCTTGCCTCTTCCTGTCTAACACCTAGCAATGGCACCTCCACGAACATATCACAAGAAAGAGCTAAGGAGATATTTCTACATGTTTTTTAATCAAAGAGAAATTTCTTTCATTCCCCTGGGCCACTATCTTTCTTAAGAGAAACAAGCAAACATGTTGAATGGAACACAGGCGATATCCTCTTCCATTTAGGAACCGGGATCACAAAAAGCCATCTCACGTTGGCCACATTTTGGTCTAAAACATGTCTCCCGTTTCATCATTTAATGAACCATAAGTAAGACGAATTACACTACTGTAGTTCACATTTGGCAAAGTGACGATTTCAGTCATGTAAGGGTAGAGCAATAGAATGGGATGTGAGGGGGAGAGTCCCTCCAATCTTCTAAGTAAGAAGCAATAGTGGAAAATTAACTGAATCTTGTGGAGAGCTCAAATTCATAATACAATGGATCTGTATTTTATATATTCAATTTTTATGATTCACCGGGGCCCATGAATGATCAGTGTATGGTACATTTACGCCCATTGAGTAGAAAATGGAGCAGAGTTTTAGCATTTAAAATTATTACACAAATTTATAGTTGTATGTCTTGCTTTATGACATTTTTCAGTCATGTCTATGATTTATCTGATGCTTGGCCTAACACATAATGTCAAATTGTAACATTGTTCCTATGAGGAAATATAAAAATTTTTAACAACCTGCTCTACAGTCAGGCTTCTAACAATGCATTGTGGTGACAAGTAGAAACGTGCCATTGCAGTTTTATGAACTCTACTTCACACAGATTTATGATTAAAGAATAAAATGCCCCTGGTGAATATTTAACAGCTTATGTAAATCAAAATTCTAAATGTTTTTTTAACCCTGACCTTTAAACTTTTTTTAATGTTTATTTATTTTTGAGAGAGACAGAGAGACAGAGAGACAGAGTGTGAGCAGGGGAGGGGCAGAGAGAGAGGGAGACACAGAATCCAAAGCAGGCTCCAGGCTCTGAGCTGTCAGCACAGAGCCCGACGCGGGGTTCAAACCCACGAACTGTGAGATCATGACCATGAGTCAGAAGTTAACCTTAACTTAAAACCCTGTTTCAGGACTACGTCTCTGATACTCCTTTTTGCATTCCTGTCCTGACTGGAGTCTCCTAAGATGCCATCTGCTGGGTTCATTTCACACTTAAATGTATCTTGTCTTGTACTACAACCACATTTTTCTAGCTTTTCTTTCAGATGCCCATCACTGTAGTGTTATTTACGTGGAAAGACAAGTTTTGTTAGCCTGAATTAAAGAATACGCATGGTATTGTTTTTAGAAATAGCAATTCAACCACATACACACACTAATTGGAGTTTATTAATAAAAACATGATGATTTAGGAACATGTAAACCTAAATTTTTATTAATAAAAACATGATGATTTAGGAACATGTAAACCTAAATTTACCCAGACACTAGAAATAGTGTCTGTGCAAATGGTCAAAGCTGTACTCATTGATGCACCTGCAGTCATGACCAAGGCAAAATAACAACCTTGACTCATGGAGCAACAGGCCATTATAATAATTACTGAACAGAATCTCATTTTAAATATTTTTTAAAAAGAATGATTATAATATAGGTTATATTAGTCATTATTTAGAAAATTAAGTTCACTGGGAGACTTCTGATCTAAAAACACCTTAGATTACTAAAGAACCATTCTAAAACCACGCAAAGGACGCACGCAAAGGAAACACGCACAAAGATGAAAGACCTCTATGTGCCTACCCATTAGCTGTAGCTTGTCTGCATGATGGAGGATTATTTTCCAAAGTTCTCCCAATGCTGACACTGTACACTCTGATCCTCATACTCACAGGATCATGCTGTGCAAATTCCTACTAGTCTATACTCACCTGCACCCTGGAGGGTGTTTCCAGGGGAAATCATGTGATACATGCACAGAGTGATGCCATGAAACATACTATGTGCCTGCCAACCAGCCTCAATTCTTCTCTGCCCTGGGTGGTTGTCCCTCATGGCCCTTCTACATGGATTGTGGACACTTCAAATTCCCCAACTACAGTGGCTTTCCAGTTCCTGCTGCATGACCACCCACTGCACTCAGCTTATCTGCACATTTCAAGGTTATCACTTGATTGGTAGTGAACTTGACTAGCTCTAACAGAAGCAATCTCATGCACAGCCATGCCATCGAGTGGGCTCAAGCCACACCTTCTCCAATGAGGTTTAATCCTGAGCCTCAGAAGCGCATACTTTATTTTTAATCTTGTTCTTTCTTGATGACTCTCACTGCTCTAGGCTATCCTTCACTTATCTTTACATCTTTATAGGTTTATATACTAATATAGTTTCATAATTATTTATATTAAACTTATATATAAATAACTACATCATTTTTGTCTTGATTGGAACCAGAATGATATGTGTGTTTTGCCCTAATAGGGCATCAGATTTCTTACAAGCAAGGGCTTGAAAGAGTGGTGTGTCCTTGCACTTTCTCTTATTTCTTTATGGCCATAATTAGTACATTCCAGAATTGCCTGGGTGTCTCAGGTCAGGTAATGATCTCATGGCTCGTGGGGGTGGAGGGGACCCACGTTGGGCTCTGTCTTGGCAGGTCAGAGCCTGGAGCCTGCTTTGGATTCTGTATCTCCATCTTTCTCTGCCCCTTCCCAACTCATGCTCGCTTGCTCTCCCACTCTCTCTCTCTTGCTCTCTCTCTCTTAAAAATAAATAAACATTAATTTTTTAAATAAAAATTAGTATATTCCAAAGAAAGCTAGCCAGGTGAAGGAAGAGGATTCTAAACATGAACAACACCTGGAAGGGGAGCAGAGTTTTCACAACCTTTGAGGGAGCAGAGCCAAGATCAGCAGAACTGCCTAGGTGACCCACAGTTGACTGTAGGTGCAGTCTCATGGTCCTGAGATCAAGCCCCACATCAGGCTCTATGCTGAGTGTGGAGCCTGCTTAAGATTTTCTCTCTCCTCCTTTCTCTGCCCCTCCTCAACTTATGCTTTCTCTCTCTCTTTCTCTCAAAAAAATAAAAATAATTTAAAAAAAAGAAGTATATCCTTGTTGTTTGGAGTTATTAGATTCGAGGTAGTTCATAATGCAAAAATACTTGACAAAAGTTAACTGATTCAGAAACCTCTATTTGTGTGGAAATCTTAAACTCTAACTCCACAATCTCCCACCTATATGAAGCCAATAATCCAATTTTTAAGATGAATAAAGCAACAGTAAAGAGAATTAAGAGAAATTTTAAAATCCCTAATTTACATAGTTCAATCTATCATACAAGTTTCATAATCTACAAAAAATAAGACAGAAACTCAGTATCAATTGGCAAAAAGAAAAACAAATTGAATGAGCACCTCGCTAAAGAGGATTATCAAAACATACAGAAAGTTGTTCAGCACTATTGATCATCAGTGAAATGCAAACTAAAAGCACAGTGCAAGACTACTGCATGTGCACTGTAATAAACTGAAGAAAAACAAAAAATAAACAATATACTTCCAGATATTTATTGCAGAATAATGAACTACCTCACAACTCAGTAGACTGAAACATCTCAATTTTCTATCTCATAATTTCTGTCTCGTGTTTCAAGAATTCTATCAGTCTACTTCAGGAATTCCTGTGTTTTCCATGGCACTAAAGGAGGTCTCACAGCTGGGCTAGTGGGAAATATTTGAGACTTCAATCATGTGATGGCATGTAAGGTTTTCAGGAAGGCTAGGATTGGTACTGTCAAGGCAGACCTCTATACCATGGAGGTCAGACTACTTACATGGTAGCTCAGGGCTCCAAATGAGGGGATTTCAAGACACCCAAAGAGAAGGAACAATGCTTCCTATGACTAACTGACCTTTTACGTTTTAGAACTTCAGTTCTCTTGCAGTCTACTAGCCAAGGAAGTCTTCAAGGCCAGTCCCACATCAGGAGGAAGGCAGTTAGACTCTACCTCTCAACAGGACAGTGACTCAAGAAGTGCTAACTGTTATCAAGCTATAAAATTACAACTATTTGCAAAGAGGGTAAATACCTGGTTGATGGGAAAGTAAAACAGTCCATCTAGTCTTGAAAACTGTTTGACATAAGCTCTAAAGCTAATCCTAATCACAGTCTAACATTCATCAGTTACTGCTCTAAATAATTACATAAATATAAACATTTGTTCTCCCAGAGACATGAATCAAAATGATTACTGTAGTGCTTAGTGCTATTTAGGCCCTAATGAGAAAATAGAGGCACGTCCTTTGACAGTAAAATGTCTAAAGAGTATGTGACAGCAATCTGCAATCAGCAATCTACATTAATCTCCCTTCCAACATGCTTTTAAACTAAGATTTTGAGGATTTTATTCTCAAAAGGTGGGCTGTATATTACCCTCCACCCCATCTTGACTCTAGATAGACTGGCGATTAAAGGGACACTATGTGACTTTTGAAGATAAATCATGATATGACCAGAAGTTCCTACCTGATTCCCTTGGGTTCCTCACTCTTAAAACTCAGGTCAAAGGGAGCCCAGGCAATCCACTGAGAACCAGCCTGGAGAGAAACTGCACTCTGGATGAGCCGATAGCTGCCAGCTTGTGCCAGCATGCCAACCACAGAGGTAAGCCATCTTTAAAATGAACCCCCTAGCCCTGAATCAGCCTGCCTTAGCTGACACCAGCTGGAGCCATGGTGAACGGACCCATTGTAGTCATGCTCAGATTACAGGGTTATGACCCAAAATAAATGGCTGTTGTTAATTTAAGCCACTACATTTTGAGGTACTTTTTATGTGGCTCTAATAACTGGGACAGAATGTGAAACAAGCAATGAGCGCCTGAGCCTAAATGCTTTCTGAAAAAATTGTTTTAGCGAAATTGCTTTAGTAAAACTTGTTGCAGTGTTTTACTGAAATCCTCAAAGGCCTCAAGGAAGCTGTTAGGCTTAAAAGAAGGGTATGTTATTGGAAGTTGGAGCAAAGAAGTCCCATGTCATACAGAGGCAGAACTCTTGGCAATACTGTCACTTGTCATACTGTGGAAGGCAGGGAAAGTGCCCACTGAACTGGATGACCTCGCTGAAGGAGATTTTCAGGTAGAATATTTGAAGTGCCATCTGGCACCTTCTCACCCTTTATGATAAAATGTGAGAAAAGAGACACAGCATAAAGAAGTGTTTAAACTCTAAAAAGCCAAGACATACCGGGTTGTAAAATAAAATTGTTTCTCATTTCCAGCCTCTCCCATGACAAAATATTCTCAAATTATCAAAGATTGAATCTTAGATAGAACCATAACCACCTTTGTTAAGACTTCAGAAATATTTAAAGGAGTGATTCACAAATTTGTTCAGACAAAAAAAAGGCCTAAAAATGTCCTCAAGGAACGCTTTTCAAATCTTCTTCGTTAGACAATGGGGTTTCCAAGACTCCTGAAAGAACTGTGCGACAGCTGCCATATTGAGAGAAAAGGCAGGGAAGAATTTGTGGCTGTGGGTTTTGTCCGATGTAAACAGGTATGTGGGCACCAATCGCACACATATCATACACATATGTTTCTTAAATATGACTGTCGCTTTTGGTCACTAGATCTTCTACAGTGGTGCACAGCACAGCTAGGGTAACCGGAGCACTGTGGTATATTCACACAATGCCATGCCGTATGACTGTAGGACAATGCAAATGACAAGTATCACCAAAGCAAACGAAAAGCATACGGACGATCCTTCAGGAGTGGTAGGAACAAAAATTGTACACAAAATATAATTGAATCTTTAATATTTAAAATGGAACAGAACCTATTCCTTTTTTAATTTTAGAAGTCGTAAGACCGATTTCTCTTGGGAGTTGTAAGGACTGAATGGGTACAAGGTGAACTTTTTTTAAATTCTTGATCTGAGTGCACTTACATGGGTGTGTTTGCTAGCTTTTATAAAGTTGTTTACTTATAATCTGTGCTCTTTCTGGATATATGTTATAGCTGTGTCAGGATTTGGTCTTGAAAGGAGGAGGAGATGAATCTGGTTCAAGCGCACAGGGGTCCTAGCCATGTCCAAGCCATGCGATAGCACACTCTAATCATTTAGCAACAATGGCTAAAGTGCACGCTGTAATGTTGAGGCTAGCCACCACAGGAAAAGCAGGAGAATGTATCATTGACAACCTAATTGTGGGAAATAAATTAATATGATACTTATAGTACTTATCAAAAGGGTGGCAAAAGAACAGGAAACCTATAAGAGCTATGACAAGAAGAGCAAGTGTAAGTCAAAAGCTATAAACGTAAATAACCAGTAATTCCTTCAGGCTACTCAGTCTAAATTAGGTCAAAGAAAAATACATATTGGGGCACCTGGGTGGCTTAGTTGTTGAGCATCTGACTCTTGATTTTGTCTCAGGTCATGAACTCATGATTTGTGGGTTTGAGACCCACATCAGGCTCTGCACTGAGAGCATCAAGCCTGCTTGGGAATCTCAGTCTTCCTCTCCCTCTCTCCCTCAAAATAAAAAAATAACCATTTTAAAAAAAGAAAAATACATACCACAAGGCAAAATATGCTAATAGTGGTTACTACTTCCTTCACCTGAATGAACCATTTGGGTTAAAAAAAAAAAAAGTCAAAATAGCTTCCCTGATAACCGTCATCCCAAGTTTGTGTTAACATTGGTCTATTCTGATACTGGAAATCCGCCCCCCCCCCCACGCCATACCCCCACCATTTGATGGGGTAGGGTGGGGGTGAGGAGCCACAAGGTAGTTAGTCTTAACAGTGGACAGGTTCAACATCCCTGTGCCCTTTCTGTGTCTTTAAACTAGTTCTTACGGGGGCACCTGGGTGGCTCAGTGGGTTGAGTGTCCAACTCTTGATCTTGGCTCGGGTCATGATCCCGGGGTCAGGAAATCAAACCCTACATGAGGCCTTGTGCTGAGCATGGAGCCTGATTGGGATTCCCTCCCTCTGCCCGTCTCCCCTACTTGTGCATGCTCACTTGCTCTCTTAAAAAATAACAAAATAATAGTTACTTTACTTTATACTTCCATTTTCCTCATCTATAAAATGGATAAGAATAGTGTCTACATTACAGGTTTTGTGGGGATTTGCTGAAGAAAGTCTTTAGCAAACTGCCAGGTACCTTGTCACAATTGGCAGAACAAAGGTTTTACGACCGTCATTTCTATATATAAAAGAGTCAACGTTCATCAGAAATCATGATAACTTCAAGTCCTAAGTTCATTATTTTGATTCATCTCTACTTATCTAGAAATCCTTGTCGATAACTTTTTCTTTTTAAGGTAGAGTACATGTTGCCATATTCCTTAATTCTTTCATGCTCATACTGGAAAAACACTGTGATTTTGTATAATATTCTTGGGTCCTATTTTCTTCCCCTCAGTACTTTGAAGATGGGTATCTCATTGTCTTCTGATCTTGACTATTACCGTGGAGAGGTTGGAGACCGGGCTAACTTTTCCTGCATTGAGGTGGTGCGATGGTCTAAAGAACTCTAGCTTTATCCTGAAGTTAAATAGCTTAACTTTAGCTCTCGGCAGTCTTTGTTAGAATACCATGGCTTTTGTTAAATGTCCCTTGGCTGGGTTCATTTCCATTAATTTAGTGGTGTATCCTGCTCACGTAGAAGGCTACCACTGAGTTTCAGATCATTTCCCCAATTCAGTAGGTAAGCCTAGAGTCTATTTTGTTGGAGAGAATCACCCTGTTCCTTTGCCATGTTGTACACCTTTCTAGCTGTCAGTAGTTTCCATTTTCCCTCCGAGGTGGGAAAAGTGTGCACACTCGGTTTGTTCATCTAAACACTTGGACATGTTAATGAGCATTTCTTAGGATTTTAACATTTTATCAGGATGATGTCAATGGGAAGAAGTTACTTTTAGGAACTGTGATTTCTTGTTGCTTTTCCTTCAAGATTCAATTAAGTAAATCTTGTTTTGTTTCTTTGCTTGAAGTTTTGAGTGTGATTTCATGAAGTTATATCACTTTCCTTGTTTTGTTTATGCAATTTTGTTTTGCTTTTTCTTCATTTGTTGACTAGCTTTTACTAGTTTTTGTTCATTTCAGAATGTCGGAAGGGACATTCTGTGAAGTTAAAATCCATTGTCTTACACCCTTATTTACAGCTTTCCACGAGGCAATTAAGGATAAATGTATTCAAAAGAGTATTTGAAGGAAAAACCTTTCATGGAGAGCTCTAGATAAACCTAAGAACTTTCAAGAAGTCACTAAAATAACTTCAAGAAAATTATGCTTCTTTCTTAATAAGATGAAAAATATAGAGAAGTATTTTTTAATAAATGAAGAGAGTCACAAGCAAGACAAGAATCATGTGTATTTTGTACAACCATATGAAATATTAGGCCGATGACTTTTAATCTTACACCTTTATTAACTGCACATCGCCACTATTTTCTAATATACACTGTGGAGGATGAAGTTAATGATTTTCTCAAGATACATCATCAGTAAACTAACCGAAATTCATAACCACTTCGCAACACCACCAGAAAAGAGAGTTAACATATTAAATGACAACAAACACTACAAAGTACGCTTGCACATTTAAAAAGTCTGACTGTAAGTGCTAAGAAAAAAATAGGAGTTACCAAATGTTAAAATCTTAATTACGTGTTCATCCTTCTGTAATGTAGTGAACACGATGCAGAAACCGAGGGCAGATATGGAAGTAAAAAAGCCTTTATTGGGAGCGCTCTCGGGCGGGGTTCCCTGGTCCGTACAGAAAGGGGCCAGGGAAGTCGCACCTGGGAGGGGGGTAGTGCGTCTTTATGGCATTGGCTGGGGGGGTATGAAGTGTTGACATGTTTATGTAAGGTGATTTGTTGGTAGCTGTTTCTTGTTCCAGGGACGATGTGTCCAGTGTTTAGGGCAGAAAGATTTGATGAATGGTTCCCCTGAAAGTCTCTAGGTGGGGGAATGTTGAGACAGTGAGTGGTTTCTTGTTATCTGGGTGCCTGAAGGTCACAGCCTGAAGGTCATACCTGCCTCCGTGGCCAAACACCTTCTACCCTGTGGGTACAGAATGTACACAGGTTTAATACAATTTTCAACATATGACTTTTTCAAATGCTTTTTCAGCATTTTGGTGTTTCTAATTCTGCCTGTTATCAAACATGATATCCATTAAATGATCATTATCATTATAGATTGGTATCTGGCTCTTTGAAAGAAATCAACACAGAATTTGAAAGGATCTTAGAATTTTAAAACTCAGTGGAACTATAGAGATCAGATAGTATAAACTCTTTCATTCTACAGATGAGAAAAGAACGTCAGAGATGTTGAACCCTGCCAAGCTTCCTGCTTACATACATACCCAGTAACAGGATAAAGATATAACTCTTTCTGTAAAGAAGGGAATATGTTATCAGGCTTTTAGGAAATAACTTCTATTATTGTTTAATTCCTAGAACAAGCTCATATCTTTGTGTAATTGGTTTCAAAACTTAATCATGGCATCATTTTTCCTTTTCTCTGACATTATCAAAAATTAAACATTTTTGCAAAAATTAGTAAATATTTTTAATATTTGATTAATTCTTGGCCTCCAGCTTTCTAGATGGTTTGTGATTATATGGGATGGAGAATAGGAACCTGAATGAACTCCACATTTGAAAGGCTTCATTTCTGATGTTTTCTGCCAGGTCCCATTTACTCATGTGTATTTACTCATGCTGTATTTTGCATCTGAGTAAAAACCAAAGAAGCCATGTTCCCACACCAAGAGGGAAGCAAGAAAATTAATCATTCTCTGAGTTTTGTCCTAGGCCCCCAAATACCTGGTCACATCTAACAAGAGCTGGATTGCAAACAGGTTGCAGGATGTTTCTTTGAACAAACCTCATCTGACACTGGCATCAACACCCGCTACCTTTGATAATTTATAAAATAATACCTATTATTCACCTGTCACTTGCATTTGATTGGACTTCACACTAGATTCCTGAAGCAACATGTATCCAGGATCCTTTCCCAATATAAATCTCTAATCCCAAACAACTACAAGACTATGAGACTCGTTCTCCTTTCCTGGGTCTACCAGACACGTCTAGTCTGTCTGTCATTCACCCTATTCACTAAATTCTGCTTTTACTTCCTTCTGGCTCATATTTGATCTCTATCCTACACAAAGCAAAAGACCCTGTTGGGTGGTCCAGCATGTCCCCCATCCTCACTCCAGGTTCCCATACCCAGCCTATTGACATCAGAAGTCCTTGAATCCTAGCCAGGAATTAGCACGCATAAAGAGCTAGAATGAGGATCTGAGTTGCGAGTTGTAAATTCTCATCTCATGGAATCTTGATCTTGCTTCCAAAGGTATGACCAACAACGCTCTACGCAGGGATGCTAATGATATGAAACTGAAAAAATAAAATTTTAAAATAGACTATTTCTTTCAGAAAGAACACATTTTAGTTAGTTGGAATGAAAGAGTGCAACAGAGATATTTTCTTGCTAGTTGCATCTCTTTGTTTACAGAGCGTATAGAAGTCTTAGATTTCTGAGAATATGTACAGTGTTTGGAAAGGAGAAAATTCTCATTTAAGTCAGGACAAGTATGAACAGATGTCACCTAAGACCTACCTGGACCTTGGAAATAAACATTCTCTCATTAGGATACAGTTCCTAGAATTACTGACAGGTAATCTCTAATAATAGTACAAAAGCAGAAGTTCAAAGGGAATCAAAATGGTACAATGATAACAACAGTTTTGATAATAACAATAATAATTCCTAGAGAAAGAGAAACATCAGCCCTCTCTCCTTGGGCTTTAGATTCCAGGATATCTAAGACACCTCAGAAAAGGAGGTTCAAAATAAACTGTCACACTCAGCCTCCTCTTTTTCAAATTTTATCTCTAGGTTGTTAACAAATCTTTGACAGCAACCAGCAAATACATATATTATCTAAATATCATCTATTTGTCAGCATTATGGAAATATTCCTTTAACTCCAGTTTTTCTGAATAGCTTTGCAAGCAATTCTTTGTCTCTTTCTATTGATGCAATATATCTAACATTTTTTTTTAATGTTTTTATGTCTTTATTTTGAGAGAGAGAGACAGAGAGTGAGTGGGGGAGGAGCAGAGAGAGAGGGAGACACAGAATCTGAAGCAGGCTCCAGGCTCTGAGTTGTCAGCACAGAGCCCGACACAGGGCTCAAACCCACAAACCATGAGACCATGACCTGAGCCAAACTCAGATGCTTAACTGACTGAGCCACCCAGGCACCCCAATGTATCTAACATTTAAATTATCAGTCTAATATTGCCCAGTTTCACATAGTCAAGGAATTATACCATCAGACCTCTTCCAATTATTATTAGGTAATCTTGGAATTAGAAATATACAAGTTTATTGTATCATGTTTTTTTCCTACTTCTGGTTCGACTAAGTGTAAGAACAAATTCATGTTCAAATTAGCAAAGCTCATTCAGAATATAAAAGGTACATGCTAATTACAGGGTCCTATTCTTCCTTATAAAAATTAATACTCAGCCAATATACACAGGCACCGCCCCCAAACTCCCCTGCACACCACCCCTGCCAGTCATCACTTCCAGTGTAAGAGAAATATATTCTATTCTCATTTTTTTTCAATTGCAATACTAATATGTCTCAATCCACTTCTTATTCTGAATCTTTAATACGGGAATTCTTTCAGGCTGTAGTATTTATGCCTTTCTCCTTACTCATCTTACGTATCTTCTCTTTTCTATGCTCTTCACACACAATGCCAATTTTATGTACCTGCTTAAGTATCCCAGTGTTTTCTTCTCCCTTAACTTTATTATATTTATTATAATTTCATGGAGTATCAAACAAAGTTCCTAGGAGGGTCTAAGTATCTAGACTGCAAGGACATATTATGTACACACCATCCATGTTTCATTCTAAATATAAGGTTGGCAGAATGAAGGTCTTCCCAATGAGGCTAAACTCTGGGGGCCTAGGCTGAGAACTTAGGCATCCTTTATTCCTTCCCAAACCATTGTAAAAATCCATTCCATTCTCTTCATTGGTACTTTTTTGGGTGAATCCTGTTTCCTGCCTAAACCATAAGATATCATTACTATTAGGCCAAATGGTAATAATTAATAGCAAAAACTCATGATTTTGCTTGATACTGTACTAGTCATTTGTTTAAGGAAGCTTATATCATAAATAGAGGACATTTTCATCTGGTTGTCAGTTAACCTCTATTGTTTAGGAAAAAAAGTGGAGAAAAAACTGAGGGAGATGAGTAATTACTAAGAGACTTCCTGGAGAATTGATTTTCATATGTACAGTTTTCCTCAAATAGTAATTAAAGATGTCTTGCAGTGATCAAACACATTCCATCAAAGGCAAGTATAAAGGATTATCAATCTACCATATGGGTTTTCACTCTCACCCATAGAAACTTTGTGATATAATGGACTTTTAAACTTTTAAACTATGTTTCAATAGACGTTTTAGGTTCTTATTAAAATTGGGCAGGAGAGACTTCTCGTATGTTCCCTACTCTCACAGCCTCCTCCACGATGAAAATCCCACACCAAGAATGGTACATATGCTATGATTCATGAGACTAAATTGACTTCATTATCATCCCAAGTCCACAGTTTACATTGCAAGTCATTCTTGGTGCATCTTCTATGGGTTTGAACAGATATATAATGACATGTACCCATCATTGTGGTAGCACAGAGCAAATTTTTGCTTCCCTCAAAATCCTCTATACGCTGCCTATTCATCTCCTTCCCAACTCCTGGAAACCACCAATCTTCTGTCTCTGTAATTTTGCCTTTTCCAGAATGCCATATAATTGGAATCGTATAGTATATAGACTTTTTAAATTGGTTTCTTACGTTTAGTATCCATATTCCCTGCGTGTCTTTTTCATAGCTTGATACATATTTTCTTTCCTCTTAGTACTTACATACTTTCAGCCTATCAATCAGTCAATCAGAAAAATGCTACCAAAATGGCCCTAATGAAACCTTGCTAGTTTTGAGATCAAAGATGCTTCAACACCACTAGGTATCATCCTGACCTGACATTGACTCATTATGATTTGATGAGCTAGGATTCAAGAGTGATGGGGAGCATGTCTTTGGAGTCTACACACCTGGGTTGAAATCATGGCAAATGAAGCTGTGTAACCTTGAGATAATTATGTAACTTCTCTTGACTCAATTTCTTCATCTGTAAAAGTGGAATTAATAGATACTTCATGGTGCACTTGTGATTATCAAATGAATGGTTCAAAAGCACACAGAAGAGAGTTTAGAAAGGATTAAGAACCAGTGAATATTAACTATATTATATTTAGGACAAAAAAAGACATCACATCAACATTCCTGCACTCCAATAGTACATGTATTTCAGAAGAGAAATTCTTAAGATTATTACTATTATTTTCCCATGGCTTCCCAAATTCTTGCATTTGTTTGAGTAATATTGTTACAATTTTACTGGTATGAAGAAAGGCTGGGCAGCAGAACCATAGAGGGACTAAGAACTGGAGTACTGAGCCACAATTTCTAGGGGAAATTTGCCTGTCATATCCCTCATTTCCATTTTGGAGACATGAAATAAAAAACTGTACGCCACTGGTGAGCTACATACAAGTTTTAAGTGCAATAATCTTACATAGATGATATTTGATTAATGGAACTCATCAGTTGGGTAATTCTTCAAATACAAGCATTGAAATGAGCAAAACAAATTTGAAATGAGCAAAACAAATGGACATGGTAAATTGAAGTCAAGACACAGGGAGCTGGTGACTACCAAAGGAAAGAGAAGTGTCTTTGAAGAATGTTGTGGGATTCCATTGATGTGCTTAGCTCTCTATTAGAGCTGTGGCAAGTCTCAAGTTAAAATGATACAAGTGCCTCTCAATATTTACCTCAACCACCATGTTTCAGTGAATTACAAACTATATGTTGGTATATTTGGATTTTACTTGAAAAATTCCAAAATAAAATGAAAAAAAAAACCCCACAAAACAAACCTTTACTATGATCTCCAGCTTTAGTTTTTTTTTAATCTAGGAAAAAGGGTCATGGTACGGTTAAATCAGGAGAAATATTGTAAGGACTTCGATGGAAATGGCAAACCCTTAAAGATAAGAAATTTGCCTTGACCTCTAAGAAAGAAATGATGCTAATAAAACTGAAGTATGAAAAACTGACTTAAAATGCGAGTGACAATATTAGGAAAACCCAAGAAAATAATAATAAAATGCTGAAAATATAAGAATACTTCTAAATTAGTATCAAAAGACCAAATAGACTTTTAATGGATTGTAATTTTCAAAACATACCAATGGACTACTACAAAAGAAAACACATTTATTTAAATGTCATTTGGGTGTTCTTTTTGTCATGAATGGCTGCTGGGTGGTATTCACAAATACTTGATCTCTCTCAAAGCTGTGTCTCTCATGGACAATGTTTTAATTTATTTTCAAATCAACTCCCTTCATGATGGTTGTTTATCTTCTATTTCCTTTCCCCAAAAGATAACTCAGCTTGGGTGGCTATTTTTTCAAAACTGCACATCTTCTTAAGTCGTGCTTGTTTATTTCTAAATGGTCTTTCTCTAGGGTGATGTATGGGTCATTTGCTTTGTCTATAATGAAGAATGACTATGTTTTATTGATGAATAGTTCATGTTAGCGTGTAAAAGCTATACACATAAAATGATTCTGAAATTTGTATAGATGAAAGTATCTTTAGTTTTTTGTGATTTCAGTTGGATCTATGGCATTTACATTTTAAACTCTGTCATACCCTATATTACGAATGCAAAGAAAGGAACACACCTTTTCTTTCAAGCTCCTCAGGGTTGTTTTTATACTAGAGCAAACAGTACTCTACGAGACAATAGTCCTTCTACAGACACCATTTACAAAGCTGGTGGAATGAAATCTAACGCAGTTTTAATATTTCCATCACCCCTAAAAAAATCCAAGTAATTCCTATAGGACTATATCATTTCATATAGAGTTTATTAGAACAAATCTGCCAAGAAAATCATTTGAAGTAATCCAAAGTATGGACAACAAGGTTAAAAGACATGAACATATAGTGTACAACTGCAAAAATAACTCAGTCAATTCTCTGCACTCGCTGCAGAAGCTAACACTAGTTTTCTTTCATAATGAGATAGGATGGAATAATCTGGACTTGGCGACCCACCAGTGTCTAGTCTAGGATAGTTTCTGTGCAACTGGCTGGTTGACGTTATTTTTTTCTTAAAAATTTTTTTAGCGTTTATTCATTTTTGAGAGACACAGACAGAGCGCAAGCAGGGGAGGGGCAGAGAGAGAGGAAGACACAGAATCCGAAGCAGGCTCTAGGCTCTGAGCTGTCAGCACAGAGCCCAACGCTGGGTTTGAACTCACAAACTGTGAGATCATGACCTGAGCTGAAGGCAGACACATAACTGACTGAGCCACCCAGACGCCCCCTGGCTGATTGACTTTAAAAAGATGCCAGGCACTTGTTCAACTACCCCAGCCGTCATTTTGCTTGATATTTTGACTGTTCTTAACATTTTCCCGGGTTTGTCTACTCTGACCGACCAATTTGCAATTAACACTTCAGGTTATCCTGTGACAAAAATTCCTATCAAATTAAAGTCTAGTATTATCACTTTATTTACAATTTATAGGTCATGTCATCTTTCAGCCATGTTTCTACTGGCTCTCCCTGATTCTGTAATAACTTCCCAGAAAGTTATGTTATCTCTTCTACAGACAGTTGTTTTCAAACTAGCCATCTTCAGATACAGATCTCAAAAAATGAGTATTATAGGAATTAAAATATTCCTTAAGTACCTATGTAACAGGAATTTTTCTAAATATTATTTCATTCAATATTGAAAAGATCTTGTTCCTAACTAATGAGTAAAAGGAGATTCAAAGGCATCATATAGTTTCCTTTATATAACGTGGCTAATCAAGTAGAGAAGCTGCCCTTGAAAATCTATCTTGAAATCTGTATTTTCAGGGCCACACAGGCTGATGAATATCAGAAACATACACTCCAACTAATCGCTTTAAATTACAAGGTTTACTGTCGAGTGTAACAAAGCTATGACAGAAATCAAAATGTTTGTTTTTAACTGGCGTTTGGGGTAGGGGGCAAGGAGAATGCTGCTAATACCACCGTGAGATAATTACAAGCTTGGAAAACCTCAGATGACCACTCTCTATGAGTCCACTTAAAATTCTCAACTGATAATGTACACTGCAACTTTTATTAAAATACTACCAGATCAAGAGACTTCCACATTCTAAAGTGGCACACAAGGAGCTCAGAAGTCATCACTCTGCTCTAACAACAAGTAAAAAGCTCAAGAAACTGAACAATCTACACCTGTTCTTAGACCCATCAGAGAAGGGAGGTCACAGGGCATACATCATTGTCCCCCAAAGTGGAGAGAGAGACAGGCAAATTCAGAAAAACACAGCTTACCTGAACAGAATCCTCCATGGGAACCAGGACCAGTAGGAAAACCTAAAATGTAACTTAAAATTTTCCAGAGTCTCATAGAGACCAGTTGGAGCATTTCCAGCTCCACCATTTCCCTGGTCACAGGGAATCCCCACAGTTATATGGCTTTGGTCTCCAGAAGCTCAACCTCATTATCACAGTGAATATTGGGAAAAAAAATTCCCTCAGTCTCCCCACAGCGGTAGGGAAAAAGTAACAATTTTGAAATATACCAGAACATTACGTTCTTCTTAACCAGGCCTGCCTTTAGAAGAGAATCTTTTACCAGACTTTAAACAATTGCACTTTTTCCATATCCTAACAGATCAAGGCAAAGAGAGAGACTCAATTCCGGCATAATCTAGCCATCTTGCCCGTGGTGGGGGTGGGTGGGGGAGGGAACCTCAGAAACACTTGTGAAGTTCACAGCAGAGAGGCAGAAGCCCATTTAAAGATTGGGACTAATCATAGAACCCTGGAAGATTCCCGCTTCCTATTACTTGTCACCACATTATTAAAGGCTTATTCGCAGCAGCTCTTTTTACCCACCACATTATGTTAAGAGACAGAGCATCAGAACCAGACTCAAATAAGGCAGATGTGAGAATTATCATACTAGCAATTTAAAACAATTATGATTAATATCTTAAGGGATCCAATGGATTCTGCTGATATATATCAGCAAAAACTGATAGGAAATCTAAGTAGAGAGAGGAAATTCAATGAAATAATTAAAAAGAAATGCTAGAGGGGTACCTGGGTGGCTCAGTCAGTTAAGCGTCCAACTCTTGATTTCAGCTCAGGTCATAATCCAAGGGTCGTGGGATCAAGCCCCGCATAGGGCTCTGTGCTGAGCATGGAGCCTACTTAAGATTCTCTCGCTCTCTCCTTTTGCCTCTCTCCCCTGCTCACGCTCTCTGTCTAAAAGAAAAAAAGAGAAATAAATGCCAGAAATAAAAAACACTATCTCCAAAAATACAGAATGCCTGTGACAGGCTCTTTAGTAGACTGGACATGGCTGAGGAAAGAATCTCTAACTAAAGCGTATTAGGGTTTTTCAGTAAAACTTCCAAAATTACAAAGACTGAAAAAAAAAAAAACACAATTCCTAAGAATGTGGGACAATTACAAAATAACTAGCTTATGCATCACACAAACACCAGAATGAGGAGAGAGAAAGGAACCAAAGCAATATTTGCAGTAATAGTAACCATGAATTTCCCCAGATTAATGGTTAACACCAAGTCACAGATCCAGGAAGCCTAGAAAATAACAAGCAAGATAAATGTAAAAAAAAACAAAAAACAAAAACAAAACAAAACAAACAAACAAACCTTTCCCTGCATATCACATGCAATCTGCAGGAAATCAAAGATTTAAACAAAACCAAACAAAAACCTCTTCAAAGTAGTCAGAATGTGTGTTGGGGGGGGGAGGGGCGAGGAGGAGACACAGTTTACCCATAAAGCAGCAAAAATAAGTATTACATCTGTCTTTTCTTTAAAATTTTGCAAGGAAGAATAGCATAGACCGAAATTCTTAAAGTGTTGAGAGAAGAAAAAACAAAGAAAAAGGCACCAACCTGGAATTCTACCTTGCAAAGCGTATTTCAAAAGGAAATGAAAAATATAGACCGTCTCAAACGAGGAAACGAAAAAAACAAAAGCAAAAAGGATTTCTAAGGCAATGAAACTTACAATACTGGAATGGTAACTACGTGTCATTAGGTGTTTGTCCAAACCCACTCTAAGAGAAACCCCTAACCTAAACCATGGACTTTGCGTGATGATCAAGTGTCAAGGTAGCTTCATCAATAGTAGCAAATGCACCATTGGTGTGAGATTTCCAGCGGGGAGGTTGTGCATGTGGGAACAGAGGGCATACACCGAATCTCTGTGCCTTCTCTCAATTTTGCTGTAAGCCAAAAAATGCTCAAAAAAGTCTATTTAAAAGTTACAAAAATTCCTAACAGAACAAAGTAAATACAATGGGAACAGAAACATATTTTGACATTTCTACCCCATGGCTACACTCAGATTCTTTTCGTTTCTTTGCTAGAATCTTTTCTCTGTAGTACACTGACAAGTGAGTGTCTGGTATATAATGATGAATGACAAAAGAAAAAAAATACTCCAAAATGAGCCAAAACAAAAGTTCAAGAACTTAACACTCCAGACAGACAAAATAGTGTGATGTTGATGTAAGGAGAGATACGTAAACAAACGGGACTAAAGAAAGAAACAGATTTGTATATGTGTCAATTAATATTTGACCGAAGAGCCCAGATAATTTAGTGAAAGAAGGAATATCTTTTCAGGAAAAGGTACCAGAGCCATCAACAATCCCTAAAAAAGTCAACCTCATTCCTTATCTCACACCATTTACGAAAAGTAATCAATTCACCTAACACTTAGAACTAAAATATTACTTTTCTAGAAGAAAACATAGGGCAAATCTTGTGACCTCAGGTTAAGAGACTGTATCTTATTTTTAAAACCTTATTCGAAAAGGAAAAATTGTTCAACTTGCCATATCAAAGTTTAAATTTTCTATTCAAAAGACCTAGTTTTTAAAAAATAATAATGAAAAGCCACAAACTACAAGAAAATATTTTCAAAATGTAGATCTGATAAAAGATTTGTATACAGAACACATAAAGAACTATTATAATTCAGTAAGAAGACAAATATTTTAAGATGGACAGATGATTTAAATCAAGAGTTTAGCAAAGAAAATGTGCAAAAGGTCAATCATCATGTGAAAGGTTAACATCTTTAGTCATTAGGGAAATGCCAATTCAAATCACAAAATACCATCACACACCCAGTGGCTTAAAATCTACAATCCCAAAATTTGGCGAAAATGCAGAGGAATTGGGAGATTTGCTAGGAAAAAATACAAAATGGCAGAGTCACTTTCAAAAACATTTTGGTGGTTGCTTATGAAATTAAACATATATTTACTACCCTTTCCAGCAATCCCACTACTAGGTATTTATTGAGAAAATGTATTCAGACACACAGACTTGTCCTAGAATATTACTACTGCTTTCACTGTAATAGCCAAAAACTAGAACTCAACCCAAATATTATCAACTGGTAAGTAAATAAGCAAATTGTGTTACGCCCATACAGTGGAATTTTATTTAGTAAGAAGACAAAATAAATAGTATCATGAATGAACTCAAAAGCACTGTGCGAAGTAAAATAATAAAGACATAAAAGGATTATATGGTCCCACTCAGTTGAAATTCTAGAAAAGGCAACACTTTGGTAGATAGAAAAAATTCAGTGATTTTAAGAACTAAGGGCTTAGCAAGGGCATGACCACAAAGGAAATTTGGCGGGTGAAGAAAAGGTCCTGTATCACGATTGTGGTGGTTACATGACAGTATCTATTTGTTGAGATGTATCAAAGTGTTCACTTAAATGTGACTTTTATTTTCTGTACATTATATCCCAATAAAATTGACTAAAAGTAAAACAAAAATAAAGCTGTTTTGAAAACTAATCATCCCCCATGGTGTGGTCCAGCTTCCTGCCTAGAAAAGGATGCGTGAACGTGAGGGACTAAGTATGAGGCCACCGAGATATCTGTCGAAGTGTCCAATTTCAGACTCAGAACTGCAAGGTCTGTAGAAACACAGGACATGCAAGGGACAGGGGTGTGCAGCCTCAGCAAGGAGCTCAGGCAAGACTGTTGCTTGAGAGGTTCAAGGTCATCACCAGCCTTTCATCAGTTGGCACCACACCCACGCAGGGAGAACACCCAGGACACCGGGATTATTTCATATGTCCCTAGACATGGACCCGGACTCTAGGTTTTCCTGTATTCCCTACATTAACGTTCTCTCAACAGATCCATCTTCTCTACACTAACAGCAATGGACTATTGTGTTTGCTTTTTTTCTATTATTTGCCTCTTGTTTTAAAAATAGTGTCTCTTGGGGGGCACCTGGGTGGCTCAGTTAGTAGAGACTCTGACTCTTGATTGTGGCTCAGGTCATGATCCCACGTTTGTGAGATCAAGCCCCCAGTTGGTGTGGGATTCTCTCTCCCCCTGCCCTTCCCCACTCACTCACTCTCTCTCAAAATATTAAATAAACTTAAAACATAGTATCTTTTTTTAAACTTTATAATTTCAGCAAGGCACAAATTAAAAAATGAGAATTGCCTGTAATTTCACCATCAATAGTATTTTAGAACAGACAATACGTGACTTTTTTCCAAAGGGACCAACAAAGAAACATCTTTTGGTGTGAAAAATACATCATTTGCCAGTAGCAGATTCTGAATCGGGCCACATTTCTCCTCTTGCTCCCTCGCCCCCTCACTATCCTCCTTCCTCCTGTCCTGCGTTTTCTCCAGTCTGTCCTTGGGTCCCCTCCCCATAAGGCTGCTCCTAACTAGTCTTTAGCTCTTCCAGGATGATGAAGCTTCATGGCTATCACCTCCCTAGTTGAAGAGACCTCTAACGAAGGATCCAAAGGAAATGAATCTCAGAATGACCTTTTCAAGCCCAGTGACAAGAAAGATTCTGGGTTATGGATTTTGGCCCAGCATTCCTCACAGATATAGACCATCCCAGGTTTTTAAAACTGACCCTGACTTAGAATCAAGCTGTCACCTTTAAAATAACTATAGCAGCCACTCTTTGATCATTCATGGATGAGGAATACAGACCTCTGAATAATAGAATTCTCTCTTTCAAAGGCTTTACTGTAACATGAACTTAGTCTATGAACTGAAATATGGCTAAATACCTGATTTCATGTTGTGAAATAAAATTCAATAGATCCTTCACTACTCTGGGAGAATTTTATAATCTCGAATCCTCTATTGTGCCACATTATGATTTTTATGGTTTTTAGTATCAGGTACTGTTTAGTGTTATCTTTCCTTGTTACCATAGATACTCTTGCTCAGAAAGCGATGTGAATTGCACCCAGTGTAACTTTTAAATAGAGAAGCCTAAATCTAATCCTAGCGTTATTTTTAATCACCTGAAACCTGTTCTCCTGGCAGAACAAGCATTAGGAGTATCAGATATCTTTGAGCCTCAGATGTACATTTATAAATTAATAAAAGTTAACTTCTGATTTTTATTTCTGCATGTACTTCTGAATACAAACTCCCCTTCAAGCCACTTATTTGATATTTGGTAAAGTTTACGTTGATACTACAGAATCATCCCCATGTGTCTCATGATTCCTTCTTTCTTGCTTCCTTCCTTCCTTTTGGCATTTTTGTGTTACTTAACTTTTGAAGCATTTCAAAACAAAGAGTCTGATTGCAAAAACAACTTACAATTTTTTTCAAAATTTAAGATAAAAAAATACATTTGTTTTGAATACAAAGATGAGACTATTTAAGACAGAAAGGTACTATAGACAAGTACCTCTCAAAGATGTAATTTAACCCTATAATTTATAGACATGGAAGTATAGATATTGAGAAATAGTGTTTTTCAAGACAAAGGCATGAAATCGATCAAGACTTCAGCAGTTCATGTCCAAAACAAAGCCTTTGAAAGAGAATTTATTGATCTCCTTCCTCTTGCTAATGGTGGAGTGTCCACTTCAAATATCTAACTTGATTTCTTTCTCACTCCATAGCATAAGCAGAAAAACAGAGTGTTGAATTTAACATGTACAAATTAACTATGTTTTCTACCTACTAAGTACCTTTACTAGGTCAACTTTAAAGCCATTGCTTTATTCATCTGAGCATTTTTCCAGACCCAGTCAAATTATTTCAGTAACTGAAGTCTGGTACTTTTTAAGTTCATACCTGTAACTTTTATTTCGTATCATTTTCCTCTTAAATCGACTCCTGAGACATATTTAGTGTAATATGAAGTGAGGTCAACTACTTGGAAATATAATACAAAATTACCTCTTCTTTCAATTTGTGGGGTGCTGCCATGGCTCCTTTTCCTAGAAAAGAGAATCTGACATGGTAGTGGAGGCACCCAACTGGATTGTTAGGCAATGCTTTCAGGAACAACCTTTGTACAGAACAACCTTTGATGCCATCAAGACCGGACAGAAGTTGAACAGCAGTACATTTGTTACAGAGGCCTCAGCTGACATACTGACTATCTGGGATGGCCTTTTGCAGAGAGGTCTCCAACTAAGGCTGGAGCGCTATACCCTTGTATTGCTGCAAAGGTCGGCGGCATAACCTGGTGGGAAAGGAAGCTCCGTGAGCCGTGACAATTCTTAGGAGGGACCTGTTGTTCACCCTCAGAAGCCAAAACCCACAACAACTGGGAAATCAGTGCTTTGGTCCTACAGGGAGCATCTGTCTCCACAACGTTCAACAGCTTTCCTTACATGTCCCAAAGGGACACTTAACTCAATATTTTCATGCTCCTGTAAGGTGTGTGGAATTCCAATTTTAGATCAACTTCCCTGAGTAAGGCAGTGGTTCTCAGTCTGTTTTCTGTGGAAATCACTTGTCTCCATGTATACTGCAGCGTTTACCTTAGGGGCGAGAAGCCATCACGATTTAGTACTTCATTTTTCGGGATTGGAAGATGTTCTGATTTCCTTTCAAATTATTTGGCCAGAACAACTGGACCTTTATCTTTGGCAATATACGTTCGAGTATGGTTCCTCGTGGATTAAAAGAAAAAGTTCCAAATACAGAAAAAAATACCAAAAAGTATTGGGTGGAGATAAAGCAATAAAAAAAAAAAAAGTGGGACTGATATTAACAAGAATTTAAATAAAATTTTGAAAAAAAAAATAAGTGGGAGTACATTTTTGATACAATAAGTTCCGTGAGAGAAATTGTCTCACTCTCCCATATACAGCTTAGCATCCAACCAAATTCTAAGAAGATTTCTGGAGCTATTTATGTACCTCCTCTCAAATATCTGCACCCAATTTTCAGTTGGCCTCCATTTATCCAAACTCTGATCAATTCATTGAAACCACTGTTCTCTAATTATGTTTACCCTCTGAACTCCATAAACAGGAAAGGGGTCCAGTCTGTAAACAGGGATAATCCTATGGCATATCTACTGTGTTTCCCATTTTTTTCAGAGCTCATAGTTTTGTCTTTCAATTTCTGAAAACAACTGTTTTATCTCTTTGGTCCACACATCCTTTTTTCTTCTTTTTCTTTTTTTTTAATTGCAAGAGGGTGTGCCTAGTAGCAGTAACTATGACATGAGCCTGAGTGAGAGCCCTACATTTTTTTTGAATCAAGTACAGAATATACAAATCCTAAAATACACGTATTTAAAATGCTATAGAGCAGTCATGCTTGTAAAAATCTTTAAATAAATCAGCAAAATCAATACCAAGAAACAATATGGAGCATATTTCATACATTCAAGGATAAATATAAATTAGAAAACCTATTAAAATATTTCACATATAATAAAATGAAAATGGTGTGATTATATTCATAGATGCTGAGGTTATTATATTATTCAAAGGATCGATTTTTGATATGTTAAAAGTTGTGTCAAGTAGATATATTTTACTTAAGATAGTTTTAGAAAATCTACTCAGCAAAGTTGTTATTCATATTGGCTATCTACTATAACTAATTTTACTTAAGGTTTTCAAGGTACTACAATAATAAAAGGCATAAAGAAAGAATAATATAATCACTATTGGTAAATAATTTCATTGCTTTAATAAAAAATTCCAAATATTTGACTGAAAAATGGCATACTATTTAGAGAAATTATTATTACAGCTAGAATTTGGTATTACCAGAAATACATCAATATACCTCCTGTATATAAAAATAACTTATTAAACCAAGGACTGGCTCAGTGAAAAGGTAAAAACAACAACAACAAACATTAAACACTTTAGCTAAACTCACCAAGACAACTATAACAAAAAAAGGTCTCAAAATAGGAAATGAAAGAGGAGATATTACAACTGATACCACAGAAATAAAATGATCCTAGGAAACTACTACAATTATACACCTCCAAATCAGACAACCTGTAAAAATATATAAATTCCTAGAAATGTACAACCTTCCAGGACTGAATCATCAAGAAATAGAAAATCTTAACAAAATAATTACAAGTAAGGTGATTAAATCAGTAATCAAAAACCTCCCAAAATCCATAAGCAGGGAGTTTTAATGGTGAAGTCTACCAAACATTCTAATAATTAATACCAGCCCTTCTCAAATTCTTTCAGAAAACTAAAGATGAAGAAATATTTCAAGCTCACTTTATGAAGCAAGCACTATCTTGATATAAAAACCAGACAATAAAACCACAAGAAAAGGAAATTACAGGCCAATACCTCTGAAGAACATACATGTAAAAATTCTCCAAGTAGTAGGAAACTGAATTCAATCATGCATTAAAAAGATGATACACCTATTGGGATTTATTCCAGAAATGCAAGAATGATTCAACACCTACAAATCAATCAACATGATACACTATGTTAACAAATAAAGGACAAGACATGCAGGATAAGCATGTGCCAAAATTCAACATCCATTTATGATAAAAACTCTCAACAAAGTGGGTATAAAGGGAAGATACCTCAACATAATAAAGACGATATAGGACAAGCCCCACCTATTATCATACTCAACAGTGACAAGCTAAAAGCTTTTTGTCTAAAACCAGAACCTACCCTTACCACTCCTACATAGTCCCAGAAGTCTTAGACAAAGCAATTAGGCAAGAAATAAAAGCATCTGAATCATAAAGGAATCAGTAAAATGGTATCCATTTGCAGATAATATGATCTTATATAAAGAAAATCTTGCACTTTAGAGCTGGGACTCCTGGATGGCTCAGTTGGTTAAGCATCCAACTCTTGGTTTCCACTCACGTCATCATCTCACAGTTGGTGAGTACAAACTCTGTGTAGGGCTCTGAGTTGACAGCACAGAGGCTGCTTGAAATTCTCTCTCTCCTTCTCTGTCTTCCCCTCTCCTGCTCCCTCTCTCTCAAATAAAAAGAAAACTTTAAAAAAGAAAGAAAATCTTATACTTCACCAAAGAAAAAAATGAATTCACTAACACTGCAGGATACAAAAATCAATATTCACAAATATTGCTGTACAGCTATACACTAAAAGTGAACTATCAGAAAGAGAAATCAAAACAAATGTCATTTACAATGGCATCAAGAAAGAATAAAATACCTAGGAATCGTTTTAACCAAGGAGGTGAAAGACGTGTAAACTGAAAATAAGATACTGATGAAAGGAAATGAAGAAGACACAAGTAAATGGAAAGATGTTCTGTGCTCATGGATTGGAAGAGTTAATGTCATTGAAATGTCCATACTACCCTAAGCAATCTACATATTTGATGCAAAATCTATCAAAATCCCAATCAAATTTTTGATAGAAATAGGACAACCCTAAAATTTGTATAGTACCACTAAATACCACAAATTGACGAGGACATCTTGAGAAAAACAAAACAAAACAAAATAGCTGGAGGTATCATGCTAATTCCAAAATGTATCATAAAGCTTTAATAATCAAAACAGTAGTAAATGGCCTAACAACAGACACATAGATCAATGGAACAGAATAGAGGGCCTAGAAATAAATCCATGCACATACAATTAATTTGTGACATAGGAGCCAAGAATATATGAAGGAGAAAATTAGTCTCTTCAAGACATTGTGTTGGGAAAATAGGATATCCACATCCCAAAGAATGAAATTGGACCACAATCCTACACCAAAGACAAAAATCAATTGAAATGGATTCAAAAATTGAATGTAATATATGATACCATGCAACTCTTAGAGGAAAACATAGAGGGTAGAGGGTTTAGCTCCTTGAGGTCCATTTTGGCAGTGATTTTTTGTATTTGACACCAAACATAAAAGGCAACTAAAGCAAAACCAAGAGGTGGAAGACTATACCATGGTACAAAGCTTCTGCACAGCAAAGGAAACTATGAAGAAAATGAAAAGGCAACCTATGGATCAGGAGAAAACATTTAGAAATCATTTATCAAATAATGGGTCAAATACCCTAAAACAAAGAGCTCACATAATACAACAGGAGAAAAATAAACAATATAATTTAAAAATGGGTGGAGGAGAGGCTCCTAGGTGACTCAGTCAGTTAAGCTTCCAACTTAACTTCCAGCTTGTTCGTTTTTTGTTTTGTTTGTTGAGATTCCACAACGAAAACCTGAGGTTATGGATATAGAGAACAGATTGGTGATTGCCTGAGGTGAGAAGCAGAGGGTTGGCAAAATTGGTTCAGTGGCTGAAAAGATATACATTTTCAGTTGTAAAATAAATAGTTCAAAGAGATGGCATACACAGTGTGGTGACTATTGTTAATAATACTGTATTTTAAACTTGAAAGTAGCTAGGATAAAGGATCTTAAAGTTTCTTTTCAGAAGAAAAATTTTAACTACATAAACAGATGTTAACTATTGTTTTTGCAATATATACAAATATCAACTTAGTGTTGTACACCTTAAATAATTATGTTATGTCAATTCTATCTCAATTTTAAAAAATAACTTTTTTTTTCAAGAGGGGAAAAAGTTGAAAAAATTCAAGAGCCCATTGTGAGATATAGCAGTTTATCAATGAAGATTTAGGACCGTGGGTAGGAAAGAGGCACAGACATTTATTTTTTACTGTTCAAACAGTGCACATGGAGATTCTATTTAGTATCGAGGCATCAGCAATTCCTGTTTTTTTAATGTATGTTTATTTTGAGAGAGACAGAGACAGAGAGAGACAGAGAGAGCGAGCACAAGCTGAGGAAGGGCAGAGAAAGAGGCACAGAATCCGAAGCGGGCTCCAGGCTCTGAGCTGTCAGAACAGAGCCCGACGCAGGGCTGGAATTCATGAACTGCGAGATCATGACCTGAGCCAAAGCTGGATGCTCAACCAACTGAGCCACCCAGGCTCCCCCATCAGTTCCTGTTTAAATGCAGGTACAACGTCTCACTGTTTTTTGTTAGTAATGTTCCCTTCCTAGCTACCTTACCCAATACAGTGCTGTTATTATTCATAATGCCATGACTCTTCAGAACCTGATCATATTGGAAAAAATATAGACCACTTTTGCTTCTGAAAACAGACAAACAAAACCTCATTAATGATACAAGGGGGGATAATACAATTTATAAACACGGATAAATTTTAAAGCCAGCTAGAATCTACATTAAATATTCTTAATATTACCGAGAGAAATACAGATTGCTTGAAATAAAGGCATGGAATACTCTAAGAAAAGTCAGTATCTTAAAGCATTCATTCTCCCAGAGTGAGTTTATGTGTCAGCCATGTTTGAATGAGCAGGATTCATGAAATACCATTTTCAACCCTCTTCACTATTTGTCTCAATCTCAATTTAAATGTATTTCCTCGGACCAGTTCTTTCCTTGATTTTGGATGAAATTACACATTCTGTCCACTTCCTTGTCACTTTTGGTAACAAAATATCCTTGAGTTAGTAATCCATAAATTTTGTCCAGCCATGCTAGGTGTATTTGTTTGCTAGGGCTGCCATAACAAAATACCAATCTAGGAGGCTCCGATGTCAAAATTTCTCACCGTTCTGAAGGCTAGAAGTCTAAATCTAGGTATTAGCACTATTATTTCTTCTGAGGTCTTTCTCCTTGGCTTGCAGATGGCCATCTACTCTTGTCTTGACATGGTCTTCCCCCCTGTTCTGGTCTGTGGACTCATCTCTTGTAAGAACATTGGTCATACAGAATTAGGGTCCACACTAAGGACCTCGCTTGGCCTTAACTGCTCCTTTAATGACACCACCTCCAACTACAGTGGCATTCTAAGGTACAGGGCCTTAGGACTAAAATATATGAATTTCAGGGTGGGGGTGGAGGACACAAATCAAGCCCTAACAATAACCAAACTTCAAGCTGTTCAGGGTTATAGCTATTATCCCTTCTCAGAGCTTCAGCTTGTTGACTAATAAGCACTTGCAAGATGGGTGTTTACTGACTTGTTGTCCTTGTTCTTTTTGCCTCCTTTGCAGTCTGGCTAACCATGAACTTTGACCTCTCCAGGATCAAAACAGATGGGAGGAAAAGGAGAAAGGAAACAGTTTTTATTTGACCAATCAGCCTCACCCTCTGCACCAGGCAGATGTTTGCTGCTAACTTCTTCTTAGGGTCTTTTTGTGAGTTCTTTGGGGAATTCACTATTATGTCTCACATGCAGTTCTCTTGGTGAAAGTATACGGTCTTCGGTATGCACTCTTTGGTTAGCGTTGAAGATTTTCTCCTGGCCCCTGCTTTTTCTTGACCAAAATTTTCTATGTAGAGAAAAAACTGGGCATCTATTTACACATTTATGGAGATACAATCTCTAATATATACTAAGATTTAAAAAATTAAGGCACATGAGTATACTTTTAGTAGTATGCTACTATTTTTGAAAGGCAGAGAATCTTGATGCCTACATAGCAAAATGTTACATCAGTAAATTTTGGGAGGGGAACTGAGAGACTATAAAAGAGGATCTTTTATTTATAATTCAACTATTTGTACCATTTTCTTTTATACAATGTGTACATATTATCTACTCAAAGTAAGTTATTTTGGTATATAAATAAATAAAAGTTTCCATTCTGTTTGTTAAAATGCCATCATTTACGGTATGCCTGTAGATTTTTTTTTTAGTTTCAAAAAAGATAACAGGAAGACACGAAACCATTTTCTTCAAGAAATAATAATTGCTACCATTTAACGAGTATTTAACATTTGTCAGGAGTTTAAATGTGTTATTGAAACAGGGTGATGTTGAAAGGACCACCAAACGCAGAACAGAAGCGAGGCAAGATTTTATTTATGGCTGGGCCAAACCTGGTCTCCTGGTCTTAAGGAGAAAATGCAGAGAATGGCCCGGAACAAAGGCGGCGCTGAGATTATACGGACAGAACACGGCATTATTTAGTTAACCAATTACATTCACAGCATTCCATGGTACCAATTGCATTGTAATACACAGATGCTAGTTTTGGCGGGAACCTATCAATTTAAAATTCTTTGTTCTTTTAAAACGACCAATCATAGTTAGGCACCTAAGATATCTCAGGGCAGTGACTAAGGGAATTTTTTTTTTGTAGGCTTGGCCTCCGCTGGATCTTAGCAACCAGGAGCGTTTTGCAACAAGTTATCTATTTAGCAAGCGGGTGAAGTTACAGAAGCGAGATGAGGCTGTTAGTAATTTCTAATCACTCTAATAGGGAACTACATAAGCTTTTATCAATTACTTATGAAATGTGAGTTTAAGATGAACTTATATACAATAAGCTTTCTAATATTTTATAAGTTGACCTATTACCGTTATTCATAATCCTAGAAGATATAAACCATGTGGTTTGGATAAAGTCAATGAAGTTTTTAAAAGTTACATAATTTTTGCAAGGTTAAATATAGCATTAGAAAACAGAAGTGGGAAGATTTTAATCCAAATATCTCTCTAAAGTATGTAGTTATCAAATTAGATACAGAAAGCAATGGGCCGAGCAGAGCATAAAATGCAAGATCTTTTAGCAATCAGGAACTTGCTTTTTTCTTTGGAAAAGATCCTGAAGCTCTCAGTACAGGGGTAACGGGGGAATTTAATCAGAAGGGGAACCACCATTAAAAAAAAATTATCTGTGAATAAGTTTACTATTTCTATATTGTCCATCAGATACCCAAAACACATTCTAAAAATGAACACAATACTCCCCATTTCCTATCATCAAACCTCCCAACACTCAGAAATGCCTATATAATTTGTGGGGTGCAATGTAATATAAAATTGTGGGGGATGATTGTTAAAAATTAATTATTTCAAGATGGTAACAGCAGAGAATTAAAGGAAGCACAGAGAACTTCTGAGTGCTTCAAGGTGGGGTTTTCAGCAATTATATAATGTCACATACCCATGAAGCCTGCCCTTCTGTCCCACCCCCCATCCCGTCAGCCCCGTATACACTTGGCTTAATCATGATCTATTCATATCCATCAACACAAAATCATGCTGTCGTTGAATGCATCAGAAAGTATTTATAACACCACTTTCTCTTGCTCGTCCTCCTACCCCTTTCCTTTATAATCTTTGCTATATCTCTTATCTCAATATCTATAAATGTAAATACCTTCAGTCTCTATCCTCAATTTCTTCTCTATGTATACTCATTCAATTGATATTCTCATCCAGTTTCCTCATTTTAAATACCATCTATAAGCTGATAACTCTAAAATTTGCATATCTTATTCAGCCCCTTCTCCCAAACTACAGACATGAATACCTGCCTACATGACCTTTTTTAGATAAATACCCAAGAGGTGCCTTTAAGAAATAATAAACTGAGCTTACGTCCTCCACTAAAAAGAAAATAAACACAAACTTTTCTATAACACCCGTTCCCATCTCAGTAGGTATCAACCGAAATCTTCCAATCACATAAGCCAAAACCTTGGCATCTTTGTGTTTATCTTACAATCTGCATCCTGTCTAATAGCATATCAGGCGTCTTAATCTTCATAAGATACCCAGAAACCAACTATGGTCATGAAATACACTACCAATACCCTCCTTACCTTCATATCCCCAATCTTTGGAATTATTGCCATGGCCTCTAACATACTGTTTTGCTTCTTCCTTCATCCCTACAGTCATCACCAAGACTTATTTTTAAGTGTATTTATTTATGGATTTTGATAGAGAGAGAAAGCACGCACACAGGCATGAGCAGGGAAGAGGTATCAAGAGAGGGAGAGAATCCCAAGTGGGCTCCTCCTTGTTAGCAGAGGCCGATGGGGGGCTCAAACCAGTGAACTGTGAGATCATGACCTGAGCCTAAACCAAGAGTCAGACACTTAACTGACTGAGCCAGTCAGGCACCCCTAAAGTCATCATTTTAATGTAAATCTGAGTAGGTCTCCTATGCTCCATACCCTATAATGAGTCCTAATTGTACTCAAAATAAGAGGCCAAGTCTCCACAATGGCCTAATGAGTCATCTCACTCCCTGCTACCCTTCTTACCACCTCACCCCTACTAATACTCTCTTCCCAGCTCACTCCACTTCAACAATACAAGGCTCCAGGTAGTACCTCAAACACACTTAGCAGGCTCCTACCTTAGAACTTTTGTTTTAGCTGGTCCTTCCACTAGCACACTCTTCCCCAGATAATCCATTCACTCACGTTCTAGTCAACGCTTTCCTCAAATCTTGCAATAAAACTTCACCTTGTCACCTTACTTAGTCCTGCTATCAGGCACTACCTGGCACCCCCACCTCATGCACTGTGTATCTCCCTCACTATTCTGTTATTCATGACTCCTCAACACAGTGATTTACTGATTATTATTTTTAATATCTATCTCCTTATTCAGACATCAATGAAAGATTCACAGGGCACATTTCATTCTTGCTGTACTGTAAGTTATACATATACCTAGAATAGCACCTGGAATCTAATAGAGGCTACATAAATATTGATTAAGTTGAAAAAATATTCTAAAACAATGTGATTTACATGGTTATGCTTCTTCCAATATTTCCATTTACAGTTTACATATTAACAAGTCTTTAACCTTGACAGTGATAGAATAATGTTTTTATAACCTCTTTCACCTTAGCATTCAACAAGTCTGAATTCTTAGAGTTCTACTAGTGGGCTAGTTCATGCTTGTGAACTGAACTCCTAGCTTTGCAGAATATGCATTTTCTGGGAATACCAAGGATGTTGAGCAGTAGACTATTTACTAAAACATACACACACATACACACACACAATCAGAGGGAAAAGAACCTTTGTGATGTTTCCTGAGCACTGTGACAGAGAACATTTAATTACCCAGTAAGTGGCCTAGGACAGGGCACCCTTCTGGCACATCTGCCCTCGCCATGATTAATGGTTAATCAACAAGTGATAAATGTATGGAATGCATTGCCTTTCGTTACACATTTACACTTGAAAATGTAGAAATTGATTCTAACTTTATCAAATAATTTCACAAAGAAAGTAAATTAACTACATGTCCCAGTGTTGTGTTAATCAATTTGCATTCATCCCACGTAAAAACTAGTGTCCTTAGCACACAACATCTCCTTTATAAATATTTTTGTTATGAATAAATGACTGCATTGAAATGTTAATAAGAAGCCCAGCAAAATTAATAAAAATAGCAAGACTGTCCTACATTCTAATATACTCTGCAAATAGACTGCCATGCTAAGAAGAAAAATAATAGAATCATCTTCTTTTTTTAGTTTTTTTAAATTTTATGAGAGAGAGAAAGAGAGAAAGCATGAGCAGAGAAGACAGGCAGAGGGAGAGAAAGAATCCCAAGCAGGTTCAATGCACAGTGCAGAGCCCAATGTGGGGTTTGATCCCACGATCCTGGAATCATGACCTGAGCCAAAATCAAGAATCGGATGTTCAACTGACTGAGCCACCCAGGCATCCCTAATCTTCCTTTTCAAGAGAATCAGTTTTGTTGTAGAGTAGAAAATGGTTCAGAGTGGGACAAAAAATGGACAAAGAAAGATAAGCAAGACTCTCTATGGCAATGTTCCTTTGCAAAATTACAGTACCTCAAGTATTAACATTCAGAAAGAACAGAGGCAGGGTCTGCATTGGAATTATATTGGTCTTGACTGCCAATATCATCAAGAGATTTTACTGAAACACTGCTACACACACACACAAAATTTTGGTGATTAAGAAAGTAACACAGAACAACATATTTTTAGAGGATCCATTAGATAGTTGCACAATACAACGATATGACAAAATCAGTGAGAACATCAACAAAAGAATCAGTGAGAACAAGGTTTAAAAGCAGACACTGGTAAATGGTTACTTTTTTGAAATTGAAGTATCTGTGAGATATAGGAGTAGAAATTTAGAGAATCTGTGACTACGAAAAGAGGTCTTGGCCAGAGATCAACTTTAGAAGCCGTCACAAAGACTATGGAGGAGATATTGGGAGAACTATATTTAAAAACAAAATGCATTCCATACCCAGAAAACCTCTCCACAAAGGTAGAAGAGAAAGAAAACAATTTTATTACTGAATGAGCATTAAATCTGAATGGGATATGCATTGTTGCAGGATTTTTTACTTGAAAACACGATTTTTTACTTGAAAACCCTGTCTCGCCGCTTTGAAGAATGAAGAGGTGGACACAAATGAGCAGCAGGCAAAGTTTACTAAAGATCTGAAAGTAAAAATACCGTGAAAGTTCTCTTCACAGGGAGGAGTCATTCAAAAGTGAATGCCAGTGACTATAGGCACGGGTCCTTCTTTTATAAGGTTCTGGTCAGTCCTCCCCTCCACCCCCACCCCGCCTTTCCTTCTCAGGACCTACCCTTATTGGCTTGTTAGTGCTAGGTTGTGGGTTGTCCATTCCTGAATGGTTCAATTCCATTGTATGAGGGCTGATGTAGGGCCATGCCATTTCTTGTGGGTTTTAAGTTTTATGGTCTACTACTTATTTTTAGTCAGGTATTTTATCAAATTCCTGAGGGGAACTAGTGGGGGAGTGGGTGGGGCCTGTTACATTCTTAAGAGGAACTTTAAGCCTGAGGGGGTTTGCTATGGTCAGACCCTCCCAGTATTGTTCCAAAATGTGGTTTTCTCTACCCTGGGAGCTCAGGTCCTGACCTTTCCCTCTCTGCCTACTGAATCCTATCTATGGTAGCATCACAGGCAATCTGCTCAAAGATTACCAAGACAAAGAAATCTCACCCTTTTGTAAAGCAGAGCAAATACACTCCATTACACAGATGGTCTCAAGATTAATGGTCACTAGCCCTCAGGTAAAAGAATTTGACAGCACCCTCTACCACACAGTCAATCCTAAATTCACCTGGCAATTGGGGACAATCTGTGTTAGTTACTTGGCTTTATAGGAAGGAAAAACAAACCTGACATATCTTTATGACAGAAAGTAGTCCTGCAACTTGGAGCCAGACTCCAGATGACTTTAGGCACCTAATCATTCTCAGGAACTGAGAAACAGATGCTGGATATTCCCTATTTATATCCGAACGAGATGGCTCTCAGGTCCTTGAGAAAAACGCTCTTGGGTTTTAAATCTTAGTTAGCTTTTTGAAAGCTTTCCATACACTTCAAGGCAATGGAAAACAAACTTACACGTTCTCTAAAGTAAATGCTCTGAAAAAGAGCAGAGGAGTGCAATCTTTATCCTTACTTTCAGTAAGTAGAATTAAGTCACTTACTTTTAATTTGTATGTGCCATTACAAAGATCATTTAGTGAGAGAATCCAAGTTCGAGGAGTCACTGGGAGCAGTCCCTAAGAACCAATACTTGACTTTTAGATAGGGAAGGAGTCAGCAGTAGCTAAGAATACGTGTGACCACTGTTCCGTGTTGGCAGGGGTGGCTGTGTTTTAAAAAGAGACAAAGAAAAAACTGAACATATTTTTAAGAAAAGATAATGACGCGGTTTTGTGACCTAAACTGTATGCCTCCAAATTCATACATTAAAGCACTAACTCCCAATATGACTGTGCTTGGAGGTGCATTAAATGAGGTGTTAAGGGTGGGGGCCTGATCTCACAGGACTGGCATCCTTTTAAGAAAATGAAGGGGCACCATAGCTTGCTCTCTCAATCTCTGTGCACACACATTCACACACACACACAAAGAAAAGACCCACTGACAACACAACAAGAAGGCACTGTGTGCAAGCCACAGAGAGGCCTTAGGAGAAACCAACTCTGTTTGATCCTTCATCTTGGACATCCAGCCTCCATAACTGAGAGAAAACAAATGTCTGTTGTTCAAGATGCCCAGTATGTGGTATCCTGTTATGGCCGCCCTAGGAAATGAATACACCCAATAACAAGTTAAGATATTCCTGAGAAAAGGGAGCTAACCAAAGACTTGATAAGGAAAAGGATCCAGTGGACAACTGGAGAAAATGCCCTTTACAGACAAAGATTTGTAGGCTTTCTGAAGAAATTCCCATCACATGACTGTTTCTGGTTCTCAAGAAATGTGAGGTTGTCATTAGCTGAATTGGATGCTGGATGAGGGGATGGAAGAGACTTGAGGTGGAGATGGAAATAGCCACTATAATCCTAAAAGCCCGTACATAGTAGTGAGACAGGGTAGCATTCCAATGACCTTTCTGATCATAAGCTTAAAGTGAAAACAATGTACCTTGTCCATGTGATTTCTCCAGAAATATTCTTCGGTTAAATGCATGAAAACAGACTGACCATCGAGTTCCAAGTAGTTGTACTTTCTCCAGGCGAGGATGCTATAATGAGAGAGAGGCAGAAAAATGTGGGTATTTTCTTGACGGTGATATTGACAAGAGAGCAGGGGATTGAAAAGTAGCAGGCAAAACCAGGCAGGGGTTAATGAATACCAAGAAAATGCTGTGGTCAATAAACATGCTAATTGGGAAATGGTGGAAGAAATATTCAAGGGGGTGTACTGGATCAGGTAAGATAAAAAGGGTAAAGATGGAACCTGGAATACTTGTAGACTTTAGATTTTATTTCAGAGTTACGGCCATTTCTGGGGATAAGAGCCTTGAGACTGTCATGATTTGAATTGTGATCTCTCAGGCCCAAGATATGTTGAGTTCTAAATCCTGGTACCTGCAGTTATGGTCTCATTGAGTCCAGCGTCCTTATGGAAAGAAGGAATTTTGGCCACAGGGAGAATGTCATGCTAAGAAGGAGGCAGGATTGGAGTCATGTATTTACAGGCCAAAAAAATGCCTGGGGCTTTCAGAAGCTGGAAGAGACAGGGAAGGATCCTCACCTACAGGATTCCCAGGGACCATGACCCTGCCAACACACTGATTCCCAATTTCTAGCCTTCAGAACCGTGAAATAATTCATCTGTTGTTTTAAGCCACCCAGTTTATGGTACTTTGTTCCCACAGCTGTAGGAAATGAATCCAGGGATGTTACCATAGGAGTGAGGAGTTAAGTGGGGTAGAGAAAATGTTTTCTGAAAGCTAAGTCAAAAAATGGAAAGGTCCCCCTTCCCCCCAAAAAACTGAAAAGAAAAAGGAAAAAAAGAGAAGGCCACAATATGTGACAGTTCATCCATGTGCTTATTACTCTCACCAATGATAAAGATCTCATTCAATATGGTGGGATGATGAGATCAGAAAGGCATGAAGAAGGTGACTTAGCTGGTATAGCATGACCCTCAGATGGGTAGCTTTGGTTTTGGGTGTTTCCAGGAGTGCTCTAGTATTGATCTAGAAACAATGACAGAGAAATCCTGATGCCTACCTCCTGACCTTGAACTTCTGACACTGGTGAATGAACCAGGGGTAAGTTACTTCCATGGTCCCTAAGTTGAGAAATCAAACCCATTGCTCTGGTCTCATCCGCTTCACTGTGTTGTATTATGGCCTTCACCGTGCAGGGATTTGGTGCTAGACACCTACGGCTATGGACTGAATTGTGTCCCCCCAGAGTTCATAGGTTGAAGCCTAAGTTCCAAGGTGATGGTATTTGGGGATGGAACCTTTGAGAAATAATGAAGATTGGATTATTGCTAGAGGAATAATTAGAATAGATTGGTCCAGGATTGTCCATACATCTTGGTTGGGGCCAAGGAATTCGTATATACATGACTATTGTTCATATATGTTCCCTCTGAATATATATATATGAGTTTTTATATATACACACATATATATGTGTATCTGCATATATGTATGTGTCTCTGAGTGTGTGCTGTGTATCCATGTACGCAGGCATTTTTTTTTTTTTATAACCTGTCAGGTTTGGAAAACATAATTTAAATCTCATCACTCAAAACTGTATTCTGTTTGAGTTAGGAGCCATGACAAGTACAGGAGATTAACCCAAGCCACATCTATTGCCTCAGAACGTTTCATTTCACAAGATCCAAAGCTGAGTCATACTAACAAAGCATGAGAGGCACTGTTCACAGATACCCAATAGATCTTACAAAGAGAGATGAAGTCAGAGATGGTAGATCATGTGTCAGGAGAGCATGCTAATGGTTACTATATAAACATCAGGCGAAAGCAAGGAATTCAAGATGGAATGGCAAGGTACCAATTGACAGATCCAACCAGGCAACTAAAACCCAGGATCAGGCAATTTTAAGTATCAATGAGATGTGTAATGACAACCAAGTTCTTCCAAGCTGCGGGAAGATGAGAACCACACACGTGGGAAAACTCAGCAACTCTTTGATAACCCGGGAAATCTAAGTATTAAAAAATGTTAAGAAACGCATATGGGCTATAAGGTGTTTTGGTCACAGCTATGATCTGGAAGAGATCAGAGACAATAGCAACAAGCTTACTCTCATTCAACTCCACATTTTGGGTAAGAAGAATATTCTAAGAAAAGTAAAAGGTTAGGAAAAAATACACAAAAAATGACACAGTCTTCGTGTAAAAAAAAATCCTATATGGTTGATTTGGGGAGCCTATTTAGCCTTCTCTAGCTGAACCTGTGTGAAAAGCAAGCACAAAAAATAGAGAAGCTGGTGATTCACGACCAGCATCTGACATTGCAAGCGGATTACTGCAGTGGTGATGGTTTGGCTTTCCAGGCTGTTTGCTGCACAGCGGTAGGTGCGCAAGTGTGCTCTGGCCACAGGCCCTTTGCATACTCAGTCTTTCAAAGGGCAGAGTGTACCCTAAGAACAGTACAGATGTAACTGGCTTGAGTGAAGGACAGAACTGCAAAGTGAGGGTGATTCAAATTATAAGGGCCTTCACCAGCACACTACATACAGGATGCAAACTACTTATTTAAACTACATGTTAAAGTCTCATTGTTTAAAGCAATTTTTTTCTGTCCCAAATTACCTGCCAAATTTGCCTCAGTAACTGAGTTCAAATGATAATTACCATCTTGCCAATACCTGTATTTAAATTTCATCTCTGGCAGGTTTAAAAGTATCACCTAGGGCATATACATCCAAATTTCATGCTCAAAGCATATGTTTCGCCAGCAAAATTATGTCGATATTCTGACTTTAAAAGTGTCAGAGGTTGTGTTATAAAAAGATATGAAATGAGGATTGAAATAGTATCAGGGAGTTTTACATCCACCACTCCCCACTACCTACAGATCTGAAGAAAAATCATAATACAGTTTGCCTAATTTCCATTCAAAAAGAACCCAGGAGCTCAGAGGAGCTCTTGACTGCATGAGAAATTTATGGCAAAGAAAGAGAGGCCACAGGTGGCATCAGGGAATGGGTTTTTCAACTCTCTCTCTTTTTTTTTTTAATTGGAAGAAGCAGTTTGGAAAGAGAAAAAACACTGAAAATAGAAAACGGTGCTCTGAACACTCTGTAAGTATCATTGTTGTGATGATAAAAATGTAAGCCGTGGCGTGGTGGTGTTTGTGAGAGCATAATCACACGCTAGGATTTGGAAGGAGTCCTGGCCCAGCACGCAGCTTTCAGGAGGCCCTAGATTGTATACCCCAGGCTTCGCACGCAGAAAAGATCCTGCTGAGGAACAAGGCAGATGAGAACTGTCACACTGGGATGTTGAGAATGCTCCGAGCCAGAGCAAACCAGCCAAAAACGTTAAATTTTAATACAATTCCAGATGTAACACCCGTGTATCTGAGTGCCTCTAATGGTGTTCTCTCATACTTTGAAACATTAGGTTACGTACAGTTTAACACTTAGATGATGTCCATCTCCTTTAAATAGCAATGGACTTTGAACAACATAATCCACTGTACGTAATGCCAAGTGGAAAGTCTTATTTTGGGCTCTGTTATGGTTTGTTAACTATAGATTTGTATTTCTGCTGTGCATCAACACAGAGCCATACACAAGCCACTTGCGTGACTCTTAAAGTTGAAGGAGGGGATTAGTGACTGAAATCATGTTCTGAAAAAAGCCTCCTTCCTTCCCCTGCTTCTCCCAGGTTAGGTGAAAAATCCGCAAGTAGAGAATTTCCGCCCTGGGTGGATATGTATTTTTTCATGGCCTCAAGGCAACATACTATCCTTGCTATTTTAGACGATTTTAAAGTCTTATATATGGCACCAAAATGTATTTAAGATTATTTGACTGAAGAAAACATTCTAGAGAAAGGATTTCAGAGAAGAGTTCAGAGCTGTTCTTGAAATTGTGCAACACTGGGTTCATTTCTGCTCACTGCCATTTTCTGAAGAGAGGGTACAAGCTTTCTTCATCGACTCAAAGCAGCTATGTAACCCAGTGATTTAGAGGCACTAATCTAAAGGTTAAATAATGTTTAGTGGCCTTTACAACAAAGCTTCAAAAGCACTGTACTGGAGATGAAAAAACCTGTGTCTACCCAAGACTCATCTAATACCATTCTAAAGATCCTTCTTGGGCAAATTATTTCTCCTCTCTTCATGACCTCCAATTTATCACCATTAAAACATCAACAGTGGAAATGATCTCTAAAAGACATGCAATAAATTTTATTACTTGACTCATTCCTTGGTCTATTACACCTGTGATGAGTTGATCTGTGTTACCCCCCGCCCCACAAAGATATGTTCAAGTCTTCACCCGCAATAGTTCAGAACGTGAAGTTGGAAATGGCAATAGTATTTACACATTTTCAAGTTAAAGTGACACCTTTAGATTAGACCCAAATCCAGTATGACTGATATCCTTGTTCCAGGGGAAACTTGTACACAGAGACATGTACACAGAGAATACCATGTGAAGATGAAGGGAGAGACAAGAGTAATGTATCTAGGAGCCAAGGAATGTCAAACATGGTCGGAACACCACCAGAAGCTAGGAATGGACTCTCCCTCCAAGCAAGAAGGAGACAACTCTGCTGCTACCTTGATTTCCGACCTCTCGCCATCAGAACTATGAGATAGTAAGTGCCTAGGGTTTAAGCTACCCCGTCTCTTAACACTTAAGTCATTCAGCCGTAACAACCTAATACATGCCCTAAGCCAGATAAATAGCTCTGACATAATGCAGACTATAGATCTGTTATGGAAAAGCAGTGAGAGCATTGACCTAGTGTCTTTTCCCCACCCACAATCTGCCTTCTGTTTGCTGGCTTTCCCCATGCTGTTTCAGGGCTTTCTAACTTGGTTTCAGAGCATGCCTGTTCAGGCCAGTAGTGTGGCCACACATGAATACTTTAACAGCCCAAGGTCCTCAGGCGAAATGACATGCTTTCAAGTTGCAGCTGAATATCTGATCAATTGAAGCACTGTATTGACAACAGCCTAGGTATAAATATCTTAGAAAGGATAAATATCTTTAAACAATTCTTGTTCTGAGTGTATACCAGTGTATTGGCCGCTCCTCTGTATATTATTTGAGCAGTGGATTCACCTCCACAAAGCAGGGTAAAAATGCCCTGATGAAAATGGAAAACAATATTCCCTTCCCCAAGCCTCTAAAATGTCCCTCGTGACCCTAAAGCAGGACGTGTGATTCTAGCCTGTTGGCTAAATTGGTATTACTTAGACTTGAAAGTTTCCTTTAGCGTTGACCCTCTGCGGCAAGTGCAGCTGAACTCTACTAATCAAGCTTCTGGAGGACTGGCCTGCCATTCAACACAGTGATTTCTAGCTGTTGCTTTAGCTCTTACACACACCATTTATTATTTATTTTTTCCTCAAGGACTCTATCTAGCAATTCTCTTACACTAGCAATTTTTACAGATTTCTTCTTGGCTATTGGACATCCCATCCATCTGTCTTTCTCTGGTAATTTTCTCTGTGCTGTCCTTTAGTGTCATTTTCAGCTTATCATCGTTCCCTGGAGCCTCAGAGTCTATTCCATAAAACCATCTTCTTTCTGTCCCACCCTGGTGCCTCGAGCGCCGCTCATGCTTCATTGGCCCGGTGCTCACCCTGGGCATCAATGCTTATCCAGCTCGTGCTCATGGCTAGTGGCCCATGCGTAATGGAGAGAGGCATACCCGAACAATGTGCCGATTAACGGAATACAGTTGGAAAAAAATTCCCTTCCTATTCTCTATGATTGGAGAGATGGAGTTTTTAAAAAGACTTATTATGGACGACACTTTAAGATGTGTGGAACAAATTTAAAGAAGGAAGTCAACTTACTTCTAAGGAAGGACGCTAATAAATGTATTCTCAGTGTTCTGTGTCCTAAGAGATCATTTCTTTTGTCATATGATCAAATCAGGAAAACAACTAGCAATAAGTAACCAATACCAAAAGGCTCAATTTTTCCATCACTGATAAAGTTTGTCAAAAGTAGGAAAAAAATTAGGGTGTTCTAAACAAGATTATGCATAAGAAAAAAGAGAGGCGCAGCTTTTAAGCAAGAATAATGACAATAATAAGAGGACGGAGGAGTCTCTACATCATGGTGAGTAGGAAAGGTTTAAGTTGCTATTTCTCACTGACAAGAAGTGAGAAATGAGTGTGGCCCAGCTCCTTTGTTTACTGAGGAAAGAATGGCATAATCTATTTGAGGGCCCTGTGAGCTTCCTCACCAGTAAGTTTACTTAGCACAGAGAAGATTTTGAATATTTTCTATTTCTTTTCTTACTCTAAGGCCAGTTACATTTGTGACACAGTTAAAGCCACCCCCTTGGGTTTTCTCAGTTTGCTGGAAATATTCAATAGCAGGTAGAACAGGGTGACAGGAAGAATAAAGAAGCACCTATGGTTTTATTACTTTTAATAGTAAAAAAAACTCAGTTTATCGTCCTCTGAAGTGGTGATAATAGTTCTGGGAGTCTGATCTACCACTCAATTCAGAGGTTAAATATTGTGGATCTGAGCTAATGGCGAAGACTGGATTATTCTCAATTCTCGACTCTATCCCAGTAATAGAATTACACAACCACAGCCTTTGCTGTGGGACTTTATGACGCTCCCCCCTTGAGGAAGAGATTGCTTCTCCCCACACTGACATTAAGCTTGTCTGTGTGACTTGCCTTGCTAATGAAGGTGGGCAGACACAGGTGTCGCAGGTCCCATCAGGAGCACATTTTGATACAGTCATTGAATTAGTTGTTTGTGCCTGTGTGGTTTGGGCTGCACTGCCCGGGCTGCAGTGCCTGTGTGGTTTGGGCTGCACTGCCCGGAGACGCCGTCTGCCAACATCAGAAAAGCATATTGCCATCAGCCATTAGCTCCAAAATGAGGAACTGTACAAAGGACCTTAGCCTGACCTGCACTCCGAAGTAGAAGCCACACCCTCTGACCTGTGGTCCTGCGAATGAGGAAGATTTCAGAGCCGAAGTCCCTGAAATATTGGGGATGTTTGTTTCACACCATTATTACAGCAGAAATCTTATATCCCCCTTAATCCTGCATGGCCGTGGTTGGTGTAAGCATGAACATATAACGCTATTCTAGACTTGATGGGGAGTGCACAGGGAAATGGGCTTGGGGGAGAGCTTTTCCTTCCTAAAAAGATTAACAGCAGGGAATGATCACCTATCCTGTCTGTGTGGTCATGTAGCAACCTTCCCACTGCCATCAACAGGTAGAGCAGAACACAAAGGCCAGCACTCTCAGGATGATTCAGGAAAAACAACAACAACAACAACAGCAACAAAGATGCAAAGAAACTGTGTCTTTAATAACATTGGTGAACTGCTAAAAGGATCAGTTTGTTAGGATCTGGAAGTATCATCAAATGACCTTCTGGTACTTGCAATTGAAAAGATCTTAAACGAAACAAATGTTAGGTATATGTTATGTAGCAAATGCAATTTGTTTTTAGTCTTACAGAACTAAGAGGGTGTCACAAATTTTTCTGTAAAGGGTCAAATATTAAATATTTTAGGCTGTATGGGACATACATTTTCTGTTGCAGTTACTCAAATCTACCAGTGTAGCACATAGATAACATATAAATGATGTGACTGCATTACAGTGAAGCTTTATTCACAAAAACAAAGGGCAGTGGCTGGATTTCGCCTATAGGATAGAGTTTGCTGACCACTATGAAATAAAGGATAATGTAAGCTGCAATGATAATCCGTTAATTGGCATGTATTACAGAGAGATTTTATTTGGAAGGAAATAACAGGCTAAATGGGACAATATATACTTAGAGCTTTTCCTCAGGGAAGATTATACCCAATTACACAAAAATGCCATTTAAAAAAAGACACAAACTAGTTCAATTGTTAGTTGTCTTTTTAGGGCAGAAGCTTTGAGGGAGAGGACATCTGCTTCTAGCAATATAGAGATGTAGATACTTGGAGATTATCTAAAATACTAAACAACCGGATCTTTAAAAGTAATAATGCTTGTTATAGTCATGTTCCAAGGAAAGGGAAAATACTCCTGGGGAGAAAAAATGCCAAGATACCAGGAACAACTAATTCAATGACTGTATCAAAATGTGCCAACACCACACCACAATCAGAACTCACATGATCAGGACAGAATGGGACACCGAGGTCCTATGAGCAGTAGTTATCCTGAGACAGTGACAAGGGGTGGGGGGGGAAGCTGAGCCTCATAACCCTGAGCATTACTGTCAACGTAGACTAATTTGCTTCAAGCCTTGGTACCTCTGAATCCCATCAGAAGCAGACACGATTTCTTCCTTTTAGGCTTGGGAAAAAGTCGTCCTTTAAAAATTACAAACTTTGCCAAAGCAAAGATTAAAGCAAGAAGGAAGTGAGACAATATGTTTAAAGTGATTAAAAAAAACAAACACCTAACAATCTGACCAGACATTATTTTTCATAAATAATAAAATGAGCTTGTTTTAACAACAACAAAAAGATAGGTGACAGCAAATCGACCTTCACTCAAGGACCTCCTGAGGTATATGTCTCAAGATTCAAAGACAATGATGCAAGAAAAATATTATGAGATGAAAGAAGCAAGGGATGGAGTAACATGTTTGAAAATGACAACAAACACTGTAGGCATCTAACTAATGCATTTGATGTGTGGGGTTTAAGAACTGAAGGGGCGCCTGGGTGGCTCAGTCAGTTAAGGTGTGACGTCGGCTCAGAGCATGATCTCACAGTCTAGGAGTTCGAGTCCCGCATCAGGCTCCCTGCTGACAGCTGGGAGCCTGGAGCCTGCTTCAGATTCTCTCTCCCTCTCTCTCGGCCCCTCCCCCATTTGTGCTTGGTCTCGGTCTCTCAAATATAAACATTAAAAAAATAGTTTTAACTTAAGAGCTACAGTATTAGATGAAAGTATAAGTTGGAAGGGAAATAAAATAAGCAAACTTTTAAAAATTAAAAAAAAAGAACAATGACATAGGTCAGTTTAGAGTATGTATCACTGTAGACATGAACTTTTGACAAGTTTGACAACAGAAAATCAACATTAAAAATGGAAAGGAACCATGAAAATAAATTTAAAGTCTAGGAAAGTAGATCAAGGAAAAAGGGAGAAAAGTCACAAATATTTATTAGACATAATGTTTAGACAAAACTATTAAAATTGAAAAAATATTAAGAGATTATAAACTTTTTGTCAATAAATAGGAAATTCAAATGAAATAAAAATCTTTCTAGAAAAATACACTGCTATTTAATTTCTCTAAAGGTTATAGGTCAAACCTATTGCCTTTGAGGTTAGTTAAGTTTACCCAGAACTTAAAATAATTCAGCAGTTTTTTGGCTTTATTGAAGGGCAACTGACAGATAAAATATATTAAAAGTTTACAATGTAACAGTTTGATATAAGTATATATTGTGAAGGATGTAAAAGCAAATTTATATAGCTAGGGAACAATGCCACATTAACACATAGGATATGTTGGGGCACCTGGGTGGCTCAGTCAGTTAAATGTCTGACTTCAACTCAGGTCATGATCTCATGGTTTGCGAGTTTGAGCCCCACATTGGGTTCTGTGCTTAGAACTCAGAGCCTGGAGCCTGCTGTGGATTCTGCATCTCCCTCTCTCTCTCTGTCCCTCCCCTACTCACACTGTCTCTCTCACTCGAAAGTAAACATTTAAAAAAAAACTAAAAAAAAAAAAAATAGATAGGATATGTTAATACTGTACATACGTCAGTTTCTCCAAAACTGTTTCATAGACTTAATGCAACTCTTTTTAAAAGAAAAAAAAAAAGAAAAATACTTTCTTCATACAACTTTTGACAAACTGATTTTTTGGCCTTTTAAAAAATTTTTAGTTATTTTTTGAGACAATATGAGCATGTGTACAAGCAGGGGAGGAGCAGAAAGGGAGAGAAAATCCCAAGCAGTCTCCACAGGGGGCTCGAACCCACAAACCATGAGATTGTGACCAGGGCCGAGATCTAGAGTCAGACACTTGACCGCCTGAGTAACACAGATGCCCCTTGACAAACTGATTTTAAAATGTTTATGAAAGAATAAGGACAATAGCAAATGAGATACTGATGAAAAAGAAACAATGTGGGAGGAACTTGCCCTACCTAGTAACAACATCTATTATTATAGACATTATATATATATATATATTATATAATATATGTAACGTATTATATATTATTGTATATTATTATTATCAACATAACAATGAATACCATGGAACAAAGGTGAACAAACTGACCAATGAAAAAAATTAAGTTACAGTCTTGTAGGAATTGTGCCCTAGAACAGAGGCGGTATCGGCGAGTACAGGAGAAGGACAGGCTACTCTGACGTTGGTGGCACACCACAGGGACCGATGAAGTGGGGTCTGACTTCATGAACCTTAATAATGAACCTGACTCTGTGTTTGATGCTTCATCACTGACAGACTTCGACCTCGCCCTCCCGCCCCACAAGTGGGTGGGAAGTTCGTTCACTCACACACACACATACACACACACACACACACACACACACACACACACACACACACACAGCCTGCGTAGGGGGAAACTCAGCTCTGCCTAGACCCTAACCAACATAGGAGCCAAAACCAACTCCTTTCTGGTCTATTAAGACAGGTTAGGACCTGCTCAGGGACCAATGTGCTCATCCATGCAAGGAGTAAGCCATTCCATATGAGAAAAATATCAAAAACTAACAACCTAGTGTAAAAATTGCAAAAGATACAAATAAACAAATAAAAGAGGCATCATGAAGGATATATATATAATTTTTTGCTCACTTTCATCAGTAAACAGAAAATGCATATTAAAACGGCACTGAGGTACAATTTTATACCTATTCAATATCCAAAAAAGTGTGGAAGGTATATAAATGAACTCAAAATCCTAAACCCTCTTAGTAAAGGCCTAAGTAGATACAGCCACATTGGAAAACAATATAGAATTATCCTTAAAGTTAAATGTTCATATGACTGTAAGAACACACTTTCAATGCAAGGTCTATTTCGTAAGAAATATTTTTACACATGAAATAGAAGATGTACACAAAAGTGTTTAGAGCGGAATTGTTCATAATTAAAAACAAAACCAGCTAAGAACAAAAATATTTTTCAGCAGAAAAATTAATACACTATGGTCTACGTATAGAGGGATTTTACAGTAGTGAAAGGAATGTTCCACAGCTCCATGCAACATGAGCAACTCTCCAACGTGCACATACTGTGAAAAAACACCTAATCCAGGAGATTCAATAGAGTAAAATTCAATTATTATATAGATTAAAAGTAAAACTGATAATGTTTTATGCAGGAATATGTACACATACGATAAAATTGTAGTTTTCATAAGTAGGACAAATTAAACACAAAATTTGAGACAATGATTATCTTTTGATAATCCCAGTTTTGAGGGGACCGAGAATGAACAACAACAGAAGGGCATGGATTCTGGTTCAGGTTGAGTATTATTACCCAGTTTTCAATTGTGTTCTATGACATACATAACTGACTTATTCTCTTTTGTAGGCATCAAAGAGCACATTAAAAATAAAAAAAGAGGGGCACCTCAGTGGTCAGCCGGTTAAGCATCGGACTCTTGATTTCAGCTTAGGTCGTGATCTCACAATCTGAGCAAGATCACTGTTGGGCTCCATGCTGACACTGGAGCCTGCTTGGGATTCTCTCTCCCTCCCTCTCTCGCTCTCTCTGGCTCTCCCCTCTGCATGCCCATGCTTCCTCAGATAGATGGCCAAATAGGTAGCTAAGTAGGTAGCTAGAGAGATAGATAATACACAGACAAAGAAACTGATGCAAAAAAAAAAAAAAAAAAAAAAAACGAGAAAAGAAAAGAATTTAATGGGAAGCATTGGTAAGGTGCAGATTTACTGGCTGTAACAAAATTAAAATTAGAAGATAAAAATCAAATCTCTAGTTTCAACAACCTAAAATATCTTAAATGGTTTTGGCCATTAATTTCTAACCTTGTTTTTAAAATATACATACATACATTTATATATATAAATTATTTATATACATATATGTGTAAATATATCAATTATTTAAAATATACATAGAATTTATATATATGTATAAATTATTTAGAAGCTAAGAAGGAAAAGTTTATAAAAGCAAAGTCTATGATAGCAAACTTAATTTCTGCTTTTTTCCTTTCACTCAGTACTACTCAAAATACAGTTTCTGTTCACTTCTCAAGGCAATATATGCCCCGGTTGGAGTTTAATCATCTGCCACCAACATGTTATTTCTAAGCAGAATACTTCCATCTCACTTAAAGCCAAACAAACTAAGCTCAAAAGCATATCGTGACAGGAAGAAAAATCAGAATTTTAAAGTGGATTTCATCTTATCCATGGCTAATCCCCGAGGATGACAGACCATCTGAACACTGTACTGTGGCATCTTGTACACAATTTAATGAGTGGATTTTTTTTTTCCTCATTGGAAATGGAGTTTTTAGGCAGCTGCTCTTCCCGAAAACACTACCGGCCTCACACTGCATTGCTTTTCTTTATTGCTGGGTACCTGTTGTCCTATGGGTGTTATGCACACACAACTTCTTCCTTTCTTTTTGGCCTTCTGTTTCAGGATCACAATGGAGAATTTCTTTTAGAAGTCTAAATAAAACATGTATTTTTTTCTGACTCTGAATCGCCAACTAAGGTATACTCAAAAGTAGGGACTTTCCTCTATTTGAGTTTCTGCCCACTAGAGGAAAAATATTTTATTCTCTTTTTTCCCTCTTTCAGTTTTCATCTTGTGACTCTCGTTCCTTTGATGACAGAGATTACATTTTCTCGTTCGGCGCCTCTACCATCAGCCACCGGTGTCTGTTCTCTTCTCTCATTCCTACTGGGCACATCACTTTCCCCTCACAAGCCCATCACCAAGAACCTGCTGGTACTCCTCCAGTACTCGAAGCAGGAATCCTTCGTGCAGACCTGCTCTTACTTTCTGCTTCGCTAGTCTTTGTTCAGCAGTAATATTGGAGACTTCAAGGGAGAAGTTACATGTTTGTTCATTTTGCTGTTTGAGTACACAATATTGTGAACCACTGAGAAAATCCCACATTTTAGCCATAAAAAGCTGAAACTCAGAATTCTAGCAGCTACCTGATCATCAGCAGTCTGATCATCAACTAGAATTGCATGTCAGTTTAAAGCTTACCTAGACCCCATATGGTTTTCTGGGAAAAGAAATGGTAACTAGCAGATTCACTTATTCCTATCTGCCCCTGATGCACTGTTTCAGCAAAGGATTGGCACAATTCTGAAATTTCTTTTAGGGTTTGTTTTTCCATCAGCTCCCTTTGAAACTTGGTGTTCATACCGAATAGCCTTCACAGATCATAACTGGTATCTTCATTGTAATAATAATAACAGCCATAGTGAGGGTCATTATCAGCATCTGATCTTTATTGTATTCAGGTCCCTGAAACTGAGAGGCACTGTGCAACAGAAATTAAACGTATCAAAACAATCACTATTTCTCTACGTCTTTATCATTATTATAGTATCTTTCCCCTTTTTCTTCAGTCTTCCCATCTTCAAGCCTAGAGTGACACTATATCCTGGGTGTAGCCTTCGCTCATACCCATTATACAAACATAATTATTAATGGAGCTTCCTTATATGTTCACCAGGTCTCTAGTTTGGGGTCACTGTGTGATTACTTAAACCCCAGACGAGGGTGATCCTACCTTTGTGAAACTATCCCAATATGCCACCAAACTCAAGTTCTATTAAGACAAATAGCCATGGAAGAAGATAAAAATAAGTAGGGAAATAGGAGAAAGATCACTAATGCTACCGTGGTTTCCATTTTTTTAATGAAAACAAGGTGAAAAATATTCTCTCCCCAACTCTCTCGAGTCCATCAGCTGTTAGGCAGCAAAATAAAATCCTGTAACAGAAAACCCAAAACACACCTGGTTTAAGTGCACGAAGGTTGATTCTACCAAGTAAAAAGAGTCTCAATGAAAAAAATCTGGGTTTGATATGCAAGTTTCTATTTCTCAGAGACCAAGCTCCATCTAAATAACCATACTAGCACGACTCTCACCCTTGAGGTTGCTTCGAGATCCAAGATGGCTGTCCAAGCTCCAATCTTTCCACTTGCATTGAAACCAAAGGAATAGAGGATGAAGAGCAAATACAAGATACAGGTACACAGTTGCACACATGCAACTATTTGACTGAGTACCCACCCTTTTTTCAATGTGCCTTTCTGAAATGCCAACTTAACTCTTGCTATCATTGGTCAGCTTTGACTCACACCCAAGGAGAAACATCACAGCTAAAGAGAAAGGTGTTCTCTTTTAGCTGGGTGTATTGCATTCTCAGTAATGCAGATGTCCCGTCAGCATGGAAGAGTGGGCAGATAGATGTTGGCAAGTGGAGCTGTCATCTCTGAGCATCCCTTTCCCCAACACAGTACTCTGGAGTGCTTACAGCACGGGGTCTGTGCCAAACTCCTCGCTAAACACTGTGTGATTTATTTTAATCTTGCTATGACTTAGTTCCCTACCCGGGAGACTGTGACTGCTTACTTCAGAGGGCTGCCTTGAAGACTGAGTTAATATGTATCAAGTAGTCTAAATAGTTCCTGACACAACTATGCCTTTTATAAACATGGCGAACCACTTCCGTGTCCTCAGTAACTGCCCTTAGTATAGTGTCTCATTCAATAACCTGCCTTAAATGCAATAGGATGCTTAAATTCTAGAGCCTCTGTTTAACTCTATTTGTTAAGTTCAATAAAGAATGTCCATTAAGTTTCATTTGATTCATTAGCATTGCCTCTAATTCTCAAAAACTGCACAGGTAGATTAAGGAGATTCAGAATTTCAGCGCCCAGTGAAGCTAGTATCCAGGGGTAATCCGTTCAAAAGAAGCTAGCAAGCCGTCTCCCAAAAGGTTTCATAGGGTAAAACATATCATGCTGGTGGATTTATGCGAGGTTTGGCTGTCATCCCTGCAGGCTCAGAAATCTTAATAGCACACTGCAAGGGGCTGTCTCTCAGCTTGCCACTCATTAACCAAATCCGTAAGTTTACGTTTAAAATGACAAAGGTAACCCTAAGAGGGACTAACTGTCTCAGACATCCAGATCTACAAAGCAAAAATACTTTTCATCAAATGCTGTTTGCTGAAGATTAAACTGAAACAATATACTTTTAATGCTGCGAATCATCTCCACAAAAGGCATTCGATGAAAAAGGAAGCGTAGTCCTTGATGTTGATTGTACTTCACTCTCAATTCCATGAACAATTTCTGGGTGTCGGTCTTTTTGGGCTTCTGTTGCTTATCAAGCCCATTCTTTCCATAAATGGTCAATGCACTCAATCGGGTTTCAAGCAAGGCTTGTATATCTAGGAACCATTCGCCTTTTACTGCTTTAATCTGTCGTGTGTTTGTGTGTGTGTGTGTGTGTGTGTGTGTGTGTGTGTGTGTATGAAGTAAAATCTACCTGTCCAACAGGGCACCTCTTTCCCTAGCTCATGGAGATTTTTGCCTGTAATAAACAAGCCACTAGTGGCTCAGGGTATATTTACCCACCATTATAGGGGCAGGAAATCAAGGCTTATTGGAATTTGCTTCAGTTCAAATAGCAATAAGTAAAAGAACAGACATTAAACCAGATCTCCCTGACTCCATGCCCTTTTCTCTCCTGCTAATGTATTTGCATCAGATTCTTCTCAGTATTTTCCTTCACTCTTTATTGTCTAACATCTATCCATTCTGTGCATCACCCAAAATTTTGTCATTTAACATATAATCATTTGTCTGCAGGCAAACCAAAAAAAAAAAAAAAAACCAAAAAAAAAAAAAAACCATAAGTTCATAATTTGGCAGAAGCATGAACTATACTGAGTTATGCACCCAACATTCACAGATAGGTGCTCCACCGAGGGAAACATACTTTTAATAGCAACGTTTGGTAAGAGATAATATTCCCTGAGGACAGTCACCTCCATAATCATCACTTCTCTACTGGCTGTTTCAAAAAACCTATTCACCAGCAGGCCTTCTTGCTGTCTTCGCTCTAATAGGAGCTTTACACTGTGGTGAGCTGAGTGGTTGCACTAAGATAATGCAGTCCATGTTCACACAACAATAGGAGAATCAGGAACGACTGAAAATTACGGACAGTCCAATTTGTCACAGCTCAGCACAATAGTCCCAGAATGGCATTTAAGCAGCAGGATGGACATAATCAAGATTCCACTTCTTATGGGGCCATGAAGACAAATTTTACCGAATAAAATCAACAAATATGTAAGCATATATTCACTCCATCCTAATCACCTCGACTTCTTTCATTTGGAAACATAATCTGTAAGGTCAAAGGGAATACCAAGTTCATAGGACCAATGAATTAATATTTTAGATATACAGCATCCCTAAAAGATTGCCTAATTCAGCCTTTTATGTGAGATCGCACATTTTTCTCCAGCAAAGGAATCACTCTTTTTTTTTTTTCCAAGACAGTTAGTAACAAGGAGTTAACAAGAACCCAGAGTAATCCATGCTTTCATAAAAGTGTAGTTGATAAAATGTTCTTTATGTAAAATTTCTAATACACATACTGGAGATTCTGTGTTCTGTATTATAGTTGTTTGGATTTTCTAACACAGTTGAGGTGTCCCTGATATGGATCCTCCTCTCTAGGAACGTCTCCAACCACCCCTGATGAGACATAATGTTAAATCCCTTCACTTTCCCTGGATGCATTCCAGTTTATCAAAGTCTTTCTTACAGTGTTTTTGCTCAAGTTAAATACAGCTGCCGTTGGACAACATGGGTTTGAACTGCATGGGTCCACTTACATGTGGATATTTTTCGATCCAGTAATGTAAATGTCTTTTTTTTCCCTTAGTAACAGTTTCTTTTCTCTAGCTTACTTGAAGAATACAGTATATAGGGATCCCTGGGTGGCTCAGTTGGTTAAGCGTCTGACTCTTACTTTACGCTTAGGTCATGATCTCACAGTACGTGAGTTTGAGTCCCACGTCAGGCTCTGCGCTGAGACCATGAGCCTGCTTGGGATTCTCTCTCTCCTCTCTGTGCTCCTCCCACTCCCCAACTTGCACATACTTGCACTTATGCTGTCTCTCAAAATACACACACACACACACACACACACAAAGAATACAGTATATAATACATATAAAAATATGTGTTCATTGCTGTTTATGTTATTCTAGTGAACATCAGGGTATTAGTAATTAAGTTTTGTGGAGTCAAAGGTTATTCCAGTTGCCTGGAGGTCAGTATTTCTAAGCCTCACATTGTTCAAGGGTCAACTGTACATAAATCCAGATGTCATCTCCCTAATGTCATCATGAGCAGAGTCTATCTATTAATACAATGCAGGATAATAAATTTTATTGGCCATCCTGAGCAGAGAACCAAATGGATCTCTGAAAATAATTAAAACAGCTAACTTATTAATTGCTTCCTCTCTTTTGGCCACTATCTTAGTCCTATGAGCTAGGTACCAGAAGTAGCCCCACTGTGCAGATCAAGAAACTAAACCACAATGAAGTTCAAAGAAACCAACCTTTAAGGGACAGAATTCAATTTGGATTTAGGGAGGCTGGTGCTAGAGACCCTACTGGTAACTAGTACTCGGCACCAGTCGTTACTCAAGGGTGGGCTCTGGACAGGCATCATCAAAATCCTCCAGGAACCCGGTAAAAGTGTATACCATCAGACCCCATTCCCAATCTACTGAAACAGAACTCGGAGTAGATGGATGTGACTATTCCATAAGTTGTCTGGCAATGACAGCTGCCACCCTACACAACCTGCCTGCATGTTCTTCCAAATGCAAGGTACCCACGAGCCTCAAAAACAGACCACTGGACCCAAAGATACAAGGCCCCCGAACAATGGGAGCTGGTTCTTAACAGGCGTAGACCAGAGAGGATCAGAAAGCCACACACACAGTAATGCTGACTACACATTTTTGAAGAATAAGTCACCCACTAGGCATCTCCCATTAAATAGTGTGTCAGGGCAAAGAGTTTCTCTTTTGTGGCTAACATTCATTATCCTGGAAAAACTAGTAGGACCTCAAGCTGGGGAACTGAACCAGGACCATCCCCCCAGTCACTGTTGATATTAAACTTCGAAGATTTTTCTGTGTATAGGGAGTTAACAGATTTCTGTTTCTCTTTTAATGCCGATTTTCCCTGTGATCATAAAAATTCAGTCTGCAGTTCCACAACTGATTTTGTATCTCCAAAAACTCATGAATGGAAAATGGATTACTTGTCCTAGGCATGGTGAGGATAATAAAAATGAATGCATTTTCTTGAACTATTTAAATATCTTATTAAGTGAAGTCAAGGTCATTATCATCTCTTGGGTAAAATATCTATGGCACTTCTAAAAGACTATTGCCGAATCGATCACCATGATTATTGGGTTATAATTATTTTATTGTTTATATTAAATTACAATGTGTGGTTATCAGTCCCAGACCCAGTAAGTAATAACCATCAACAGCCAAGTACAATTTATTGTCGCCATAGGTACAAAACCAGTCAAAACATATCTAGGTGCACTAATTGGCCCTATAATTTAATAAGACAGTTTCATCAAGAGTTTTGTGCACCTGCCAAAAGGCTGCACTGCCTGTGGCAAGAGTAAAACTCAACGAGTAATTCCTGTTATCATACTTCTCAAGTCACTTGTTTGCTTAACCTTACCTAATCCAAAAATATCCCTAGGAAGGATAAGCACATTTTGCTCTTAGGTTTTAATGGTGGGGAACTACAGAGAATTAGATTCCTATGTATATGTAAGATACACTAACCATAATCACAGTTATTTCCAATTATCCTCCCAAATTTAGATGGTGAGGTGGCAGCTGTGGTTAATAAAATAGCACTTAATTTAGGAATCACAAGACCTCGATTGTTTGCCACATACCATCTGTGTGACCTTGGGTAACTCATCCCAACATCTCTCGGCTTTATTGCCGTCTATGTAAATGCCAATACTAACACTTTTTCTTAATCTCATCGAATGTGGAAGAGGAGTCCTTGACGTTTATAGGAAATGGCTTCTGGAAAAGGAAAATTTAAGCTTAAACGGTTTCAAGTTATTTCACTAAAACTACTGATTTTTTTTCAATTTTTTCCCTATAAATCCATTTTCACTCCCTTAAATATTGAGAGAATTTTTGAATTTTGATATTTCTTTGCCTTACGAGGTCATGTTTTCTTTTCAATATTGCAAAAAATGAAAAAAAAACCATTTAGATGACCAAATATAATCATACTCTTGATCTATGTTGTGCTTTTCTTCTATAATATCTTAGCAATTAGGAAAAAGAAAATTAACACTCAATTAAGGCATACCTACAAGTAGTTTTTAGTGAGAGAGTATGTCTTTCCTAGTAATAGAATCAAATGATTCTAGATTCTAGTAATAGAATCAAGACTAAAGATTTAAAAATATGTTGCTGATAAGCATTTGCAAGTGAGCATCAAATTGCAAAGAGAAAAGTGGGCTTTATGTAAAAGATTTTGACACAATTCAAAGAGGGAGACAGTCTATTTCCTTTTCTTATATGAAATTATGTTTTTATCTGTGTGTTTATAGAAAAAATAAGAAAAGGGAAAGAAAATGTAAATTTCCTATCATCCCTTATTGTCTCCATCACTAGATCTTGCACTTAACTGAATTTCTCCAGTAGCAATAGAAAAAATAAACCTCCAATTTGAATGGACTCTTATCCGACTGATAAATATCTCCATGCACCTGTCTTCCAGCAGGAGTGATTCTAAACCATAGTTAGGCTAAACAAGAAACAATCAAATAACCTCCATCCATTCAAATAGCTCCTTCCAGCATCAGACATTCAGACATTTCATTCTCCTCCAATCATACACTTCTTAAAGACATTTTTATGTAGATATAGGCATTAACTTTTTCTTTATGACACTACTATTATCATTATCTAAAATTATTTTTCAAACATCAGTTGTGTAAATGGAAAAGGTACTTCCAGTTAAGACAGGCTAACTCTCCTTAGGGAGCTGACAGAATAACAGAATGTTGTTTGTATTCAAAGTGCAATTCTAGCTGAGGTTTTATTTTTTAAATACCTAATAATCCAAATTATCACAAAGTCAAATCTATTCCCTGGTGGTGTATTAGAAAGCTGTATTCAGAAGGGCACGAAGTTACTATTAAGTAAGTTTCTACTCAGCACAGGGCCAAATCCTGTTTTTAATTGACTTAAATTAATATTTTCTCATGGTGAGAAAGAAACAGGATTTGAATAATTGGAAATAAAAAAAGCTAACTATATGTGTGATGTTACTTCATTTTAAAGACGATTGTGACCTCTACATCTACATTTTAAAGGTTATCATGTGATGAGGAATCCTTTAGGGAGATAAAGTTGTTCATTATATAATAATCTTCAATCAGGGTACACACCAAAGCCAAATGCATATTTTCTAGAAGTAACAAAGTAGGAAAATAATGTTGGATGTGTTTTCCGTGGTGAAGTCAAGGATGAGGCTGCACGCTGGGTGAAGAGGACACCAAGGAACAACACAGAGAAGGCAGGCACCACTTGCTGGCTGCGCAAAGAACAAGTCATTTGTTGGCTAAAGAGAATGGGCTCAAGAGTTGAGCTGCACAGGGATGCCTGGGTGGCTCAGTTGGTTAAGCATCTGACTTCGGCTAGGTCATGATCTCACAGTTTGTGGGTTTGAGCACCATGTCGGGCTCTGTGCAAACAGCTCAGAGCCTGGAGCCTGCTTCAGATTCTGTGTCTCCCTCTCTCTCTCTCTCTCTCTCTCTCACTCTCTCTCTGCCCCTTTCTCACTCAAGCTCTCTCTCTCTCTCAAAAATAAACAGTTAAAAAAAAAAAGTCTAGCTTCATAATCAGGAAACTTTTTTGTACCAAAGCTAAAGAAAATATTAAAGTCAGAAGAGCAAATAAATTTATAATAATGAATATACCTATATTTAAAAAAAAAAAAACCATCCTGTATAAGTGGACCCACACAGTTGAAACCTGGGTGGTTCAAAGGTCAACTGTACTTAACTTGGAAGTTTTTTCTTTGTCTATAAAAATGGGATATAAATCCCAAATGAGGCTCACTTGGAATAATGCATATGAAATAACGCCATGACTGACAAGGCCAGAAGAGTGAATTTCAGAAAGGAGGAAATTGGTCACCAGTATCTAATCCTGAAAAGAGGCCAACTAAAGTGAATACCAAAGAGCATGTATATAGTCAGGGCAATGAAAGATATGGAGATTCTTGGAAACATTAGTAACATCAGCAGTCACTACTTCAGAAAAGTTGGGGTAAAAATACTATCTAGAATGGGGTAGATTGAAGGATACACAAAATAAAGTGCTAGGAATGGTGAGTCTTAAAGGAACAAGGATTGTAAGAATAGGATGAAGGTACTGACCTAGAAGTGGGCAACGTTAAGTACAACTCATTGAAAAGCACAGCTCGAGACCTGAGCTAGACACAGTGTTTAAAAAAAAATCAGCAGTTTACTTGGTAAGACTCAAGGGGCATTAATATCCTCCAAAAGAACCAAAACTCAACTAATACAAGGAGAGAGAACATGCAACAAGCAAGAGACTACAGAAGAGTGATTACTGAAGAAGTTCCGTATGGAAGTTCCGAAGGGAGAGAAGGGAAGAACAGGGATCTGGATCAAGCCAAGAAGCACACAGCAAGCATTATGGTCTTGATAAATGAAAGAAAGGTAGATGGAGGCCTAGAGACCTATCTTGGGTCTTGACTATTAACATCACAAATGAGAGACAGGTCCTAGTCCTAATGTGCAGACATTTTGCTTTACTTGACCTTGCTTTCTGACAAACTGGAACATGGTCATAAAAAAATCAGGACATTGATATTTGTGCAAAAGGGTTTCCTGCTCAGTATTTAGCCACTGATGTGCCTTCCCAAAGCTATAACCTGTTTTATATGATGCTTTAGCAAGAGTGAAACCTTGGAGTCCCCTGCTTTTTCCTCTGAGTGAAAGACCTATGAGGCATAACATTTTCCTCCTTACCCACTCTCCCAGAAATAAGTTAAATTGCTTTGATTTTTTAACATTATATCCTTACCTCCTGAGAAAATAATGTTATCTTTCATGTCTCCAAGGCAGTATTTCTCAAACTTCGGTCCTTATACAATATGCATCTCATTAATTAAAATACACATTCTTAAACTCTATCTTAGACCCACCGCATCAGAATTTCTGATCAGTAAAATTGAAAATCTTCCATTGTAATCATCTTCACTAAAGATTGAGAAGCATTTTTTGCTCCCCTCCCAATCCTGCCCTTAGAGATAATGACATTTCTGCGAAAAGGAGTAGAAAGAAGCTCTTGAGTTCAGGAGTTGTTAATAAAGATTCTGGACCCCAGGAGACCCTCAGGTCTGGAAAGAGTTCCCATGTTTAGATTTTCAAAAAGACAGGTGTGAGAACTATCCAATTCTGGCATAGGGTCACTAAAGAAGTGAGGCTTGGATGATGGCAAATATGTGTGACTAAAAGTAACTGGCCTGTGAAATCCAGAAAGTGGTGAACTAGTTAGAGCACAGCACTAAAGGTGATTCCTCCTAGATGCTCTCTAGGTACAACACCCTGGCAAATGGGCCATCCCTGCAGGAGGGATAAGCTGGGTCAGATAAACAGGTTGGGCAAGTCGAGGATCACAAGGAATCAGGGCAGCAAGGTCAACAGTAAGCTGACCCAGGAGCATAGCCACAGGATGAGCCTGCAGCATGATCCCATGGAGTGAAGTATTCCAAAGGAGAAATGGATTTTGTGCCATCTTCAACTCAGGTATTGGAATCTTAAGCAAATTTCAATATAACTTGAATGAAAATATTTGGGGGAGCAGTTAGTCTGGGTTACATTTTTTAAAAAATAATCTAAATATGGTATCCAATGCTAACTGAGAAAATGAAAGAATTAATTTGAGTCAAATTTCTATAATAGAAAAAATTATTGGAGAAAAAATACATCAAGAATAGTGTTTAATGATGTCAAATAGAGACTGGCATCATTAAGATGGCGGCATGGATGTTCCTAGCTTAGCTTTCACCTCACAAGAACAATGAACAACCATTGAAGAATAAGACAGCACTCACAGAATCCTACAAGGCAGGGGTGAGGCTGAAGCACACCTTCACCACGGAGAGTAAGACGGACTGTATTAGAAGGTAAGACAGAATGCCCTTCTTCATCTCTTGGTACAGTCTTCTTTAACGTCTAGATTGCCTTATAGAAGTATGGCTACTCTGGCTTTCTTTTGGCGACCAGTAGCGTGATAGATGGCTCTCCATCCCCTTACTTTCAATCTGAAGATATCTTTACGTCTAAAATGGGTCTCTTGTAAACAGCATATAGATCGATCTTGTTTTCTTATCCATTCTGTTACCCTGGGTCTTTTGATTGGAGCATTTAGTCCATTGATGTTTACAGTGAGTACTGAAAGATATGCATTTGTTGCCATTATGTTGCCTGTAGAGTTGGAGTTTCTGGTACTGTTCTCTGGTCCTTTCTAGTCTTTGCTGCTTTTGGTCTTTTTGTTTTTTGTTTTCCCCCATCTTTTCTCCCCTCAGAGAGTCCCCTTTAAAATTTCTTGCAGGGCTGGTTTAGTGGTCACAAACTCCTTTAATTTTTGTTTGTCTGGGAAACTTTTTCTCTCTCCTTCTACTTTGAATGACAGCTTTCCTGAAGAATTCTTGGAGACATATTTTTCCAATTCAACACATTGAAATATCCTGCTACTCCTTTCTAGCCTGCAAAGTTTCTGTGGATAGGTCTGCTTGAACCTGATCTGTCTTCCCTTGTAGGTTAAGGACTTTTTTCCCTTGTTTGCACTGCTGATGGGGATGCTGATGGGGATGCAAAAATTCCTCAAAAAATTAAAAATAGACCTACCCAGCAATTGCACTACTAGGTACTTATCCAAAGGATACAGGTGTGCTGTTTCAGAGGGGCACATGCACCCCAATGTTTATAGCAGTGCTATTGACAATAGCCAAAGTATGGAAAGAGCCCAAATGTTCATCCACGGATGAATGGATAAAGAGGATGCAGTAGATATATACAATGGAGTATTACTTGGCAATCAAAACGAATGAAATCTTGCCATTTGAAACTACGTGGATAGAACTAGAAGGTATTATGCTCACCAAAATTAGTCAGTCAGAGAAAGGCAAATACCATATAACTTCACTCATATGAGGAATTTAAGAAACAAAACAGATGAACATAAGGGAAGGGAAGCAAAAATAATATAAAAACAGGGAGGGGGGAAAATGTAAGAGACTCTTAAATATGGAGAACAAACCAAGGGTTACTGGAAGGGCTGCGGGATGGGCTAAATGTGTAAGGGACATTAAGGAATTTACTCCCGAAATCATTGCTGCACTATATGCTAACTAACTTGGATATAAATTAAAAAATTTAAAAAAATATTTAAAAATTTAAAAAAAGAAGGTAAGAGAAATGGCTACACTTGGACTTCATTGCCCTCCCCCCAGGCAAGCATAGCACCACATAGAGAGGTCTCCCCCCGAAACTCTGGTTCTTCCAGTGTGAGAGGAAAACCAGGAGGGACAGGCAAGCTCTCATAGCATTGTGGGTCACTTCACAGGAACCACTACCGACTCTGGTATCACACCATGGAAAGGGCAGAAATATCTATGCAGTTCAGCCACTGGGAATGTGATTGTGATAGAGGAGAAGTGGCACGTAACAACCTGCACATAGATCTTGGGAGACCAACTTCATTCCTGCAGTGCCTGAGTCATAATCTGAACCTGACATTGTGTTCATCTGAGGAGCCAAAGTGGGGGCATAATCTGATCAGAGAACTCAACAGAGTCCAGGTCTACTTGATTTGCATATTCAAACAAGGAGTTTTGCTAGCCATAGACCCCGGGGCACCCACATCAAGGCAAGGAGATAACTCACAGCCATTCCCCCCACCCAGCCCCAGTCCCCATTGTGGAGAGTGTCTTCAGGCCCTATCTGATCAGAAGGATTGGCAATAATTGCTGGAAGCTGTGCATGCCAGCAACACTTGAGCCAAGAGGTAGCCCAACAGAAAAGATCATCCCCAGAGCAAACTCAGCAGGAGCCATTGAGTGTTCTCGGGCACAAGCTGGGAGATTCATTCATAGCCAAGGCTGAGGATAGCTCCAGGCCCTACCCCAACAAAGAAAGTGTAAGGGAAGTTGAGAGTAGTCTGGAGAAGACCTCCCCCCTCCCCCAAGCAAGGGAGTTGTGACATAGCCTCAGCCACTGTGTAAAGGGTCTTTCAGCCCTATCTGATCCTGGGGGCTTGTGACAACTCTGGGAGGCTATGGAGCCCAGTGGCAGTCAAGCCAAGGGAAGGGCAGGCAGAGCCATAATTTACAGAGATAAGCCTTATTCAGGCAGGCAACAGGGGGTGTGAGTCAGGTTAAGAAAATGAGTTTTATTGGCTTTGAGCTGCTTCTCTAGCTGTTCCAGGGGAAGGAATCTAATTTACAATCCTGCTTGTTGTTGAATATAGCCTTCAGCTCTTCTGACCAGGGAACCCAAGCAAAGCACACACAGGGAGCTGCAGAGCCCATTCAACATCCCTATATTCAGTGCCACTTAAACAGAGAGCACAGCCCGTGGATTCCTTCATCGACATGGCAAAGCCATTGGCCTCACCTGACCAGGGAATTCACTTCACACCCTGGCCTGATTCAGATTACCAGACAAGCAATATAGGCCCTGGGTCCCATCCTGCTGACTCCCCCAGCCCCAGGGCAGAGAAGCCCATCAATTACCAGTCCTGACCATTTAGTAAGTCTGACCAGGGAATCCAGCTCTAGAGCCCATCCTACAGCTTCATTTGGATACCTAGCCAGCCATCCTATCCAACTGTCCTCGGGCAGTGGTACAACAAGCCATTTCCACATTCAGAGCTCAAACAGTTCTATCATCCAAAAATAAGCAATAGCAGGCCTCACTTGCCCAGGGACATTGCTACATACCAGTAATCCAAACTGAGCTAACTGGTAAAGAACGGTTTTTGCCAAAGCAAATATGTAAAGTGTACAAGAGAAGCCCCATTACTCAAATGTGTAGATTTCAATGTAAGGAATCCAGGATGACAAAAACATCAGGTAAATGTAACACCACCAAAGGAAACTAACAAAGCTCCAATAACCAACCCTGAAAAATGGAGAGCCATGAATTATCCAAGAATTCAGAATAATCCTCTGAAGTTTAGTGAACTACAATAAAACAAGGAAACCAAACCAAATCAAGAAAATAATGCACAAACAAAATGAAGTTTCACAAAAAAATAGCAATTGTAAGAAAAAAATCCTAGAGTTAAAAATATAATAAATGAACTCAAGATTCAAAAGAGATTTTCAAATGCACTCAATTATACAATTATACAGAAGAAATAATCAGCATCTTGGAGGATAGGACATTGAAGATTACCCAGAAGAGCAGAAAAGAAAAAACTAAAAAAAAAAAAAAAAAAAAAAAGAATAAAGAAAGCCTCTGGGAATTCAAGAGGAAAAGGAGAAAGAAAGTATATTTAATGATATTTAATGCAATAATGGCTGAAAACTTCCCAAACCTGAGGAGAGAAACAGACATCCAGATCCATGAGAGCCAAAAATCCCAAAAGGGCTAACTGAAGCACATGGTAATAAAATTGTCAAAGATCAATGGCAAAGGAAGAATTTTAAAATCATTAAGAAAAAAGACATGAGAGCCCCTATAATACTATGGGCAAATTTCTTAAAAGAAACTTTAATTTTTTAAAAGAAACTTTCAGGCCAGGAGAGAATGGAATGACATATTTAAAATATTTTTTAAGGAAAAAAAAATGTCCACCAAGAATTCTATACCTGGTTAAGCTGTCTATCAGAAACCAAGGGAGGATAAAGATTTTCCTGAGGAAATAAAAGCTGAGAGAGTTCCTTACTACCAGACCAGCCTTACATGAAATGCTAAAGGGAGTTCTTACAGTGTAAATAAAAGAACACTAATTAACATCATAAAAACAAGCAAAATTAGTGTAAATCTCACTGGTAATGGAAACTATACAGTCATATATACTGTATATAATAGTGGTGAATAACTCATGACTTAACTTTATAAGAAAAAAAAGAACATAGTAAAAATAACCATAGCTACAATAATATATAAGTAGTTAAACTATATAAAAACTACGTAAATTTTGTCATCAATAACCTAAAATGCAAAGAGAGCAGTAAAAGTGTAAAGTTAAATTCTACTGAAGTTCTTTAAGCAAATGAATGCAGTTTAAAGCATGGTGTTATAAGCTAAAGATATTTTATGTAAGCGTAATGGTAACCACAAAGGAAAATCCTACAGAAATTACACAAAAAAACATAAGTCAAAGCATGCTGATACCAAAAGACATCAAAACACAAAAATACCAGAGTAAAAATACAAGAAACAAAGGATCTATTTTTTAAAAAGCCCTTAACAAAATGACAATAGTAAATACTTACAAATCAATAGTTACTTTAAACATCAATGAATCAAATTCTCCAATTAAGTGACATGGAATGGCTGAGTGGATTTAAAGAAAGAGTTAACAATATCATGCCTACAGTAGACTATTTTTAGCCATAGAGACATATATAGACTGAAAGTGAAGAGGTAGAAAGACATTTCAAGAAAATGGTGACCAAAATAAAGTAGGTAGTCATACATTTATCAGAAAAAAAAGTTTAGGAGAGTGAGTTAAGTGAGCAGAAGAAGAGAAGAGAAGGATCCTATGCTATGCTTGCCTCATCCCTGGAACATAGCTAATAAATATTCAATCATTCTCAACACCCCAGAAATCGGTCTGAGGGCGAGAGAACAAACTGCACAACTAGAGGAAGAGAAGAGGCCACATCATGGAAGGTAGGAGGTGTGGAGATGTGATTTGGGTGGGGGATAAAATGATTGTGGGCACCATGGAAGGGAGGGGGCCCTGATAATAGAGAAAGGAAAGAGAGGGAGAAGGGGAGAGGGAGAAGGGGAGAGGGAGAGAGAGAGAGAGAGAGAGAGAGAAGCACAGAGTGGATCACACAAGAAAAACACTTCCCCAAAAACACTGACTGGGAAAAGATGAGGGGCTGATTATAGTGAGTTTTCACAACCACCAGAGCTCAAAGGCTGGAGTTTTAGATGTAGGTAGGCTATGTCAGGTGTCCAGCCCAAAAGGGACAGTGGTGCTCCAATGGAGAAGGATAGAAGAGGCCCCAGGGCAGACAGCGTGACCTGAGGATCCCCTGAGTCACACTGGGAGAGACATTTATCCCTTCTTGGAGGGTATCTGGAGAGGTGGCATTGCCTCTCAGGGGATAAAGAGCCTGTGGGCACCATTTTGCTGCCCAGTTCTTTGGCACAAGGGCAGAGACACCCACCATGGGCAGCCAACCTGGACACAGCTTTTTGCTACAGTTGACTCTAAGCTCCAAGGCCAGCACATTGGTTCAACTGCCCTTCAGGGACAAACGTACTCCAGCCCCAGCACAGCAAGACCCTTCCCCAGAGGACCAGTATGGCTCTAGACCACTCTGGGTCCCTAAAGTTTGAAGTTTTGAAACTATGCTGGGATACATGAGATAAAACAGAGGTGCACTGCATGGCCAGGTGGGCAGATAGCCTGGACATAAAGAAGGAAAAGTAAGGATCTGAGGGAGGCCAGAGACACAGGAGGGGAGATTGTTCGCTCTTCTCTGAGGGCTTCCCAGAGAGTGGCAGGTAGGAACTCCCCTCTCCAGGAATGAAGCAGAGGGCTGCTGCCATTTTTCTCCCCACCCGTCAGCATGACCGACTTCAGTGAGCTGCACAGAGCCCACAGGGGAGACTTGAGGCACTTACACCAAGCCCTGGCTCCCCGCGCTCTGCAGGTGCTTCTTTACTATGCCAAGTGTGCCTGAGTGCCAGAGCAGCAGGCCCCTCCCCTAGAAGACAAGCACCACAAACCCCACAAACCCCGCCCAGCATGCCCACCAAGTCTACTAACCATAGGGTGCTACAAAGCTTCAGTCCTAGTGGTAATAGGATCAGGCCTCTTTTAACAAGCAGAACAGAGCAAACCTCATTAAAACTTGCCACACTCTGGACAAGGTCCAAACACTCCCCACTGCAGGCAAAGAGAAGCTGCAGAGGACTGATCTGAGGGAAAGAGCAGCCAAAACACAACAGCAAAGTGCACACGGAACTCACCAGAAACACTTCCTGAAGCGCCAGACCAGCAGTGTATGACCTCTTAATAAAGCCATTACTCTCAGAAGCAGAAACGTAACAGGCTTTCCTAATAGGTAGAACACAGACACCGATCTAGACAAAATGCCAAGATTGAGGAATTCATCTCAAAACAAAGAACAAGAAAAGGTCACAGCCAGGGATTAAATCGAAACAGATTTAAGTTCTAAATCGGGCATATTACTTATAACAACAATCGTAAGGATACTCTTAGGACTTGAAAAGCAGAGAGGACACTAGAGAATCTCTTCCTGCAGAGATAAAAGACCTAAAAAGTAGTCATCCAAAATAAAAACTCCTATAACCAAGATGCAGAATCAACTGGATGTAATTGTCATCTTGATGGAGTCCAAATAGTTCATTTTTGCTTTTGTTTTTGTTTCCTTCGCGTTCAGAAAGGTCTCTAGTAAGCAGTTGCTCTGGCCAGGGTCACAGAGGTTGCTGCCTGTGTCCTCCTCTAGGATTTTGATGGTTTCCTATCTCACATTTAGGTCTTTCATCCATTTTGAGTTTATTTTTGTGTATGGTGTAAGAAACACACCCTGTGGCAGACACTGATAGGTGACCACACAACAGTTGATCCCAAATTTCCTCTTCATTAACTTCCACTCTCCAGATGTAAAAAGCGGGGAATTTTATATCTACCAAACATCATAAAGGTCATAAATGAAAGACCTACAGCTAATGTCATCCTCAGTGGGAAAAAAAAAGAGCCTTTCTCCCTAAGGTCAGGAACATGACAAGGATGAAGACCCAAAAGAGACAACTCAGAAATGGTTTTATAATTATATGGTAAATTCATCTCAAAAAAGGAGGAAAGTATATCCAGTGGAATAAAATTAGTCTTTTCAACAAATGGTGATGAGAAAAGTGGAAAGAGACATGCAAAAGAATGAAATTGGACCACTTTCTTACATTATACACAAAAATAAATTCAAAGGGCGCCTGGATGGCTTAGTTGGTTGAGTGTCTAATTCTTGGTTTTGGCTCAGGTCATGATCTCACATTTTGTGAGTTTGAGCCCTGCATAAAGCTATGCATTGACAATGCTGAGCCTACTTGGGATTCTCTGTATCCCTCTCTCTCTGTCCCTCCTTCTCTCTCTAATAAATTTTAAAAAATAATAAATTAATTCAGAATGATTTGTCTAAAATCTATAACGAACTTATCAAACTCAATGCCCAAAAAACAAATAATCAAGAAATGGGCAGAAGACATGAATAGACATTTTCCCAAAGATTACACAAATGATTAATAGACTTGTGAAAAGATGCTCAACATTACTCATTATCAGGGAAATACAAATCAAAACCATGATGAGATATCACCTCACACCTTTCAGAATGGCTAACATCAACAACACAGGAAACAATAGACATTGGTGAGGATGTGGAGAAAAGGGAATCCTCTTGCACTGTTGGTGGGAACACAAACTGGTGCAGCCACTCTGGAAAACAGTATGGAGTTAAAAATAGAACTACCCTTTTATCTAGCAATTGCACTACTAGGTATTTACCCAAAGGATACGAAAATGCACCCTGATGTTTATAGCAGCATTATCGATAAAAGCCAAATTATGGAAAGAGCCCAAATTTCCACTGACTCATGAATAGAGAAGTCACACACACACACACACACACACACACACACACACACAATGGAATATTACTTAGCCATCAAAAAGGATGAAATCTCACCATTTCCAACAAGTTGGATGGAGCTAGAGTATATTATGCTAGGCAAAATAAGTCAGTCAGAGAAATAAAAATACCAAATGATATCACTCATATGTGGAATTTAAGAAACAAAACAGATGAACATAGGAGAAAGAAGAAAAACAAATGAGAGTAAGAGGAAAACCATAAAAGACTCTTATTTATAGAGAACAATGTGAGGATTGCTGGAGGGTTGCTAAATTCTACTCTTGAAACTATTACACTATGTGTTAACTAAGTAGAATTTAAATAAAAACTTGAAACATTAAAAAAGTAGTAAGTACTTTAAACTAAAAAGGATAAAAATAGATCAAGAAAGTCATCATATAATGATAAAGGAATCAATACATCAAGAAGATACAGCAGGTGTAATATTTAAGTGCCTAATATTTAAGCAACTATATATAAAACAAAAACAAAAAGAGCTAAAAGGAGAAATAAATAGCAATACAGCAACTGGTGTGGACTTGGATACTCCTGTCTTAATATTTGATAGATCATCCAGACAGAAAATTAATAAGGTGACAAAAGACTTGAGTAATACTTTAGATTAAATGGACCTAACATATATTTACAGAACATTCTATCCAACAAGAGAATACAAATTCTCTTGTAGTAGAATACTACATGAATTTTCATGTAGTTAGTGCACATGAAACATTTTCTAACATAGACCACAAGTTAGGCCACAATCAATTAATCAAAGAAGACATTAAAAGGGAAATTTAAGTGTCTTTAACCCCTTAAAAAAGGAAACACAACATACTAGAACCTTTGGGATACAGCAAAAGTAGTTTTAAGATTAAAGTTCATGGCAATAATGCCTATATTAAGAAGCAAGAAAAATCCCAAATAAACAAACTAACCATATGCCTTAATCAACTAGAAAAAGAACAAACTGAAACCAAAGTTAGAAGAAAGGAAATAATAAAGGTTGGCAATAAAAATAAATTAGAGAACAGAAAAATAAAAAGTATTAGCCCAACTAATAGTTGGTTTTTGAAAAGATAAACAAAACTGACAAACTCTTAGCAAGAATAACCAAACTAAAAAAGAGAAATGATCCAGATCAAGAAAATTGTAAGTGAATAAAGACGTCACAATGATACCAAAGAAATTCAAAGGATTACAAGTAACAATAACATTGATCACCACCAAACTAGACAACCTGGAAGAAATGAAAAAATTCTTGGCAACCTACAAGTTACCAAGACTGAATCAGGAAAAATAGAAAATCTGAAAAGGCCAATTACTAGTAAGAAGACTGAATCAGTCATCAAAGATTCCCTAACAAAGGAAAGCCCAGGACTAGGTGGCTTTACTGGTGAATTTTAGCAAATATTTAAGGGAGAATTAATACCAAAGTCTTCCAAAAAAAAAAAAAAAAAAAAAAAAAAAAGCTCATTTTACAAGGCCAGCATTATCCTGCTATCAAAGAAGGAAAATCACACTACTAGAAAACTATAGACCAATATCTTTGATGAATATAGATGCAAAATTCTCAAAATACTAGCAAATCAAATTTGGCAACACTATAAATGAATCATTCATCATGATCAAGTGGGATTTAGCTCAGAGATTGCAAGGGTATTTCAACATATGCAAATAAATTATTGTGGTGAATCATATTAACAGAATCAAAGAATCATATGCTTATCTCAATAGATGCAGAAAGTGCATTTGACAAATACATTAATGGTGAAAATTCTTAAATTAGAAAAGAAACGTAGCTCAACATAACAAAATTAATATAGGACAGCTAACACCATACTCAGTGGTGAATGTTTGAAAGCTTTTCCTCTAAGATCAGGAAGAAAACAAGGGTGCTTACTCTCACCGCTCCTATTCAACATAGTACTGGAAGTGTGAGATAAGCAATCAGGCAAGGAAGGGAAAAATGTATCAAAATTGGAAAGGATGAAGTAAAATTGCCTCTATTTCCAGATGGCAATTTTATATTGGAGGAAATCATAAAGACTCAACATAAAACCCATTACATCTAAATCAATACATTAAGTTGCAGGATATAAAATCAACAAACATAAATCAGTAGTATTTTTGTACACTAACAACACATTTTCTAAAAAAAAAAAAAAAAAGATCTTATTTGCCATAACATTAAAAAAAATAAATTTAAGAAGGTGAAAGATGTTTGCTCTGAAAACTATTATGACATTGGTAAAAGTAATCAAGGAAGCCACAAATAATCAGAAATGCGTCCTGTGCTCATGGATTGGAAGAATATTGTTAGAATGCTAATACTACCAAAATCCATCTGTAGATTCAATGTAATCCCTACCAAATTTCCAATGGCATTTTTTTGCAGAAGTAGAAAAAAAAAAAAAAAACCCTAAAATTTATATAGAACCTCGAAGACCCCAAATAGCCAAAGAAATCCTGAAAAGCAACGAAACAGGAGGCTTCATTCTTTTTCATTTAAAGTTATACTACAAAGCTATAGCTATCAAAACAACATGGTACTGGCATAAAAACAGACAAATAGACCAAGAGAAAGGAAAAAAATTTATAGCCCAGAAATAACCCAAGCATACAATGGGCAAATAATACTTGTCAAAGAAGCCAAGCATACGCAATGGATAAAATAATGTTTTCAGTAAGTTGTGCTAGGATAGCTGGATAATCACATATAAAAGAATGCAACTGGACCCGTATCTTATAACACTTAAATGTAAGACCTGAAACCATGACTTCTAGAGGGAAAGAAAAACAGAAAGAAAGCTCCTTGACGTGGGTCTTGGTAATGATTTTTTTGAATATGACTACTAAAGCGCAAGGAACACGAAACACAATGAAAGTAAACAAATTGGACTATGTCATAGTAAAAGCTTCTGCACAGCAAAAGAAACCACCACAAAGTAAGAAGAAAATCTATGGAATGGGAGAAAATATTTGCAAACCATATGCCTGGAAAGGGGTTCATACCCAACATACATAAAAAACTCAACTCGAAAGCAAAAAAAAAAAAAAAAAAAAAACCCAATAACCCAATTTTTAAAAATGGATAAAGGAGGTGAACAGACATTTCTCCAAAGAATATGTACAAAGGATCAACAGATATGTTAAAAGATTCTCAACATCATTAATCAATAGGGAAATGTTAATTAAAACCACAATGAAATATCACCTCATTCCTCTTAGAATGGTCATCATCAAAAAGAGGCAACAGATGCTGGTTTTGAGGTAGATAAAAAGGAACCTCTGTGTACTGGTGGTGGGACTGTACACTGGCATGGCCACTGTGGAAAATAATATGAAGGAGCCTCAAAAAATTAAATATAAAACTACCATATATTTCAGCAATTCCACTTCTGGGTGTACACTTCTGGCTATACAAAGGAAACAAAAACTGTAACTCAAATATTTATCTGTATCCCCATGTTAATAGGAACATTATTTATAATAGCAAAGATATGGAAACAATCTGAATGTCCATTTGTGGATAAATGAAGAAATTATAAATCAAATATACTATTATACATATCACAAGTTACAAACCTCCGGTTTAGAAGAGAAAAACATACTAAGGATGTAATGTACAACAGGTTGACTGTAGGTCACACTGCTCTATGATATATATGAAAGTTGTTGAGAACATGGCCTATAAGTTATTACAAGGAGAAAATGTTTTCCTTTTATTATTTGCATATCACAATATCAACCAAACAAAAAAAGGATACTTTTTCAGATGAAAAAATTACCTCTTCAATCCAAAAGTATTTATTTAGCTCTATAGTAGGGATTCTTAGGGACCAAGTTAAAAAGACAACTGTGTGGTGTAAGCAAACAGGTAAAAGCCATAACCATCGATATTCCCTAGCTATAGCCTGTGCTCACAAAATTCTCTTTATTTCATATTAAATTTGTGGCTGAAACTTACAAAGTATTTTCTGATTAGGGAAAACATGTTCAAGACTAAGGACTACACGTTCAAACAGTCAAGAATTCCAGTCAATTCTGCTCCTTCACTTGGCATAATTGGCCAATAATTTACTGATGATATAGGAAAAAATAGTTCACTTCTTTATGTGCCATTTTCCTCAGTTATAAAATAGAAAAATGAGTGTTTACCTCATAGGACTGCTGTGAAGATTGCATGAGATGATGTATGCAAAGCTCTTACCATCGTCAGTATTAGCCATTATGACCATCCTATAATCCTGCTTTGTTTTTAATTGCGTGCAAGACTTTTTGTCAGTCGTGAAACAGAAAGTCAAGTACCTTAGCTTATCCAGTTTAACAGTAACACTGAGAAATTCACTGATGAGAAAGTTCACTGCATCAAATTAGATCCAAGGGACACAGATGGGAATGAAGATGGATAGTGATAGCAAGCCATATAGCCCCCTGTCCAGAAACAACAGTGATAGAAGGAAAGGACAAATAGCACAATGTGCCAGAACTTGAATATTCGCCTTCTAAAGGCTTAAATCACTCTGTACGGTGTGTGAAAAAACATTAGAAAGAAAAAAACGCCATATTTCAGGAAAGTGAAATAGAAGTCTCCATGATATTGGTTAAAGTCAAACACCAAATGCAGAGGGGTGCATAGTACTATGAAAAAGACGAGCACTGTTACCATCACTAGCTACAGTGCCTTATGTCAACCTCCAAACTCTATAAATATAGGCATTGATATTTTCTTTTCCCTACGCTGAGTGTTATTTTCTGTATCTCTCATTACTTTCAATGTATCACCATCATCGTCAACCATCATCTTCCCTCAACCTAGACCTACTTGGCCTCTAGCTTTTCATTATTGTACTTTGAAGAGGTGGCCATACATTAGAGACATTTTTTTTAATGTTTATTTATTGTGAGAGAAAGAAAGAGAGAGAGCAAGTGGGGTAGGGGCAGAGAGAGAGAGGGTGACAGAGAATTCCATGTTCTGCAATATCTGCAAAGAACCCAATGGAGGGCTTGAACTCAGAAACCTTGAGATCATGACCTTAGTCAAAACTAAGAGTCAGATACTTAACTGACTGAGTCACCCAGCCACATCAACATTTTCTGTCTTTTTAACAGATTCTTAAAGCTTATAAGAAAGAAACAATTAAAATAAATCAATTATGGTTACTTACTCTTAGAACTTTAGGTGTTTTAATAATAAACTATATATATCAAAAAATGTCAAATATTCCTGACCTATCAAGGACAAGAAAAACAATTAAAAAATAAAAAGCTATTGCAATAAAATATTTTTTGCCCTAAAGAGAACAATTTCAAAGGTCAATTAGGGATACGTGTCAAATTAGCAAAGGAGAGATTAGTGAAGAAATAAAAACAACTTTCTTTAAAATCATCATGATGGGGGCGCCTGGATGGCTCAGATGGTTAAGCGTCCAACTTCAGCTCAGGTCATGATCTCATGGTTCATGGGTTTGAGCCCCACGTCGGGTTGTGTGCTGACAGCTCAGAGCCTGGAGCCTGCTTCGGATTGTGTATCTGCCTCTCTCTCTACTCCTTCCCCACTCATGCTCTGTCTCTCTCTTCTCTTAAAATAAACGTCAAGAAATTATGATGATGATAGAAAACAGAGAAATAGGTTAGTAGACTCAGGGAAGGATGTGATAAATTTGATGAATAGAAGCCTGTCTTCTTTCAATTTCACCAAAAAATGTGGCTGGTCATTACTATCTCCAATTTCTCAACTCACATTTGCTCCACAGTCCATATCAATCAAGCTTCTCTTGCCATAGTGTAAACTGAGACCATTGTGTCAAGATCCTAAATGATTTCTTTTCTTCCAAATCTAATAGTCCCTTCTCCGTTCTTTGAGCTCTTAGTTGCATTCAATGCTGTTCACCACTCCACCCTCTTGGAATACTACTTTCTTCACATGGCTCTCAGGAGAGGGTTTTTCTCTGATCTTACTAGCTGCCTTATCCACAATTTCCACTGGTTCTTCCATTTCTGCTGGGTCTCTAAATGTGAATGTAAAAATGACCACAATAAAGTCAGGAGTTTTTCCTTGACCATTTTCCAGAACTCCACACTGATAAATTTCATACTTGACATCTTTGCAATGCCATCCAATACAGCTCTGAAAATGAATATACTCAAAAAAGAAAGTGAATATACCATCACACAAAATTCTCAAAGTTTTTTCTTTTCCAACTATTCCTCAACTTGTCGATGGTACCAGCATACCACAACAGTTTAAATAAAAGAACAAAACCTCAGTGTCCTTGACTTTCCATTGCTCCCTACCACACTCATGATATAATCTTCAGTCAAAACCTACCAATATTCCTCCACCCTGCCAAAAAAAAAATCCTTTATCCAATTAATTGCTTTTACATTCATACCTTCCACTTTTATGCAAAATATCATGATCTTTAGTCTGGACTAATAACCTCCTATGTGTTTTCTCTCTCACTAGACATCTTATAATTAGTTAATACCTAATCTATGTAGCACTTAATTTGTGCAATACACTGTTCAGGACACTTTTATACACATGAATTCTTTTTTTTTTTTTTAATCATCTTAGTACTAACACTATTCTCATTTAGAAATGAACTGAAGTATGCAGTCACATAGCTAGGAATCATTTCTATTCTATACAGAACAGTCACATAAATCTTAAATCTTAAGACCAATAACATCAACAGCCTGTTTAGATTTTCCAGTTGATTGTCAGTGACTTAGAATAAAAACCAAACTCTGTACCCTGCTTCACAAAGCTCTGTGAGATCTTGCTTCCTCTTTCCATTGATCTCATCCTGTGTATGTCTTGCCTACCTGATTCTGTCAAACAGAATTTCAAAATCCACCAATCATATGACTATACTCAGAGCCTTTTCATAGCTTCTAGGTCTGCTTAGAACATAGTGTCCTTGCCCAAGTGTCCATGACTGGGATTATGTGTCATCAGAACTCTGCCTTATTTTCACCTAAAATAAAACCTTGCTTTATGTTGAGACCCACCCTGTTCCTCTCTACATTGAACATGAGCCCCAATAGGAAATGCATTTTTGTTTGCCCTATTTTTTAGTGGGTCTGTGGCCCCCTAGATGAAAACTGGCACACAGTAAGCCCTCAATAAAGCTTTTCTAAAGAACTGGATGGACTATTCCAGCTGCTTTCTCATGAAGACTTTATTTTTTCTTGTTTTTCTCCTCCTAACTGCATCCCCAAATAGAATATTCACGCAGTGGGAGTAAGTCGTCATCTCTCTTCTGTTTTTATTCCCAGTAACTAATAATTTCTTAAGTATAAAAATCATTAAGCGGACTAGAAACACTTGTGGATGACAAATGTATTAAATTGTGGCAATGAAAATGAAGATTCGCTAATCATCTGGGAGGATCCAGATAGAAGAGCTGAAAAATAACAAACTCAATTATGAAGTTTTGATTACTTTTTCCAGCCATTTTTGGCAAACCATAAATGGTAATAAGGAAGTTTGACTATGAATAGTATCCAGGTTGATAGGAATTGTGAAGGATCTAAATAGAAGGAAAATTAAAGTACTGTAAAATAGTTTGATGAGAAGTCTGACCATGAGATTCAGACTAAATCAAAGCTTCATTCACTAATAAAGTTATGTTGAATGGAGGCCTGCTGAGAAATGGATTTAATGAGACCATATTTGTTAAAAAGCTATAAATATTGTTTTAGAGATCTAGTCTTCAGGAATGGTTTTATTGAACTTGAATCTCTGAACCCTAAAGTAGTATGTGGATAGAATTCATAAGCACTTGCAAACTTGCTACAATCAACTGTGTTAGAGGCCATTCAGATGGAAGTTTACTCATTTGAAAGGGACTAGAGATTATATTATATTCTCCTAAGGATCCATGGCATAAAAGATATTAAATACTCTAAAATACACCTTAGGATATAACAGCATAAATGTTCAATTATGAGTAATGGATAATGGCTAAACCTGAAAATAACTGAGAAAAAATTGAAGTAAAAATTTAGATACTGAAGACAGCTAAAGATCACTTAATCTGATTTTGCTTCATGAGGAAAATGATACACATAAAGTGTAGGCTTCTTGTGCAAGTATTTCAAGTTGATGTTACATATTATTTTATATGTGAACTTTTTTGACATAATGAGTGTTGTCTATGCAAATAGCCATTAGTATAAATCAGTAAAATTAAAAAGATAAAGTGATGTTTTCTTTGTTATCACAATGTCTTAGATATAAGGAGATTCTGTGTACTTTTTGCTTGCAACATTTTGGAAATGTTATTTTACAAATATTCAAATAATGAAGATACTAAAAATTGTCATGAGGTAGACAAGTTGTCCAGACTTTGAACTGTAGAATAAAAATTTTCAAATATCCTAGTAAACTTAATGAATGTTAGAAACAAAATCAATTTCAGGAATGTCATAAGTACAAGTTTAATAAGGAAACTTAAGATTTTTTCCCAGTTTTTTAAACACTTTTTTACTATGTTTTTAGAAAGAGAGGGAGTATAAGCAGGGGAGGGACAGAGATAGAGGGAGAATTCCAAGCAGGCTCCACACAGTCAGCAAAGAGCCTGATGCGGGTCTTCAACTCACAAACCGCAAGATCATGACCTGAAGACAAATTTGAGTCAGACGCTTAGCTGACTGAGCCACCCAGCTGCCCCTAAGGGTTTTCTTTTAATATTTAATAGTTATAGGTGGTAATAAGTCAATGATTTAAACATATCTGACACATCATCCTCTTTTCTAAGTATGATTTGTGAAATAAAGTCTTATTCGTATACTATTATTGGTATATTAATATAGTTTACTAGTACACAAAAATATTTTAACGGTGATCAATTTCATACCTTTTAGAAATAAAGAACAGAAGTTCCATAAAATAGGAGAAAAAGAAGTGTCTCAGATAGTAATATATTATTTACCATGTACTAGCCATTATTCTAAGCTAGGGACTGGCAAAGTATCACCCACAGCAAAATCTAGCTCAAGGTCTGTTTTTATATAATCCTTGAGCTAAGAACACTTTTTTCATGTTTAAAGTGTTGAAAAGAAAAGGAAAAAAATACTAATAAAAGGGTGGGGAAAAACAAATAAAGTACCAAACAAACCACATAGATGAAGGATGCATTAATTTAACTGAAAAATTCAATAGACAGGGTCAACAGCAGCCCAGATCAAGCAAAAGAAACTAGAAGTGAACTCAAAGACAGGACAGTAGAATTCACTCAGAGAAACAAAATTTTTTTTTAAGTAATGATTGTAAGATACTCACTAGGCTGGAGCAAAGAGTGGAATAACCTAATGAGACCTTCAGTAAGGAGACAGAAAATATACAAAGAACCAATCACAGTCAAAGACTAACTAAAATGAAAAATATGCTAGAAGGAATCAACAGTAGATTAGCAGATGTAGAACCTATCAGCAATCTGGAGTACAGGATAATGGAAAGCACCCAAACTCAACAGCAAAAAGAGAAAACCTTTTAAAAATTATTAAGAGATAGATACCACGAGTGAGTGAGGGACAGAGAGAGAGAATCCCACAAAATGCAGAGAGAGAAGGAGAGTGTGGAGCCCAGAGCAGGGCTCGAGCTCACCCGAAGCAGAGCTATTTTAAAAGCAGCAAGAGAGACGCAAATATTATACACAAAGGCACCTCCATAAGTCTATCAGCTGATTTTTCCTAACTTTGCAGATCAGAATGGAGTAGCAGGATATATTCAAAGTGATGAAAGGAAAAAAATCCTACAACCAACAATGCTTGATAAGGATATTGTTCACAATCGAAAGAGAGATAAAGCATTTCTCAGACAAAAGGTAAAGGAGTTTATCACCACTAAACCAGCCGTACAAAAAAATGCTAAAGGGGCTTTTTTGAGTGGAAAAATAAGGCCATAATTAGACATAAGAAAAGTGTAATTAAAAGACATGAAATATATAGGACACCATATACATAAAATA
>CM053567.1:8240237-8310674 GCA_028646485.1 Cryptoprocta ferox | reverse complement strand
TTTTATTTTATTTTAAGTAATCTCTATGCCTGGGCTCGCACCCATGACCCTGCAATCCAGAGTCCTACGCTCCTCCACCTGAGCCACCCAGGTGCTCCAGTCAATTTTATTTTTGCAATGAAATCTCTATGTTACTAAAACAGATGGTATTTAATAAGCAAATATTATACACATCTATTTTTAAAAGTTATGGGTTTCTCTAAAATATAGAGAAAGAATAAATCTTGCTTTTCTGAGTGGCTCATACACTCAAGAAACTAAAATACTCTTATGAAGAGCAGCTTTGGAACATCTATTAGAAACATTATACTACCAAGACCAAATCTTAGTAATCTTCAGGGAAGATAGTAACACTGATTCCTGGATCGTCATTTTCAAGTTCTTTATCATTTTCTTCAGTAATACCTTTGCCACGTGCTTCTGGGTTTCTTTTTTTCTTTTGAGTACGTGATGAATTATTTTTGTCTTCGATTTTCTCTTTGTGATGTGAGTTAGTAATAGTTTCTTTTTCCAAAGCATGTTGTAGGCAGTTGTAAAACCTTCATATAAGAAAAGCAGCATCACGGTCACTTCTTTATGTCAAAAATTCTTTCAATTCTCCTGTTTTCCTCCATTTTTTGATTTGCTATCTTTAACAGGAAGTCGATATATTCCTCAGTCACCATCAGTTTTCCCTTATGGCTTAATGGAACTTCTAAGCCATGAGTGCTCCGGATAGCCAACATAGTCTTTCCTCTCTTTCCCACGGTTATGCCAGAGTTCCTAAAACCAGAATCTATTGCCACTGAATGCAGAATCTGTGCATCCTGCAACTGTCGACACTGTACATGAAGAATAAGTGGTTCAAATTTCAAAACAGCATCACCATTTGCTTTCTTCAGAGCTACAATCACATCATCTTTTACACAAGGTTTGTGTGTAACCAGTAGCCAGCAACAGTTTTGCTTTTGAACCTCAAAACCATTTATATTCCCGTCTAGGAGGATGATGCGCCCAGCGCAGGAACTCGTGGTGAAGTACTGCTCTCGCCCATTCAGGAGCTGCACAAGTTCCGCCACATCCTCATCCACACTGCCCTCCCGGCTGAGGTCCGCTTTGCTCAGACACTGCGCCTTCCATCGCTTGAACTCTGCGCTACGGTCCATGCGAGGAAGCCTTTAGAGTCTCTACTTTGACGTTAGCTCTCGCCTTTCCCTGGGGCAAGCCATACTATGACGGATGGTGGCCGGAAAGGCCCAAACTTCCCGGAGGAGGTAATTTTTAAAAGCATGGTTTCAGAATGTGTTTCAACTTAAAAAAAAAAAAAAAAAAAAGTTTATTTATTTATTTAGTTTTGAGAGAGGGAGTGAGGGAAGGGGCTGAGAGGGAAGAGGAGAAAGAATCCCAAGCCTGCTGTCAGTGCAGAGCCTGATTCAGGGTTTGATCTCACCAACCGTGAGATCACAACCTGAGGAGAAACCACAAGTCTGACACTTAACCACACAGGTAACCCTACCCTATAATGTGTTTGAATTTAACTGACCATCAACTTAACATAGACTGTTATATACTTAGGATGTTTTTTTTGTTTTTATGTCTTTTATTTTATTTTGAGAGAGACACAGAGACAGAGCATGAGCAGGGGAGGGGCAGAGAGAGAGGGAGACACAGAATCTGAAGCAGGCTCCAGGCTCCGAGCTGTCAGCACAGAGCCCGACGCAGGGCTTGAACCCAGGGACTGTGAGATCATGACCTGAGCTGAAGTCGGATGCTTAACTGACTGAGCCACCCAGGCGCCCCAAGGATGTTTTATATCAATCTTCTGGTAACCACAACCCCAAACCTATAAGAGATACACAAAAATTAAATGAGGTCACATATAAGATTACAGAAACTTATCAATCATAAAGAAAAAAGCAAGAGGAAAATGGAACACAGCCTAACTACAAAAACACCAGAAAACATAATAAAAAATTAGGAATAAGGACATACCTATCAATAATTGTTTTAAATGCCTAAATTCTCTAATCACAACACAGAGTTATGAGATGGATAAATAAACAAGACCCAAGTATATGCTAGCTATAAGACACTTACTTCAGAACCTAAAGACAGAAACAGAAAGTGAAGGGACAGAAAAATATCTACCATGCAAATAAAAGGGGGGGGGGAGGACATAAACAAAAACAGGGTAGCAATACTTAAAAAAATACTTTAAAACAAATGTTGTAATAAGATACAATGAAGGCCATTAAATAAAAATAAAAACGTCAGTCCAAATAGAGAATATAGCAATTATAAATATCTATGCACCCAACATGAGAGCACATAAATACATAAAGCAAATATTAACAGACATAAAGACAGAAAGTGATGGTAATATAGTAATAGTAGGGGACCTAATACACCACTTACATCAATGGATACCTCATTCAGGCAGAAAATCACTAAGGAAAGAGTCTTTGAATGACACATCAGACTAGACAGACCTAATAAATATTTTCAGAGCATTCTATCCAGCAACAACAGAATACACATTCTTTTCAAGTGTACAGGGAACATTCTCCAGAATAGATCACATGATTGGCCACAAAACAAGTCTCAGCAAATTTAAGAAGATTAAAATCATACCATGTATCTTTTCTAACCATAACAGAATGAAACTAGAAATTAATCACAACACTGGAAAAAAATACACACATGTGGAGACTAAACAACATACTAAAAAATAACCAGTGAGTCAATTAAGAAATCAAAAAATATCAAAAAATATATGGAGAGAAGTGAGGACACAATAGTTCAAAATTTTTAGGATTTTGGGACGCCTGGGTGGCTCAGTCAATTAAGCGTCCGACTTCGGCTCAGGTCATGATCTCACGGTCGGTGGGTTCGAGCCCCACATCAGGCTCTGTGCTGACAGCTCAGAGCCTGAAGCCTGCTCCGGATTCTGTGTCTCCCTCTCTCTCTACCCCCTCCCCCACTCATGCTCTGTTTCTCTCTGTCTCAATAATAAATAAAAATATTTTAAAAAATCTTTAGGATTTAGCAAAACCCATTCAAAGAAGGAATTAGGCATCAATATAAGCTTAGTTCAGTAAACAAGTAAAAGCTCAAACTAACCTTATACCTAAAGGAACAGGAAAAACAGCACAAGGTGAGAAGGAGGAAAATAATCAAGATCAGAGTACAATAGAAATAAATGACATAGAGACAAAAAATTGTAAAGATCAATGAAACCAAGAGGTGGCTCTTTGAAAACATAAATAAAATTGATAAACACTTAGCCAGGCTCATCAAGAAAAAAAGAGAATGGACTGAGTAAAATCATATGAAAGGGAAGTGAACTGACACCACAGAAATACAAAAGATTATAATAGGATATTATGAAAAATTATTTGACAACAAATTGGACAACCTAGAAGAAATGGATAATTTCCTATAAGCAACTTCCAATCTGTATAGGCAATCTGTAAGAAACAAAATATGAAGAGACCAGTTATTAACAAAATTAAATCAGTAATCAAGGAGTTACAAAAAAACAAATTCAAAGACCAGATGGATGCACAAATGAGTTCTACTTAATATTTAAAGAAGAGGTAATGCCTACTTTCCTCAAAATATTCAAAAAAGATAGAAGGGGAAGGCAAGCTTCCAAATAAATTCTTGGAGACCAGCATTATCCTGACACCAAAATCAGATAAAGACACTACACTTAAAACGAACTACAGGGCAATAGCCCTGATGAACACAGATGCAAAGATCCTCGACACAATGTGAGCAAACCAAATTCAACAAAACGTTAAAAGTATTATTCACCACAATCAAGTGGGACTTATTCTGGGGATACGAGAATGATTCAATATTCACAAATCAATCAATATGATACACCACATCAACAAAATGAAGGACAAATATCATATGATCATTTCATTAGAAACAGAAAAAGCATGTAACAAAATTCAGTATCCATTCATGATAAAAACTCTGAAAGTGGGTTTAAAGGGAACATACTTCAAACTAATGAAGGTCAGATATGAAAAACTCACAGCTAACATCATACTCAAGGGTAAAAACCTGAGAGCTTTCCCCTTGCTTCGGATTAACAGCACAAGGATATCCCCCTAAGGCCATTAACAACACAAGGATATCCACTCTTACCACTTTTATTCAACACAGTACTGGAAGTCCTAGCCATAGCAATCAGACCAGAAAAAGAAATGAGAGGCATCCAATATTGATAAGGAAGAGGTAAAATTGTTACTGTTTGCAAATGACATGATATATATAGAAAAACCTAAAAACTCGACCAAAAAACCTACTAGAAATAATAAATGAATTCAGCAAAGTTGCAAGATAAAAAATTTATCACCAGAAATCAGTAGCATTTCTGTACAATAATGAAGTAGATGAGAAATTAAGAGAATAATTCCATTAACTACTGCATGAAAAAGAGTCAAATTCCTAGAAATAAACTTAACCAAGGAGATGAAAGACCTATACTCTGAAAACTACAAAACAATGATGAAAGTTACTGAAGATAATACTAGCAAAAGGAAAGATATTTTCATTCTCATGTATTGGAAGAATACTGTTTAAAATGTCCATACTACTAAAGGCATCTATAGATGCAATACAATCCCTATCAAAACACTAATGCCTTTTTTTTTTTTGACAACACTAGAGTAAATCTAAAATTTGTATGGAAGCACAAAAGACACCAACTACCCAAAGCAACTTTGAAAAAGAAGAACAAAACGGGAGGTATAACAATTCCAGATTTCAAGATATACCACAAAGTTGTATAATTGTAGTAACTGGGACTAAAATAGACACACAGATCAATGGAACAGAATAGAGATCCCTGGAAATAAACCCAGGCTTATGTGACCAATTAATCTACGACAAGGCAAGACATCACAATAGGGAAAAGGCAGTCTCTTCAATACGTGGTGCTGGAAAAACTGTAGAGCTACATGCAAAAGAATGAAACTGGATTACTTTCTACACCAAACACAAAAATAAATTCAGTGTGGATTAAAGACCTTACTTTAAGTCTTGAAACCATCAAGACTCTAGAAAAAAAAATACAGGCAGTAATTTCCTCCATACTAGCCAGAGCTACTTTTTTTAAAAAAAGTATCTCTTAAGGAAGAGAAACAAAAGCAAAAATACACTACTGGGACTATACTAAAATAAACTTTTTCACTGTGAAGGAAATCATCAACAAAACAAAAAGGGGACCTACTGAAGGGGAGATGGTATTTGCAAGTAACATATCTGATAAGGGGTTAATATCCAAAACATATCAAGAAATAAAACACAAAATGCCAAGAAAACAAACCATCTGATTTTAAAAATGGGCAGAAGAATAAGCATTTGTCCCAAGAAGACATTTAAGTAGCCAACAGACATGAAAACATGCTCAACATCACTAATCATCAAGGAAGTACAAATCCAAACCATAAAGAGAGATCACTCCACACCTGTCAGAATGGCTGGTATCAAAAAGACAGGAACAAGTACTAGCCAGGATGTAAAAATAAAGGAACAACAGATGGAGGTTTCTCAAAAATTTAAAAATAAGAAATACTGTATGTTCCAATAATTCCAATTCAGGGTTTTTACCCAAGGAAAATGAAAACACTAATTCAAAAAGATATATGTGCCCCTACACTTATTGTAGTATTATTTGTAATAGCCAAGAAAAAGGGGTGTTTGGGTGGGTCAGTTGGTTAAGCGTCCAATTGTAACTCAGGTCATGATCTAGCAATCTGTGAGTTTGGGCCCCACACTGGGCTCTGTGCTCACAGCTCAGAGCCTGGAGCTTGCTTCAGATTCTATGTCTCTCTCTCTCTCCACCCCTCCCTTGTTGTACTCTGTCTCTCTCAAAAATAAACATTAAGAAATAGCCAAGAAATGGGACCAAACAAAGTATACATCAAGTGAATGGTAAAGAAGATGTGGTATGTGTTTATATATGCATGCATCAATACATACATATACAATGAAATATTATGGAGTCATAAAAATGAGACTCTGCCATTTGTCACAACATGAATGGACGTAGAGGTATTATGGTATGTGAAGTAAGGCAGACAGAGAAAGAAATACCCTATGGTTTCATTCACATGTGAAATCCACACTTGTGGTGAGCATGTCATAACGTATAGATGTTAAATAACTAGGTTGTACAGTGCAAACTAATATAACATTTTATGTCGACTACATTCAAATTTAAAAATTAAAACATATAAACACACAGAGTGCCTGAATGGATTAAAACAAAACAAAATAAGACCCAAATATATGCTAACTATAAAAGATTAACTACAGTTTAAGTACATATAGAGTGTTAAGTGAAATCACGAAAAATACTTTATGTAAACACAAAACCACAAGAAAGCAAGAGTAGTTACACAGTATCAGATAAACTAGAGTTTAAGACAAAGATCATAATAAGACAAAGGTCATATATAATGATAAACGGGCCAATCAAAAAGTTTTTAACATTTGTAACTATTGATGCAACCAACATAGGAACACCTAAATGTATAAAACAAATATAACAGGCAGACAGGGAGAAATAGGCAGTAATACAGTAAGAATAAGGAACCTTTATATACCACTTTCATCAACTGATAGATCATCCAGGGAGAAAAATCAATAAGGAAACATCCTTCTTAAGTGACATGTCAAACCAGAAGGACTTAGATAATATAGAGAACCAAAAGCAATAGAATACATATTCTTCTATTCCATAGAAGAAAAGCAATAGAATACAATAGAATACATAGAAAATAGGATAGAAAAGCAATAGAATACATATTCTTCTATTCCATCCAAACGCAATAGAATACATATTCTTCTCAAATGCACATGAAACATTTTCCAGGATAGATTATATGTTAGGTCACAAAACATGTCTTAATAAATTTAAAAGGATTGGAATCATATGAAGCATATTTTCTGGCCACAGTGGTATGAAACTAGAAAATAATTACATGAAAACAACTGAAAAATTTGCTAATATGTGGAGATTAAACAGCACGCCCCTGAACACCTAGAAGTCAATGAAGAAATCAACAGAGAAATAATAACTTGAAGCAAATGAAATGGGAAATAGAACATACCAAGTCCTATGGGTTGCAGCAAAAGCAATTCTAAGAGAAAAGTCCATAGCCTATGTTACGTAAAAATAAAGATCTCAAACAACCTACCCTGACACCTTAAGGACCCAGATTAAACAAAGGAACTATAGAAGGAAGAAAAGATTAGAATGGAAATAAACCCAATGAAGACTGGAAGGAAAAGATCAATGAAACTAAAATATGGAGGTTTTTTAAAAAACATTTTGTATTATTTTTTAAAATGATTATTTATTTGGAGTGGGGAGGGGCAAAGAGATAGGTGCAGAGCCCCATTCGGAGCTCTATCTCACAAACAATGGGATCATGATCTGAGGCAAAATGAAGAGCCAGACATTTAATTAACTGATGCACCCAGGTGCTCCAATGGAGTTTTGCTTTTATTTTTAACAATAAGCAAAATAAACATTTAGCTGGATTCATCAAGGAAAAAAAATATTTAAAATTAGAAATAAAGGAGGAGACCTTAAAACTCATACCACAAAATTACAAAGATTCTTAAGAGACTACTATTATTATATACCACCAAATTAGAAAACCTAGATATGGATAAATTATTAGAAACATACAAGGTAGTAAGACTGACCCATAAGGAAATAGAAAATATGAAAAGGCTAATTATTAGGTAATGATTAAATCAGTAATCAAAAACCTCTCCAAAAAAGAATTTCAGGACCAGAGCACATCACTGGTGAATTCTACAAAACATTTGAAGAACTAATACTATTCCTTCTCAAATTCTTGCCAAGAAGATAAAGAGAAAGACAGAGAGAAGGGAAAACTTTCAAAATCACTTTATGAGGTTAACATTACCATATACCAAAGCCAGACAACACAAACAAAAGAAAATCATAAACCACTATCTTTGATTAACATAGAGGCAAATCCTCAACAAATTATTAGCAGACCAAGTTCAACAATATTTTAAAAGGATCATACACATTGTCAATTGCAGTTTATTCCAAGGATTCAAGAGTGCTTCAACATTTCCCTAACAATGTCATATACCACATTAAAAAAATGAATAAATATCATGTAATCTCAATAGACGCAAAAAAAGTTTTCAACAAAATTCAACATTCATTCAAGATAAAAAAAAGAAATAGTATATTAAGAATGCACCTCAATAAAATAAAGACCATATATGACAAGCTCAAAGCTAACGTCATACTTTATAGTGAAAGTTTGAAAGCTTTTCCTCTAAAATTAGGAATAAGATGAATACGTCCAATCTCACCACTTTTATTCAACATAGTATTTGAAGTCCTAGCCAGAGTAATTAGTCAAGAAAAATGGCATCCAAATATGAATAAAAGAAGGAAACATTTTATTTGCACATGACATGATATTATATATAGAAAAATCGTAAGTACTGTACAACAAACTTTTAGAATGAACAAATTCAGTAAATTTGAAGGATACAAAATATACACAAACAGTTGTATTGCCATATACTAACAACAAATTCCAAGAAGAGAAATATAGAAAAAATTCCATCTAGAACTGCATCAAAAATAATAACTAGAAATAACTTTAACCACGGAGTGAAAAAATCTGTACAATGAACACTACAAAACACACTGAAAGAAATGAAAACACAAATAAATGGAATGATATCCCATTTTCATAAATTCTGAGAATACTGTTAAAATGTCCTTACTATACAAAACAATCTACAGATTCATTGTACTCTTTGTCAAAATTCCAATGGCACTTTTCAGATAGAATGAACAATCCTAAAATTTGTACAGAATCACAAATAGCCAAAAAAGTCTTAAGAAAAACAAAGCTACAGACATCATATATTTTTTATTTCAAATTATGTTACAAAGCTATGGTAATCAAATAGTTTTATATTGGCATAAAAATGAACACATGGTCAATAGAACAGAATGGAGACTCCAGAAATAAACCCAAGCATATATTGTCAAGTAATTTATGACAAATCCAAGAATATACATGGGGAAAGGATGGTCTCTTGAATAGTGTTAGGAAAACTTGACAGCCCCCACGCAAAAGAATGAAACTGGATGTCTGTGTTAACACCAAAACTGAAAACTCAAAATAGATTAAAGACATGAACTTAAGACATGAATCATAAAACTCCAAGTAAACATGGAAGTTAAGCTCCTTGACATTGGTCTTGGCAATTTTTTTATAGGATACCAAAAGCAAAGGCAAAAAAGCAAAGCTTAAAAAGTAGGACCAAATCAAACTGAAAACCTTCTGCACAGCAACAAATATCAACAAAATGAAAAGCCAATCTACAGAATTGCTATGTGGTCAATTAACCTTTGATAAAACTGTAAAAAATATCCAATAGAAAAAAGACAGTGTCTTCAACAAATGGTGTTGGGAGACCTGGACAGTAATGTGAAAAAAGAAAAAAAAAGAAACTGGACCACTATCTTAAACCATACAAAAAAATAAATTCAAAATGGATGAAAGACCTAAATATGAAACAGGAAACCATTAAAATCCTAGAGGAAAACAGAGGCAATAACCTCTTTGGCATCAACCATAGCAACTTCTTAATAGGTGTCTCCTGAGGCAAGGGATACAAAAACAAAAACAAACTATTGGGACTTCATCAAAATAAAATGTTTGTGCACAGTGAAGGATACAGTCAAGAAAACTAAAAGGCAACCTACAGAATGGGAGAAGATATTTGTAAATGACATATCTGATAAAGGGTTAGTATCCAAAATCTACACCCAAATTGTTAAATTCAACATCCAAAATAGAAATTACCCAGTCAAAAAATGAGAACACATGAATGGACATTTTTCCAAAGAAGACATCCAGATGGCCAATAGACACATGAAAAGATGCTCAACATCACTCATCGTCATGGAAATTCAAATTAAAACTACAATGAGCTATCACCTCACACCAGTCAGAATGGGTAAAATTAGTAACACAACAAACAGTAGGTGCTGGCAAAGATGGGGAACCCTCTTACCCTGCTGGTGGGAATGCAAACTGATTCAGCCAGTCTGGAAAATAGGATGGAGATTCCTCAAGAAGTTAAAAATAGAACTACCCTACCACCCAACAATTGTACTACCAGGTATTTATCAAAAGGGTACAAACATACAGAGCTGAAAGGATACATACACCCTGATGTTTAAATAGTGTTATCAGCAATAGCCAAATTACGGAAAGAACCTCACTGTCCAACCACTGATGAATGGATAAAGAAGATGCGGTGTATATACATATAGATATGTATATACATACACACACACATACACAATGGAATAATAGTCATCAAAAAGAATGAAATTTTGCACCTGCAATGACATGGATGGAGCTAAAGCATATTATGTTGAGCGAAATAAGTCAAAGAAAGACAAATACCATATGATTTCACTCATATATGGAATTTAAAAAACAAAATAAATGAACATAGGCAGAGAAAACAGGCAAACCAAGAAAGAGACTAACCATAGAAAACAAATTGTTGGTTACCAGAGGGAAGGTGGGGAGGGGGATGGGTTAATAGGTGATGGGGATTAAGAAGTGCACTTGTAGTGAGTATCAGGTGTGGTATGTAAGTGTTAAATCACTAAATTGTACACCTGAAACTAATATTACACTGTATTTTAACTAACCATAATTTAACTTTAAGAAAAAGGAAGGAAGGAAAAAAGAGAAGGCCAGTTACAGGCTGGTAAAAAAAAAAATATATATTTGAAAACCACATACCTGATATATTGTAAAAAAAAAAAAAAAACAGAAACAAAAAACAAAGAAAACTCCTACAACTCAGTAGCAAGAAAACAAATCTGATTAAGATGGGCAGTGATCCTGAATGGACATTTTTCCCCCAAAAAATGTACAAATAACCAACAGGTATATGAAAAAAATGCTCAACATCACTCGCCATCAGGGAAATGCAAATCCACATCACAGTCTGTTATCACCTTATACCTTTTAGGATATCTATCATCAAAAAGACAAGAGCTAACAAATATTGGCAGTGGAGAAAGGGAACACTTGTACATTGCTGTTGGTAATGTACACTGGTCCAGCCACTATGGAAAACAATTTGTGGGTTCCTCAAAAAATTAAATAATAACTACCATGTGGTCCAATAATTTCACTTCTGGATATATTTCCAAGGAAGCAAAACCAAAATCTCTAGGACAGATCGGTGTTCCCTTGCTCATTGCAGCATTATTCACAATAGCCACCATAAGGAAACAACGTTAAGTGTTCATCAATGGGTGAATTGATGAAGTGTGCATGCACACACATAGTCTCTCTACATATTTGAACACACATACATAATGCGCATACACACACCCACACACATACACACACAACAGTGGAATTTTAGTCATCCGTGAGAAAGAAACAAATCCTACCAATTACTACCAGATGGAAGGAGTTTCAGAGCATTATGCTAAGTGAAACTAGTCAAAGAAAAATGCTGCACGATATCATTTATGCATGGAATCTTTAAAAAATTCATAAAAACAAGGAAAGTGGTATCCATAGGTTGGAGGGTGAGAGCAATGGAGACACTTTGGTAAAAATGTGCAAACCTTCAGCTGCAAAATGGGTAAGACTGAGGATCTAATGGAAAATACTGTGACTATAGTTGGTAAGTATATTATGTGACTGAAATTTGCTAACAGTTTAAATGTTCTCACAAAAAGAGAAAGGTGATGGATTTTTAAAATAACTAGATGGTGGGAATCCTTTCACAATCTGTATCAAACCACCAAGATAGGCACTTAAATATCTTACAATTTTAGCAATTAGACCTGTAGAAGTGGAAAAAATCAATCAGTCCCACTGGATTTCCCTGGGGCCACTAGGTCTTCAGAAGTCATCTTTGATGACTGGTTTTTGTTGTCTGCTTCTCTAGTTTCTCTTCTAAACACCATTAACTGAAAGGCCTAGTGGTAGAATGGTTTCCTAGTTTCCTCTTATATTTGCGTAGCATTTCCCCCTCTCTTCTTCAAATGACAGGAAGAAAGGAAAGGAGAATTGTGCCCATTCCACGTGTACCAAACCAACTGTTCTTGTGCAGTAACTCAAAGATCTACTGGTCACGATCACCATCATACTTCCAGCATTCCTGGTGGTGTCCACAACTAGAAGAATCTCCCAACACTCCGGGCTTTAAGTTCCTCTAAGTCTACTCCAGAGATTTTCTTTTTTCTGTCAGTCTCAATTCAGTCACTAAATGTCCTGTTGACATCTTTATCAACAAGCACATTTTAGCATTATCAATAACTCAGTCGTGTAACTCTCAAATGCGTGCCTCTCCCATTTTTCAGTTTATCTGTTATGGGAATCCAACTTCCCAATTTTACTCAGACAATTATCCTAGCATTAATGTATCTCTCTTTTACATTTTCCATACCTCCTTCTCGAAATTACTTCATGTCTTAATTATTCAGATTTCATGGTGTGCTGAACATTACAATTATTCTCTAACATGCAGCCTCGACTTTTTTCTGCTTCTCTCCCCCTATCATTCTCATCTAGCAGCACTCAACTCCACCTTGTGCCACACAGCCAAAAGTGACTGGAGAAAAACAAGGAGTCATCATGGACGATTTTAATACAGATACTCAATGTCAATGGGAACACTGAAGCAGAAAAGGAAAACTTCTGCTTCAGAAGAAAAAAAATGTTAAATCTCCCATTTAAAAAAAATCCTTGGCTTCATATTTTTTTAAAGCTGCTGGCCAAAGCCTGATTTCATTTGCATTAAGAATATTCCTTAAAGAATGTGTCTATACTAGCAATCCCTACAGCCTCACCTCCCACAGTCTCCATAACTCACCCCAATCAGGACTGTTCCACTGCAATTGATCTTGTCAACATCAGCAGTGACCACCAACAGATAATCACCTGACACAATTAACCACCATGTCTTCTTGAAATATTTTCTCCACTTTTCTGGGTTTTCTGCCCAAAATGCTGGCTTATCCTTTTCAGTCTTTTGTGCTGATTTCCTCCCCCATTTTGGAACCTTAAATGTCAGTATCCTCTGAGGTTTAGGGCTTTGTAATCTTCTCTCTGTTCTCTCATTTTCAGTTTATCTCTTCGAGTCCTACATTTAAAAATATCATTTCAATACATATTTGATGGATGAATGAATGAGTGGACAAATTAATAAGAAATTATGGTAGAATTAATCAAAAAGTCACTTTTGTGCCTTTGCCGTAGGTTAAGATACTAGGAGGAAAGGCTAGTTTAAGAAGTTCTGGATGAATAATTCAGAAAGAAAAGTTGAAACCTAGGAACCAAATGTTCATACACATACAGTCTTGACTCCCAAGTTTGAAATTATCCCTACTGTTGTATCAAACTGTCTAGTTGACATCTCTACTTGCAAATGTAACAGACATCTCCAACTTCCCAAGTTTAAAATAGAACTCTTGACTCCATGTCTTTTCTTCACCATGTAATATTAAAAAATAGAACCTCTCTCTTCTCCATCTTAATAAATTGTACCACCATTTAATCAGGTCAATGTATATAGGAAATATTTTTGTCTTCTATCCTTCTCTCTCATCCTAAATCAAGCAGTACTGTTAGCTTCAGTCACACAATACATGTCCAATCTGAGGGCTTTTCCCAACTTTAACAGCTTCTATCTGGCATTTTCTCACCTTAATATAAAGTATTTTCTACTCACTCTTGGACCATTTATATAGATTTCTTAGTAGTCTTCCTGTTCCAACTCTTGTCCTCCTGAGATCTGTTCTTCAGAGTCATCAAGATCTTTTGACTATACAGACCACATTACTAGCATGTTCCAAGTCTCCAAAATCTTTTTGCTTGCAAAACAATATTCAAACTTCTTACCAAGTTACAGCAAACTGTACTTGCTCTGGGTTCTGTCTACATTTTTACTGTATAATGTAACAAATCCATTCTCATTCTCATTAGTTCAACCACATTGCCTTTTTCACTATCCCCTAAATATACCAACCCCACTTCAACCTTGACATTTTCATGTATGGTTTGTTGTGTCTAATACTCTATTTTCACCTTAATGTCATCTCTTTAGAGGAACATTCAAAGAGTATCCCATCTAAAATGCTTGCCCATGAGCACAGAGTAATGTGTGGAATTATTGAATCACTTTATTGTATACTTAAAACTAATATAACAATGTATGTTAATTATACTGGAATTTATAAATTAAACACTTTAATAAAAAAATAAAATACTTGCCATGGTTACTGTCCTTATTTCTATTACCTTGATTACTATCATATTTATATATTACCTTTATTCTTTTGATTACTATATATATGTGTTTTAATCAAAATTAGTTTTGTTGCTGTTATTTATTACCTGTCTTATTTACTAGAATATAAATTCAATAAAGACAAGGATTTATTTACAGCTGTAACTTCAGTATCCAGAATAGTACCTGGCATAGAGAATATTTTCAGTCAATACATTTCGAAGGAACATTGGCACAAACGGGGCTTACTCCAGTCATCTTGCAAAAGCATCATGTAGCAAGATTTAGAGATCTAGCCTGGCTAGTTTTTAAATCTGAAATATTAAGATTTCAGCTGAAGGTCAGAGCTAAGAACATGATTGATATGTTATATAAAACTAGATGCATTTCTGATACTATGGATACATAATCCTGATGTTGCTAATATGTAGATCAATATCTTCTGAAGACATTCAATTACTGGTTGAGTATATAATATAATGATGTGTCATTATGTAGTAAATCACTAGCTAACTCTTGTTCTATTCCATATGAAGAAATATGTTTTCTCAGAACATAATCATTTATGCATAAGTTTGCATCAACACACATAATTGAGTTGCTTACCATTTATTCTATGTGTAATGTATTTCTACCTTTTGTACTATATTTTATTCTATTCTACTCTATTTATTTCATTTTTAAGATATTCTGCCAGCCTAACAGATTTTGTGATGAACAAATGTTTCTCAAGCCATAGTTTACAAAGCTCTATAGTAGGTTACATGAAAGTTCAAAAACAAAAAAGGAAACCAGAATATAAATTGTGCCTCTTGTTCTAAAGAAAGAATTCTAAAGATGTAAACTTCACACGTTCACCTCCCTTAATCTTTTAAATAAATAAGTAACAAACAAGGGATGATGCTTTTGATGTTCCTTGTTATAAAAAATCTTTCAACTACACATTTTGTTCCATGGACTTAAACATAAGTTCAGGTCAAGGAATCACAGAATCCAATATGTTCATGTTTTTTAGTTCATTATGCTCGATGTAATTACCTCTGAATGGTGTAGAAATATTTTACAACTTTATTTTAGTTCATGTTTCTAGGGCACAAAGCAATGGAAGTGATTTTTAAAAGCTACGGGTGCTGTAGGGCAAGGACTAAGTATAGGCTTGATGGCTGGACAAAACCTCTCTGGCTTTATTCAAAAGCTCAAAGAAGGAGTTCCTGCACCTCTCTATGTAGTGTTTTAGGAAATGTCAAAGTGAGTACTGGGGGCCTTAAATATTGAACTGATGTCGAAACAATGATCATATGAATTTACCCAGAGCATCTATTGAAAAAAAATGGCAAAAATTATTCAAAAATCTAAAAGCATACTACCTACCACATATGTAGGAAATAAAAAGTCATTTGAGATATGGATTTTTTTTTGATTTTTGAAATAAGCTGTAGGGTAAAGCATGGATTTTCAGAGACAAGGTGTACTATTTTTCTACATCACATGTATTGCATATTCATAAAATCAGATAGGCTTTTAATCCAAGGACAAAGAATCATTTGAAGGGCTTCATATAATAATCTCTGAGAGACATTCATTTAAATCTGATAGTCTCAAGATTTAGTAGTGAAAAAATGAACTGGCTCTCCATGTAGTTCTCATTATAAATTGTGGTCCTAAGCTCACTATCTAATCAACAACTCACAAGTTGAAATTTTGTAAATACAGAAATTTAAGAAATTACGTTTTTCTATTCTTTGCCTTATTTTGTTATTTCACTTCATTTGTACAGATAGGTCTTTCTATATAGATGCTAACAATGCAAGAACATATGCAGGTGTAAATAGGTAAAATAGAACAAAGTCCATATAATGGACCCACAAACACACACATGTGCATGCGCACACCCACACACCCACACGGTATATGTGTTTAAACACCAGAGCTTATTGGAATTTGTAATTAATATATGTAGATATAAATTTCTGACATTATAAAAGAGAAGTGTGAAATCATGTTACATATTATTTTCCATAAAGAGAAATCATCCATATTGATCTGTCGAAAAAAAAAAAGAAAAGAACACCCCAAACTTAGCTACTATCCATCAAGAAATTATCCCTGGAAAATTACATACAAAGAGAGAGAGAGAGAGACAGAGACAGAGAGATACAGAGACAGAGACACAATCCCACAATTATTTTTACACAATATTTAAAACAATATAGCAAGCAAAACACTGTTCCTCCAGAGAGCTCTTACTGTAACCATCTATAAAAAAAAGTAGTAAGTAGTACAATCGGTACGACTTTTTATTTTGTACCTTGAACTATAGCTTCAAAAAATTAAATAGGATTTGCTGTACATAATGAATGATATTGTAATAATGTTGTATGCTGACAGAGAGTAGCTACATAAACATAATATAATGTATGGAAATGTTGAATCACGATGTTGTATGCCTGAAGTGCATATAGCATTGTGTGTCAGTTACTCTCATAACAAAATTTACAAGAAGACTCCATTCTGATTCACTGGCTGATGCCTGAAGATTCCAAATTAATGGCATTTTCTATGAATCGCTTCTTTTAAAATTTAAATAAATCTAAGAAGATTAATACTTTCAGATGGCATGAGACAGTAAGCCTAATGGGAATTTTTTTTTATCCTTTCCTAAAAGGAGATAATTGGGAAGAGAAGGGACTTGTAATCTGAGGATATATATAAATTCTAAGTATTCAAAGAAAGAGTCCACGAATATTCAAAATGAAATTCAGCACTTAAGTGATTTTGTTGAAAATCTCTGAGGTCAAATTTGAAGCAAGGTAAGAATCAGAAAGATTAGGATCTTAAAGAATTAAAAAAAAAAAAACCTTCCAGGATGCCTGGGTGACTCAGTTGGTTAAGCATCCGATGTTGGCTCAGCTCATGATCTCACAGTTTGTGGGTTCCAGCCCTGCATCAGGCTCTCTGTTGTCAGCACAGAGCCTCTTTGAATCCTCTTCCCGCCCCCTCTCTCTGCCCCTCCCCCAATGGTTCCATCTCTCTCTCTCTCAAAATAAATAAATACAACTCAAAAAAAAGAGAAACCTCCTAAGTTCTTAAATAAGACATAATTCCTAGTAATATATATTTTATATAACTGTTTTAACTATGCACTTGGATTATACCAGTAGAATAAAAGAATATATCTTTTCAAATCTTTTCCAAAAGAAAGGATCTTAAAGAATCAGGAAGGCCAAATGTAAATCAGACATAACAAGATTATTCTGAATTATGCTTTAACTCTTAAACTTTCACTGGTTTTTGGTGGAGAACTTCCCTTTAGAATAACACATCTACTCATCCTGACTTTAATTCTTCTTTTCTTATGAAAGGAAGAGTTACTTATGTAATCTATCTTTTCCTCTCTTTATTTGGTATGGTCCTGCCAAAGTAGCACCCACTCCACACTGCTATTTTGTGCAGGCTTTTCAGAGTCAGTCTTTGAATACAGGATTGGGTGAAGGAGCCCTGTGATTTTCCAGGCCTTCCTGACACTGGAGGGCAATTCCCGGTATTACCATGATTGAAACCAGGAAACTCATTAATTCTAAGTACGTAAGAATCATCTTTCAACACAGAATTTAAGAGTAATATGGTAATTTGTTGGATCATTGTCCATTTCTTAGTTGATCCAAATTTGTGTATGAAATATGGGCATCAAACCCACATATCTCAGGCGTAGGCTGAGACCCTTGAGTATCAGTGAGTCAAAATGGGGATCAAAATAAGGGAGAGGCCTTGAATGGGTCCAGGATTGGTCACCATAGCATGAGGTTTAACATCAAACATTTCAACTTGCAGTCACTGAAAAATGTCACCTCGTCCAAGGTAAAATTCTGTGTGTTTTTTTTTTTGTTTTTGTTTTTTTTTTTTTTACAGGTGAAGGGCTATTGTACATAAACAGGAATAAAGATTTTGACAACTAACATGTGGGGGCCTTTGGCAACCCAAGCACAAGCTGGTTTTACATTACACAGCTTATCGTAAAATTCCAGGACAAAGCTTTATTAAAAACAGAAGCTTCAGGAAGATTACATTTAAATAGAAATAAACATTTTAGGGGCACCTGGGTGTCTCAGTTGGTTGAACAGCCAACTTCAGCTCAGGTCTTGATCTAGCAGTCTATAAGTTCAAGCCCCACATCGGGCTTTGTGCTAACAGCTCAGCCTGGAGCCTACTTCAGATTCTGTGTCTCCCTCTCTCTCTACCCCTCCCTTGCTTGCGGTCTATCTCTCTCTCAAAAACAATAAACATTAAAAACCTTTTTTAAAAAGAAATAAACATTTTAGTCTCATTAAAGTCTCTCCTTAGAAAATAGATAATGACTATGCCTGTTTATTTTATGGTGTTATTCAGTCTTGTGGGTAAATTCTGAAAGGACAGTAGAGCTCCTTAAATAGTAGTCTCTGGAGAGGTAGCCTAAGTTCAAATGCCAGCTCTGCCACTGTGAACTGTGACCTTGGGCAAATTATTAAGACATCTATGTTATTTTCCACATCTTTAAAATACAAATGGTAACAATATTAAGTAAATCTTAGGGCTGCTTGGAGAGGAGTTAATACACAGATGCATTTTAAAAAGTCACCAATAGGCTAGCCTTAGTAAGCACTAGCTATTTCCATTCCACCGAAGCTACAGAGAGACAGTCAAGTTTTAGTTTAACTGTTCACATTAAGGAAAACTATACTAGGAGTTGGTTCAAAATGGCAGCATAGGAAAATCCTTAACTCACCTCCTCCCATGGGCATAAAAAAATCTACAGCTATATATGGAATAATTTCCACTGTAAAATTCTTATCAACTAGATAATCAACACCTCTAACACAAATGATAAAAGATATCATTAAGACCGAGTAGACAAGGCACAGACAGGCTCTTAGCAAAAACCCCACTCCAGATATGGTGAGTCACAATCAGGAGCTTTGTCAAAAACATGAAAAATTTCATGGAGGAGTGAGGGGTGTGTTCCCACATTATACACAACAACTCTTGATATCTAACTAGAGAGGAGTCCCCACAATGTTTGGCTTTTGGTTTTGGTCCTCAAAACTGACAAGGACTACATCCAGGAGAACCATAGGACTATGGGTAACAGGGAACCCACACTTTAAAGGCATGTGCACAGACATTTGTCTCAGAATCCAGAGCAAGTGTCACAATTTGTAAAGCAACTAGACCATATGTGAAGGAGACCTAGTTATTAATCTAAAAGCCAACACTGAAAAGGCAAGAACTTGTTGGGACTCTCTCCAAGAACAGAAGTTCTGCTGGGCACCATTTTGGCAATCTCCTTCTCACCTGCCAGCACCGCTGGACATGTCCTGCGCCCGCCAGCCATAGCCAGCAGGCATGTAAGGTTCACACAGGGGATGCCCCTTGTGGTGGTGGGATTGAAGAGGGGATTACCTTCTGAGCCACACAGGTCATCTCCCACTCATTCAAGACTGGGAAAGACAGGTGTGTCACCTAATACATAGAAGCAAACACAGACAATCAGGCAAAATGAAGACACAGGAGAATATGTTCCAAACAAAAGAACAAGACAAAACCTCAGAAAAAGACCTTGATGAAATGGAAAGAAATATTCTACCTGATGAAGAGTTCCAAATACTGGTCATAAAGATGCTCAACAAAGTCAGGGGAAGAATTTATGAACACAGTGAAAATTTCAACGAAAACACAGAAATGATGAAGTACCAAACAGAAGTCAGAGAACTAAAGAATACAATAACTGGAAAACAACATACACTACAGATGTTCAACAGCAGACTGAATAAAACAGAAAACTGGATCAGCAACCTGGGAGAACAAAACAGTGAAACTCACTTAGAGCAGCAAAAAGAAAAAAATTAAAAATTAAGATACCTTAAGGGACCTATAGGATAACATCAAGTGGAATAACATCCATTTTATTGGGATCTTGGAAGAAAAAAGGAGAAAGGACCGGAAAAATTATTTTAAAAATAATGGTTGAAAAATGTCCTAATCTGAGGAAGGAAGCAGTCATCCAAGTGAAGTAAGCCCAGGGAAGTCCAATTAAGCTGAACCCAAAGACATCCCCACCGACAGATATTATAATTGAAATGTCAAAAGTTAAGGATAAAGAGAATCTTAAGTAGCAGAGAAAAACAACTTGTCATGTGCAAGGAAATCCCAGTAAAGTTATGAGCAGATTTTTTAGCAGAAACTTTTCTAGTCAGAAGGGAGTACCAAGACACATTCCAAGTGCTGAAAGAAAAAAACCTATGACCTAGACATTCTCCCCAGCAAGGTGATCAGCATAGAAGAAAAAATAAGGTTTTCCAGACAACAAAGCTAAAGGAGTTCTTCACCACTAAACCATCCTTACAAAAAATGTTAAAGGGTGTTATTTAAGCTGAAAAGAAATGGCATGAATAACACGAAAACATCGAAAAGTAAAAAATCTCAGTAGAAAAGGCAAATATGTAGTAAAGACAGTGGATTAATCATTTATAAAGCTAGTCTGATGATCAAAGATAAAAGTAATAAAACTGTAACTATAACAATTAGTTAAGGGATACATAAAAGAAAAGGTGACCGCAGGAATCTGTGAGTGGGAGTCAAAATGTAAAGTTTTAGAAGGTGTTCAAATATAAGTTGCTATCAACTTAAGATAAACCATTATATACATAGGATGATATATGTGAACTTCATGGAAACTATAATGCAAACACTTCTAGCAAATACAGAGAAGGAAATGAGAAAGGAATCTAAACATAAACTAAAAAAAGTTATCAAACCAGAATGAAATAAAAAGAATAAACAGATATCAACTTCAAAAACAGCCATAAAACAATTAGGAAGATAGCAATAAGTACATACCTGTCAGTAACTTTAAATGTATATAGACTAAATTCTTTTTTTAATATTTATTTATTTTGTGTGTGAGAGAGAGAGAAGACAAAAGTAGGGGAGGTGAGGAGGAGGGGGGAGAGAGAGAGAGGGAGGGGGAGAATACTAAGCAGGCTCCACGCTGTCAGCGCTGAGCCCAATGTGGGGCTCAATCCCACGAACCAAGAGATCATGACCTGAGCCAAAGTGAAGAGTCAGATGCTTAACTGACTGAGTCACCCAGACACCCTTGTTTAATGTTTACTTATTTTGAGAGAGAGTAAATTCTTCTTTCAAAACAGTGTGGCTAAATATAATAAAACCAATAATCACCTATACGCTTCCTACAAGAGACTCACTTCATAAGTAAAAATGCACACAGACTGAAAGTCAAAGGATGGTAAAGATTTTTCTTTCAAGTGGAAACAAAAACAAAGCTGGTTTTGTTTGGAATGGAATATACAGACAATTCCATTCAAAAGCAACAAGTTACACATTATTTCCGTGTAGACATGGAACATTCCCCAGGATAGATCACATTAGTCCACAAAAAAAAACTCAATGAAAAAAATTAAAGCCCTACCAAACATCTTTTCTGATCACAATGATATGAAACTAGCAATTGATTACATGAAGAAAACTGCAAAAAACACACAAAGAAGTGGAGATTAAACAACATGCTACAAGAAATTAAAAATACCTAGGGATGAATGAAAACATAAATGTGACCTACCATATGCAGCAAAAGCAGTTCTAATAGGGAAGTTTGTGGCAATACAGGCTTACCTCAAGAATCAAGGAAAATCTCCAACAATCTAATTTTACACCTAAAGGAATTAATAACAACCCAAACCCAAACTCGGTAGAAGGAAAGAAATACTAAAGATCATAATGGAAACAAATGAACTAGAGACTAAAAAGACAATAGAAATGATCAATGAAACTTAGAGCTGATTCTTTGAAAAGATAAACAAAATTGAAACAATTTTAGGTTAGACTTAACAGGGGAAAAAAGAGGGAACTCAAAATAAAAAAGAGGTTACATTTGATGAAATACTAAGGATCATAAGAGATTACTATGAACAATTATATGCCAACAATTTGGACAGGAAGAAATAGATCAATTCCTGGAAACATAACAATCATCCAAGATTGAATCATGAAAAAAGTAGAAAATATGAACAGACCAATTACTAGTAAGGAGGTTGAAACAATAATGGCTTTACTGGGGAATTATATGACAACTTCAAAATGATTTAATACCTATCCTTTTCAGACTATTCCAAAAGACTGAAAAGGGAGGGACTCCTTCAAAGTCATTTTATGAGGCCAGCATTCTCCAATACCAAAACCAAAGACATCACACACACACACACAAAATTAGAAGCAAATATCCTTGATAAACACAGAGACAAAAATCCTCAACGGAATATTAGCAAAATGAATTCAAACATATATTTAAAAGATCAAATACTATAATGAAGCAAGATTTGTTCCAGTAATGCAGGGGTGGTTCAACTTCCACAAATCAAAGAGATGTACCACGTTAACAAAAAGATAAAAATATGATTATCTCAATATATGTAGAAAAAGCATTTGAGAAAAGTCAACATCCATTTATGATTAAAACTCTCAAAGTGTAAATAGTGAAGTAGCCACATATAAAAATCACATGACACATGTGACAAACTCCCAATTGGTGTCATACTCAATGGTGAAAAGCTAAAAGCTTTTCCTCTAGGATCAGGAGCAAGACAAGGATGCCCACTCTACTTACTCTTATTCAGTTGAGTACTGGATGTCCTAGACCAGCAATTAGGCAGGAAATAAAAGTCATCCAAATTGGAAAAGAAGAAATAAAACTGTCACTATTTCCAGATTATATACTGTATAGGAAAAAACCCTAAAACCCCCATCAAAACCCTCTTAGAGTAAAAAAATTAAGTAAACTTCCAGGATATAACATTAATATGTAGAAATTGGTTGTGTTTCTATTCACTAATAACAAACTATCAGAAGAAAAATTAAGAAAACAATATTGTTTACAATTTTATCAGAAGGTATAAAATACACGGGGATAAATTAACCAAGGAGGTGAAAGGCCTGTACACTGAAAACTGTAAGACACAGATGAAAGAAACTGAAGAAAACACAAATAAATGAGAAGGTAATATGCTTAGGGATTGAACAATTAATATTGTTAAAATGTTCTTACTACTCAAAGCAATGTACAAATTCAGCGCAATCCTATGAAAGCCCAATGGCATTTTTCACACAACTACACAAAATAATTATAAAACTTGTTTGGGATCATAAAAGACCCCAAGGAGCCAAAGCAATCTTCAGAAAGAAGAACAAAGATGGAGGTATCATGCTCCTTGGTTTCAAGCTAATACAACAAAATGGCAGTAATCAAAACTCATGGTATTGGCATAAAAATAGACGAATGAATCAATATAACAAAAGACAGAGCCCACAAATAAACCCAGGCACATGTGGTCAATTAATTTACAACAAAAGAGGCAAGAATATGCAATGGAAAAAGCACAGTCTCTTCAATAAGGGGTGTTGGAAAACTGGACAGCTACATGAAAAAAAAATTAAACTGGACCACTATCCAATAACCATATATCCACATTAACTCAAAATGGAGTCAAGATTTGCATGTAAGACCTAAAACCATAAAACTCCCAGAAGAAAATAGAAGTGGTAAGCTCCTCGACATCAGTCTGAGCTATATATATATTTTTGGATCTGACTCCAAAGGCAAGGGCAAAAAAGACAAAAATTTAAAAATTGGAATACATTACACTAAAAATGTTTTGCACAAAGGCAACCATCAAGAAAAGGGGAACCCAGTAAAGGGAGAAAGTATTTGCAAATCATGTATCTCATCAAGGGTTAATATTCAAAATATATAAAGAACTCTTACAACTTAAAACAAAAATACAATCTGATTTAAAAATGGGAAGAGGATCTGAATAGACATTTTCCCAAAGACAACATGCAGATGGATAAGAGGTACATGGAAATATGCTCAATATCACTCATCAGGGAGATGTACATCAAAACCACGGTAAGATGTCATCTGACAGGTAGCAGAATGGCTAGTACTAACAAGAGATAACAAGCGCTGGAGAGGATGTGGAAAAGAGAATCCTCATGCACTGTCAGTGTGAATCTAAATTTGGGAAACCACTATGGCAAACAGTATAGAGGTTACTAAGGAAATTGAAAATAGAAGTACCATATAATCCAGTGATTCCACTTCTGGATATTTATTGAAGAAAACAAAAACACTAATTCAAAAAGATATATGCACCATTATGTTCTTTCCAGCATTATCTGGAATAGCCAAAATAGGAAAGCAACTTCAGTGTCCATGAATAGATGAAGGGATTAAAAAAAAAAAAGTGGTGTGTGTGTGTGTGTGTGTACACACAGAGACAAACAACTACTACTCAGCCATTAAAAAAATGTCATCTTGCCATGTGTAACCATGAGCCACCGATGGACCCTGATGGACCATGATGCATTATACTAAATGCAATCAATACCACATGATTTCCACTTGTAAGTGAGGTCTAAAAGCCCCAAGAAACAAACAAAAGACAAAATCCAGACTCATACATATATACAGCAGAAGGTGTTTGCCAAAATGGAAAAGGCTGCAGCAAAACAGGTGAAGAGGGATCAGGAAGTAGACCCTTCCAGTTACTAAGTAAGTAAGTAATGGGGCTGTAGTTTACAGCGTGGTGAACACCTCGTACAATATTCCATTAACTTTGTATGGTGGCAGATGGTAACTAAACTTGCGATCAGTTTGCAGCATATAAAATGTCCAATCACTATGTTGTACACCTGAAACTAACAGAATACTGTTCGTCAATTATACTCCAAATAAAAAGCTGAAGAGTTCTTGATTACGTAAGACTACTGCCATTATTTCCTACGTGCTATTCGGAATTGCTCTCAGGGCCGAAAGAAGGCAACGATGAGACAAACTGAATTCAAGTGCCATGTTTTTGAGTCATCATCTTATACATAGTCTTGAGTTAGTCTTCCATTTGTTAAATCAGCAAGTTATGCCCATGGGTTAAGATTTCAAAGACCCAACATTCACCCAAATTACTAAGTGGTCTTATTAGTAAAATAGAAATGGGAGTATTCTAGTTGTAGTTAGGCTGTAAATGTATCTAAAGGAATGCCATTCCCATGTTATTAAAAAAGCAAACCCAAGACAAGTAAAATTCATACATTGTTATGAGGCTAGTAAAAAGGTGGCAGACAAGCCTTGATGCATTGAATTCCAGAAAGAAAAATTCCTCCATTCATAAGCAGAGAGCCAGGGAAGTTTCCATACCTGGAGGATGTGTACATATCTGCAAATAGTTGTACCTGTCAAAGACACAGGTAACAGCAATAATCATAAAATGAGCCAAGTCTTCGAAGACAATATGGGATATCAGGATGGACTGGAATCCTGAAGAGATATAAACACAAAACCAGTACAGTCAGCCCAACAACTGCCCCCAAGCCCCCACAGATGGCTGAAATTATGACAAGAATGCAGGTGTGAAGAATAAATGTTAGGTAGAGAGCAAAGAGTTCATGAATATTCCCACAAGGGTTGACTCCAGCGGCCTAGTCAGAATAAAATCAAAAAGTGAATCAAAAATACCTGAAGCAGTAGATAACCCATCCCTACTTAAACATGGCTCTGTCAGTTTAGTGTCCCACTTTGGCTTAGGTCATGATCTCCTAGATCAGGAGTTCAAGCCCTGCATCAGGCTCAGTGCCGACAGCTCAGAACCTGGAGCCTGCTTCGGACACTGTGGCCCCCTCTTTCTCTACCCCTCCCCTGCTCATGCTCTGTCTCTCAAAAATAAATAAATATTACTTTTTTTTTTAAAAATAGGAAGTCTTATAAGAATAGACATTGAGCTAATCACAGGTGAATTCATTCTGAATTCATTCTGATTAAAGACACAAACTGACCTACCCTACTCACTTTAAATACCAGACAATATACAGGAAAAAAAAGTTACTCCGGAAAAATAACAAAATGAGACAAAAACAAACACTTAATTCCCACTGTTCTATTATGTAAGAAATAGAAAACAAAAAATTAAGATATGTGTAGGGAGGCTGGACTATGTCCCATATTTAGGAAAAGAACAGTTAATAGAAACAAAACTGCAGAGGACCAAATTATTACCATTAGTGGACAAGAACTAAAAAAGACTACAAATATTTTAATGAGTCTATAAGAAAATATGGGTATAAATGAGTAGACAGATCTTCCATCTTTTATTTTGAAATATATAAGAATAAGAATGAATTTATGGAAATAGAAACATAAAAAAATTTATTGAATGAATTTCAACAAATTCATTATTGCAGAACCAAGGATGAATTAACTTGGTAACAGGTCAACAGAAATTATCTTAATTTAATCACAGATGAAGATTGAAATAATCAGTGGAGTATCTGTATCTATGAGAAATATCATCTAAATCATGTAGATTCGTAGTCCTCAAGTGACAGGAGTAAAAGCATGGGCAGAAAATATACTTGAAAAGAATGATAAAATTTACCTTCATATCTATCACATATTTAAGAATCATAGACAACCCCATAAGGATAAATAAAAGCATATGAAGGCAGTTTACAATTAAATTGCTAAAAATGAAAGATAAGCTCATATTTTATAAGCAGCAAAATGAGATAGACACAAAATATTTAATGTAATAACCAGTAAAAGGATGGCTGTCTTCTCATCTACAAACAATCTAGCAGAAACCAAGGAACCAAATTATTTATGTGCTGAGCTGCAAACACCATCAAAACCCAAAAACCAAACAAACACAAATAAAAACCAGACAGAATAATATTCTATATCCAGTGAAATTACCGTGCACAAGTGAAGATCTATGAAAGCTAAGGTAAATTGGGACCAGGAGAACAACACTACCAAATCAATGGTGAAAATGGGCAGACCTACTGACATGTGGCAGTCTATGAACTTTATGCATATAGGCACAGATATAAGAAAATTGATAGGATTATGTTGATATTAGACTAACGCAAGAGAGGTACATTTACTACACCTGAAGGAATTCTCAAAAGCTAAGAATGCAGATATTAAAAAGAAAAACCCTATATAAATATGCTACTAAAAAGTAGCATAGCATTTATAGCTGGACATGCTACTTTTGCCTGTGCCCTATGAGAACATCCTGAGAAATTTAAGGAATAAGGCCTCTAACAGCAGGCAAAACAGAGTAAGAGTTATGAAATGGGAAAGGGGAACTCTGCAGGGAAAGAATAGTCCAGCCCTGGTTGTATTGGGGTGTCAAGGAGTAACTCAGTTCATGGGGTTATCCATGACTAGGATGCATAGACAAATGAGGCATATGAACAGTGAATGGTTTTAGCAGGGTTGGAATTCATTGATTTTGAGATCAGGAGTCTGGAGGTATCCCCACATAATATTGTATCAATATTACTGTTCCAGGAAAAAGAAAAAAAAAAAGGAAAAGGAATAGATAAAGGAGCACTCCAATCCAGGAGTCTTATGAAGCCCCTACGGAGCACTGAAGGAGGTGGACCAAGTTCAGTGGCAGGTTTGTGGCAGTTTGTGGAAAGGAGTAATGGAACAGCAGAGAAAACTGCTAAGGCAAGATCACGCTGCAAGCTGTGGCAGAGGTAGTTTGGTTTCAGAGAAGTCACTGCCAGTTTGGGAGTCTAGTGATGATGATGTAGCAGTCGACATAAATATATGGACACGGAGGCATCCTTCTCTACAGAAAGAAACAACAGCATCAGCCGCCATAGCTGGGAGGTCCGGAAATGAAGCCTCAGTGAGGATATGGAAATTCAGAGGATTAAATATGTTCCATGAGAGGAGAGCGTGCGGCAAGACCCACGTTTGGAGCAGCCAGCGTTTCAAATTTATCAACTTCTCAAGATCACAGCTGTGTCTCAAATACCAGTCCCTGAGAAAAGAGACCACATGGAATAGATTCATTTTATTCCAAATATAATAAATCTATGATATGAAGAGTGAATATTAAGTGAGGAGTTATTTGACTGAGTTCTTACTTCATGGACTCTGGATACACGGTACAGACTGACACACATCCTACCCAAAAAGGCTTTTCCTTCATCCCCTTTTCAATGACTGAGGCTGCGGTGGCCCTCAGCCATCCTACACTGCAGGGTTTGGGGAGGTCATTTTACTCTTGGTAATTCATTTTGTTTTCTAACTTTTGCCATTGGGGGCTGGTAGGGTTACTCTTTGTTTTCTATTAACTCCTGTCCCCATTACAATTGATAATGGGTGGGGCGCCTGGGTGGTTCAGTTCGTTACACGTCCAACTTCGGCTCAGGTCATGATCTCCCAGTTCATGAGTCTGAGCCCCGCATCAAGCTCTGTGCTGACCACTCAGAGCCTGGAGCCTGCTTCCGATTCTGTGACTTCCTCTCTCTCTGCCCTTCTCCCACTCACCATTTTCTCTCAAAAGTAAACAAACATTAAACATTTTCTTTAATTGAACATGGAGAGATACTTAATGTTGACCTCATCTTCTGAATTCTAAAGGAACTACACACATTTCCCTGATATTCAGTCCAGCATGGGGCTGCAGGACGACTCCCCAGCTGAACCCTTTAGGATAAGACTAAGCAAAATACAACATTGGAATGGGGGAAGGGTGTTACTACAGCTTAAAGGGTGATTCTGATCATTAATTTCTGTGATCTTTCAACTTTAACGTCCAAGGCTTTAATACTCGATTTTATCTTGCCGCAGAAGTGGTGAGCATGTTAGACAATGAGACACAACATGTGCGGTCAATTTTCAATCTAGGGTGCAGAGGGGGCTTAGAGATCATTATGAACCATTCTGACCCTTGTCAGGACCTTGTAACAAAATCAGCATCGCATACTTGTGGTATCAGGAAGACCCACAGGAGAGATGGCCACTATGGATGAAGTAGCCTCACGAATATGGGAACAGGCTGGCATTTAGGGTCCACCTATGTCCTCTCATGAGGAGAGTGGTACCCTGCGGCTGACCATGGTTTAAGACTACAAAGGATAGCAAAGAACAATCAAGTGAGAGGAATTCAGTCCATCTCTGGAAGAAAGAGTAAGGTCCGTTTGTATCTCTCCCTGTCTTGACACTCCTCTCCGTAGAAGAAATGGAGGTGCATTTGGGTGAATTTAGGTGACTTGAACATGTGTGGTTCAGTTTTTTCTCCACCTTCATTTGGAAGAGAAGCCTGATCCTGTGCCTTCCCCCGCCTTTCGTTTTAACACAGGATCTGCCACCATAGGGAAGGCTTGGGTGTATGTAACACAGTCTCTGGCTACTTGAGAAAGTCTCTTCCATTTGATGTTCTTTACTGGGCTGCCCTCTGTTGCCATACGCCCAACCTAACATTACCAAGTAAGGAATGTGATTTTTTTTTTCTATCTGACTTCCATTTCCATTTCTCTGTTCGTTCTAAATGTGGTAGGTTCAGAGGCACATAGATTTGCAGGGCCCCTCCAAGCCTTCACAAAACTGTGTTGAGGAGATGGGAAATAGGGGTTGTAGTCAGGGGAATAGAAGGCCACTGTGTCCAGCTCCGGAAACTACCATCACCCAGTATATAAATAAATCCCAGCCACTGACTGGTAGAGATAACCTTCAAATCTGGAGTCATGACCTTTCCATTAACTGAGGCAGACAAGAGAGTAAGACCGTCCCATGCATTCCTAGCCTTCTTGCTCTTTTTACCCAGGTGTGTTAAGATGAGACTACTTCTCTGCCATTTACGTTTTTCATTCTGATGACAATGAGGAACAGCGTTCTGTTTCCCACCATACATGCTACCAGAGAAAATAAACTCTCATAAACAAAGGGCAAAAAAAAGGGGTGGGGGGAGACATTTTCTTCTTGAGATGTATGATTTTGCTCAAAAAGCTATAAATCTGCACCCAGATCGGTGTTAACAGATCAGTGTCAACTCTTGCTGTGTCCCAGTTGAGGATGTAACATTTCAGCATCTAACCATCATTTGAAACAAGTTCTTTTAATTATGTTTTTTAGTTGAGTTTTTGCTGTTTTTTGTTAAATCTTTCTCAAGAGACAGTTTCAGACATGTTTGTCTTAGAGGGATCCCACTATCTGATATAACTTTCCATCGTTTCATATCACATCTAGATGACAGCCCACGATGTTGTATATTTGATGAACTAAAAACATGTGCCATATGGAGTAAATTGACAGCCAATGTTTGTGATAATTGATTAGTAACCTCACTTCAACTGATGTAGTGGAACATTAATTCCCTTTAGGCTCTGAACCACCCAATAAAAGGCAAGAGGAAGGCATTTAACAAACAAGCCAAGGTTGAGTATTCATTGCTCTTAAAACAGAAAATCGTCACATGTGGTAACAGAAATTACCATTAAAATTTCTCCTGGGGGGAAAAATATATTCTTTTGTTTTCTCTATTTAAATAAAATCCCAATCTCCCAGATTGTGCATTTTATGAGATTTTCATCCACTCAGAGCACTCATTTCACATCTCATCGGTTCTGTGAATGAGATGGGAAAATCATTCTCCCCCTTTTTTTTAACAGCATAAAGAATCCATGGGGAATTGTATATTTACCACATAGGATGCTCCATTCCATCCTTTTCAGAGTTTTCACTCATGGCAGCGCTGTTCTCCTTTGGATTCCTTACATATTCATAGGTCTCCATGACCCCTCTACTCCACGACTATCCACACTCAACACATTTACTTCCAGCAATCATAGCTCAGGCAGTCTTCAAATCCAGAAGCCAGAAACCTAAGCAAAGAAGGACAATGTAAATCTAAGAAACCATTGCTCAAATTCAAAAGAGTGCAAACTCTTGGAAACCTTCTTTATTTTCATCTCCTGTGCTTAAAAACACCCCTTCCCCACTGTTAGGAGTTAAAATTTCATCATCAAATACTCCCGTAAAAACTATTTAATTTTCCACGACAGGGAGGGAGGGTCTGATCTCTTATTAAACATTTTATGGAAAAGCCTAAAAGTGCTTTCAATTATTTATCGAATTGAAATCTGGGCCTTGGAAACTGCTGGCATCACACACACACACACATAATATTATCAGCCCAGTGAGTGCCATTAGGTCATAAAGAGCCAGCGTAGCAACATCTCTGGTACAGCTGCTGGTGCTCATGTAACTTTTACTACAGTTATAAAGTCATTTATTACATTTTCTTTATGATGCTAATGCATTGCGGTCTGTTACTTTATTGTTCCCATTGTGATAAAGACTGAAATGTAGGATACTGTGCAAAATATAGATAGATAGATCCTTAATAACAAAGCCTGTTGCATTAAAAACCTTAGATAAACTTAAAAGGTCTATAAAAATATTAACAAGGGCTATCACAAAGGAAATACTTTTGTGGGACTTTTTGTCATGTCATTTCATCATTCCCTGCAGAATTATTTTTATAAGTTTGACTTTGCCCGAATATATGAAGACCAATAGGATTATCTGACCTGTTTTCTTCTTTAATTACAATATCAGCATTGCAGTAGAACATTATTTGCAGTTCGTCAGGAGGAACTAGGACAATATAAGTTACAAATAATCATATGAAAAGAAACGAAGTCATTAAAAGATAATAATGTCCGTGGACCCAAAGGTGCCCATAATTGATAATTACCTTGTGTTCAAATTGTCTAAACCTAACTCTCGCTATGATACAATTTTACATAAAGAGAACACAGTTTTCTACTGAGGAAAAGAGACTCAATTGTATGAACTAACTGCTCCCCTATACAAAAGAGGATTTAGCAGGTGACACCCTCCAGCTCTGTAACTCAGAGGGGAAATTCATGCCCAGACTGGAGTCCTCTGGAGCTGTGGTCTTCGTGTTCAGATTAGAGTTGAACTATTTCTGCTTCTTCATTTCTCTTATTCTCCATGATGAAAAAAAAATTTGTTTCAAGAATGAGCAAAGTCCTAGGAAAATAATCATTTGGTCAAGCAGTTCTTGAAACTAGCCATCCTATTTATGATCGTTTATACTATTTCATTTTCCCCGAAGAGCAAAGAAATATGTACTATTTAAGGAAAAGCTTAACATTGGTTTCAATAACATTGAAGTTTGTTCCTATCATCTTTCCTTTTTCTCTCTGTAATTGCATTTATGGTTTACTATCCGCATAATGTATAAAATTGTTACAGCAGTGGGCTGGTATTATTAGGCTAATTCAATGACTTAATAATGATACTGAGTTTGGAGCTGGATGAGCTCTTTGGAATGGTTTTCCTTACTCTCTCCTTTATCTAGGAATCAGGAAAGTTCATCTCCACAAGGGAGGTTTCTGTAGCTGCCTATTACATACTTCATTCCGTTTCAACCCATTTTTAGTCTCTGCAGGAGCATCGAAGCAGAATGGGATGATTCTCTTGAAGCTGAGACTCCCTCACAGAGATGAAAAGGGAGTCATTAGGACATTCAGCATCATGGGTGTGATGTGCAGAAACAGCACAACACAAGCTGCCCTTGTGTCTTAGACAGCAATTGATTGTAGAAATTTAGACTCCTGGTCCTGCGTGTTTATCTCAAAATGGGATCAGTACTCTAAATTTTGTGCTCTCAATTCCCACTCAGGAAGCACAACACATTGGAGTAAATATGATAGAAAATCTGTATGCCTATTCAAATTAAGTGAGAAAGAAGCACATTAGATTAAACATCTTTTAAGCTTGTCTATGACTGCTTAACTCTGGGCTCTTGAATATTTTTCAAATATTTCTAAAGTCAATGTCAACTATGTTTTTTCACATTACTAATAAGATCACTATATTTGTTTAGAGGATAAATGTATACCATGAATCATTTCAAATAACATGCTGATCTTAAAAAATAAGAACATGAGAAATGTACACATTCATCCATTTATTACAACTATGTTCAGAGAAATATTGTATAAGAAATGCCCAAATTTACCAAGAATCTACTACAGAAAGTCCCTAAATCCCTATTTAATATTTAACTCTGAGAAGCCATAGTGACAATCAAAAGAATCATATAGCAATGGTATCTATTCGGTACAGAAGAAATTTTAGCTTATCCGTACACATTTATTTTTATCAGTATGTATTTAAATGTACTATAATACTGTATTTACTATAATTTTTATGTAATAGATAATGCTTTCTAAACCAGAAAACCAAGGAAGACAGTGACAGGCTAAATTACATATTTCACATCGTTTTTGAAACATACGATTTTATAAGCCTACTTTTAACCCCCTAAATGTGTGAAATAGGAGTTAACTTTTTGTCTCCAGTTACTCGAAAGAATTATGGAGAATTATCAAAATAAATAGAACTTTATTTGGAGACAAAAATTACATCATAAAGCATTTTAAGTGGGGTAAATATACTGTAAAGTGAACACTGCATCACCCATAAGATATAATAATGTTCTTGTCTCTATTGTAACTGGAAAAGATGATTTATTTCACAAAGTACATTGCAATGCTTTTGGACACGGACTCTTTTCTATATGTAAGAAGCTTTATGTTCTGTATTGGCCATAGTTTTCTTCTGTCAGCATTGAATAAACCAAGCCCCGAAGATCAGAACATAGACCCAAGTCCGTAACTGTCCACCCTGAGAATCTTTTACTCAGGCCTACAGAACTCACCTTATTTTCATTTGGATAGTGATTGATTTCTTTCCTTCATGGTACTTATCATAATTTATACTTAGATGTTTATTTGTGGTTTACTGTCTATCTTTTGCCCTAAAGTTCAGTTTAACCTACCGAAAGGGGAACAAATGATGTCTGCTTTGGTCATAGATATGCACTCCCACTTCTGATGCATATCAATTAGTTAATATTATTTGAGTGAATTTCAAGAATGAATCAATGGACATTCATGATAACTACATTATAAAAAATGGGCTGGCCATAGCACTTATTGGGAAGTATTTCATCTTTTCAAAAGTATTATAATGAATGTCAGTAAATTAAACTGGATCTGAAATTTATGAGTATTCTGAAGGGTATTTTATTGGTTTTCAAAGGACATTTATTATTTTACACATAACTGACTTTTTTGTTCTCAATGTAAATATATGTAGAATACATACTATGTGAGTAAATAAATCTCCTAGATTGACAAATTTACTTGTTTGGAAATAAAAAGATCCACTTTATATACATTTATTTGCTAAAGGAAAGAATTCAATATTATAAAGATCAAGAGTAGTACCAATATTACAAATATCTCCTTTCAACTTACAGATTTTAGATTTTTCTCCTGTATAAAGCAATATTTTTTAATTATTTTTTAGTGTCATACATTTGTTTTTATTTGTGAAACAGGACTATGCTAAGTATGACTTATTCATAACTGAAGAGAAATCAAAAGTCAAAATAAGGCGTAGATTTCTTAAAACATGCTTTTTTTCATTTTTTCTAAGTACCACCTAAGCACCAACTCTTAAAATTTGTTAATCGAAGTATAATTAACAATGTTCTACCAATTTCAGATATACAATATAATGATTCAACAATTCTAGGTCAATCAGAATAAGTGGACTTTTAATCCCCTTTACCTATTTCACTCATCCCCCACCTACTTCCCTTCTGGCAACTGTCCCCTGATTTTCTGTATTTAAGAGTCCAGGTTTCTGTTTAACTCTTTTTTTCTTTGTTTCTTCAATACATGAGTGAAATTATGTGGTATTTGTCTTTCTCTGAATTATTTCACTTAGCATTATACCCTTCAGATTCATCCACATTGTTGCATACCTCATTCTGTTTTATGGCTAATATTCCACTGGGAGAGAGAGAGAATGTGTGCATGCATATATATGCACGTATATATATTTACATGAATATAAATATATATTTACATGAATGTGTATATATGTGTATGAATGCATATGTATATGTGTATATATGTATGTATTTATATGTATGTGTCTTTATGTGTATTTGTGAATGTGGGGGTGTGCATGTGTATATATCTATGCATGTGTGTATATGTACATGTGTATGTGTATTCATGTACATATATGATATGTGTATGGTGATGTGTATATGAACTGAAACAAAATTTCTGGAAGAAAGGAGAGGCAGTAATCTCTTTGACATCAGCTGTAGAAGTATCTTTATAGTATGTCTCCTCTGGCAAGGGACACAAAAGCAAAATTAAACTATTGAGACTACCTCAAAATAAAAAGCTTTTTACACCACAAAGAAATGTAACAACAAAGCAAAAAGGCAAGATTACTGAATGGAAGGAGATACTTGTAAATAATACATTCATTAAGGGGTTACTATCCAAGATATATCAAGAACTTATACCACTCAACACCAAAAAAAAAAAAAAAAAAAAAACCCCAATTGAAAATGGGCAGAAGAACTGACTGGACATTTTTCCAGGGAAAACATACAGATGGCCAAAAGGCACATAAAAAGATGTTCAACATCACTACTCATCAGAGAAATGAAAATCAAAACCACAACAAGCTATCCCCTCACACCTGTCAGGATGACTAAGATTAAGAACACAAAAACAAGTGTTGGTGAGGATGTGGAGAAAAAGGAACGCTCATGCAAGGTTGGTGAGAATGAACACTGGTCCAGCCACTGTGGAAGATAGTATGGCAACTCCTCAAAAAAATTAAAAATAGAATTAATATACAATCCAGTAATTCCACATCTGAGTATTTAACCATAGAAAACAAAACCACTAATTCAAAAAATACATGCACCTCCATGTTTATTGCAGCATTAGCTACAACAGCCAAACTATGGAAGCAATCCAATGCCCAACAAAAGGTAAGTCAATAAAGCAATGTATTTTTTGTCCTCAAAAATAGAAGATATGTTTCATTGTACTCAAGGATCTTTTTTTTTTTTTTTTTTTTTTTTTTTTACTATGAAACCCACAGGAATGAAGGTTCGTATCTAATAGTGGTCTATTTAGACAATCTGGCAAAATTCAATTCTGTTAGTGAACCAGAAACTTTGCTCATTGTTTGGGTCAGAGCACATTAAAATGTGTCAATGCTTTTAAGTTAGTGCAGAAAGCATTAGCACCTCAGCCTTAAGAAAGATGGAGTGGGAGAAGCCAGAAAACTTAGTATGCATCTGATAGATTATGGATAGATCATAAGAGAAAAGACTCTATATAGAGCCAAATATAGAGCCTCACTGATGAGGGTGGTCTGAGGAGGGGGGTCTTCCTAGTGTATTGTCCCTTATTCAAATGAATGTAAGCTTCTTTAAATATCCCAGAACATATTTGGTTTTCACACATATGTATTCAACTTTGAACAAAAAAATTGTACCTGTTTCGTGAAAAATCAAAGATGCCTCTCGGAACATACAAATGAATCAAATATGACTAATGGATCTCCTACCGTTCAAAAGACTGAAGAAAATTAAACACTGGTAAAACGTGACTCAGTCCCCATTGAGATGTTGACAAAATCAAGTCATACTCATTACTTACAGAATTCCCACCTGCTCTTAACTACATTAAATTTTTAAGTTACACTTTTATAAACTGAATCATATGTCATGTTTCTCCATATGCTTCTTAGCAGGCACAGAGAGTTCTTAGTACTTTTTTCATCAGACTGAGCCCTGTGATATGATTCAGTACCATGCATAAGTCCTGGGTTATTACCATGTCTTTGCCATTTGGAAAATGGTGCTCACATACGTGATGTAAGGTGATGGAGTGGAATTAGATGTGTGTAGTTAACTCAACTATAGACTTAAACACAACGCGTCTCCAGGATCATAAGTAGATGACAATTACTGAGGATTAAACTCCCTGTATGAAACTAATTTCAGAAGCAGATGGCTTCACACAACTTTGATGGCCCTTCAAGTCTCTTTATTGCAAATAAAAAACTTGCTAGGTTTGGTAAAACAAAAGAAGAGCACAGCTGTCTTAACAGTACATGTTTTGATAAGGACGCCTAATCAGGCTTTAAGTGATGTGACACAGTGAGGGAAAAAATCCTCACATTCCTCATCTCTTGTCGTTATTGAACATAACAAGGCCAATGACGAGGCACCAAATACTGGGGCTATGGGCAGGATTCATTCCAGAACAGGATGTGTAAGCCACTGGGTATTTTCAGGAAACCTAGGGATTCATTCAGACCTGTAAGTGAGTGTTAAAGCACAATGGTATAATAAAAATTATTAACTGCTGTGAGCTTCGAAAAAATGTAAACCATTATCTGTTTTATAAAACTTTGGTCAGATCATGGTCAGATTATTCCTGGAAATACATAAAGATAGGTACTGCCCTGCCTAAGTAACAAAATTAAAGTCATTTTATAATTCAGTCTTCCAAATAGCTTTTATTTCCCTACGCCAGTGGCATTTCGGACAACCTCCGTAAGGGATTTGTCATGCTGTAGTGAGTAGTTGTTTATATGCAATTCTTGCCTACAGCACAGACAGGACTCTGAAGCCACAGACCATATTTGTTCTCCTTTGTAACCCCAGCACCCTGCACATGGTTAACTGTTTAATTTTCAGTTATTAATAAGCAAGTGATTACTAATTATCTAATAAATGGATTATCCATGGAATATAGTATTGGTTCTATGACTAAAATATATGAAGATAATCATGCCAAGAACAGGTTGGGGATAATACCCAGTTGATGGCTTTTTCCTTGTGGATGGTATAAAGGGAAGATGTTATTCTAGAGAGATCCAAAGGTATATTAATATAAACTACATCAGATATCACAAACCTAAATGGCTTGAGATCAACGCAAGTTTATGGAGAAAGCGTCACACTGCTTATTTTGCTATAAAGAATATTCTGAATGTATTTTTTTCAAAATATATGTGCCAGTGTTGAACTCTGATATGTAGGCTATTCAAAAAGGCAAATCATTTGAAAACAGAGGAGTCCATTTTGTCAGGGGAGAGGACCAAGATATAGTAAGGACTTCTGAGTGGAAAATTTCATAAGGAGCAGTTACAGACTCAGAAAACTGTTCAAAGACATATCATAGGAAGAATGATCAAGCCTCACACAGAAAGTTAGCTGAAGAAACAAAGAGTACAATTATTGTATAGAAGTGAAGGAAAAGCTGTTGGGTGAGGGGAATGAGAGGACATGGACCACCGGCTGACCCGAGAGCCAGACAGAGGCACTCAGAGACTCCTCACCCTTCCTCTGTGCTTCCACTCGCCTTCCCTGCTCCCAGAGGTGGCTCCAAGGACAGAGTCTGGAGACAGTGACTGAACCCAGTCAAAACCTCCTTATAAACATTAAGATTTGGTAGGTGGGCAGGTGCGGGCATTCATTCATCTTGCAGCCACCTAAGACAAGTCTCATAAGTAAGTTCTCCTGCTTATTAAGCCCGCCACCTACCAACCAAGAATGGTCTGCCTCTTTCTTTGGGTCTCTCTCTGCCCTCCCTGTATTAGGGCTGACTTCTGATTACACCTGCAAAACTCCCAAAGAGCTTATGAACCAACACACCACCTCATGCACTAAGGCAATGATGCCCAAATCTTTGACTCATAAACCTCTCGGGAAACTGTTATATGATCTATAAAGAAGAAATAATTTAAGGTCCAAAGAGAATTCTTTTAGATAAGATAATTCTGATTTATCTGTGGTGGGATTTCCTTGGGTCCTGGGGACATGACGAGTGGGACGCAACGACAGTTCCCAAAGGCTGAGGGCCAATGGAAACAGGGATGTTCCCAACCACCGCTGATGGGAACGTGAGGGATGTTTCTCAATGGAAACGTGAACGTCCCAGAAAGCCATGGAGATGGACCAAGAGCTGAGGGCTAATGGAAAACTTTATTAGGAACAGCAGCTTATTTTATACCCTCCTTGCAAGCTTGGCAAGCAAAGTAAATGTTACAGTGAATGTTTCACTCAGAACAGTAGCTACAGATAAAGGAAGGACAGATCAGGAACATCCTGCAACTGTGCATGGGTATATCTCTGGTGCCGTAGTTTCTTGGTGCACTTGGCTGATGACCAGGAAGTCTCTGTTCTGCACGTCCTCCTGGGACGTCGTCAAGTCCCATGTTCCCAGCGTTCTGGGAACAGAAGTCCAATAAGGACAATACACACACAAGGACAGTGCTGAGAACAGAGGTCCGATAGGGACAGTTCGTCCTATTTCCCAACACTTATCCTATGTCTAAGGCACACAATCCACTTAAATTATTTGCACTATATGTGAAAGTCATTGAACAATACAGTTCAAAAATGACAGCAAGTAATGTTTAAGAACAAAATGAAGATCAAGAGATGTAATGAGATGTATTAGTGAGATCAAAAATAGAAAAAAATATTCTTACAGCCAATAGCTAGTAATTCTTATATTTACTAATTTTCTAAAAAAATCAAGTGTTTTTGCATCACAACAACTTCCAAAGGGCAACTGTGGTCCAGCCATTCACTCCCTCCACCTACTCTTCTTCAAGCTCTTTGGCTTTGTATTGCAGGAGGGTACTTACAGGTGCTAATGGCCTGGGACCTTCTCAACTCCATTAGCTCCCATTTTCTATGAGGCTCCCTTGAGCCTCTTGGTCATCTCTCACTTCCTCAGACTCTCTCATTCATTCCCATTGTGGGTCTTTTAATATGCTTCTTTTAGGATAGGTGGCGGGCTACCATATCACCTCCCTGAGCTTAGATTTCAAGGGTTACCTGCTCAAGGAAATCATTCCTGACCCCAGGGGTTTTCCTTTGCTTTATATGCTAACATAACCATCAGGGCCTCAGTTTACAATGATACTCTTCTTTGTGTGATTGTCCATTAGGTATGTGTCCTCCACTAGACAGGAAGCTTATTTTTATCTCCTTATCAGGGCCCAATTGGACCTTAACAGTCTCTCAAATCATCTGGGCATTTCTTAAATATTTACTGGTGAACGAGTGAGTGAATCAGCTGTTATAACTCACATATATTCTGAGTTTGCTTTTTTTTTTTTTTTTTACAATTACTAAAGGAGATATCTTTGAGATTAATTGGAAGAAAGGTTAAAATAAAACAAAGCTTCTAATCAACTGAATGAAGAGGAATAGAGAAGATAGTAAGATGTTAACAATTGGAAGACGCTAATATTGTTAAGCACTTTTGTAAGGTTTCTTTTTAGAAACTCTACATAGGATGGCAGAGAATCCAGAGCGAATGAAGTGACATGAAAATGTAGGGTAGGAAAAAGGTGGGGAAAATTATCTGAGACTAAGGGCTGAAATCAAAATTGTAGAAAGGGTCATGATTGGATTTCTTTTGTCTTTACCTCTTTAAGGCCCCACCTCTATCCACTCTGCTGGATTAAATCTTTTGATAGGCTGGAAGAGCTTCACTACAAGTGATAGACAGATAGGAACCTTCCTTTGAGGAAGATAACCACTCATATTTATACTATTTCATTCTTTCCCTCTTTTATTCTAAGCATTTTATAGCTAACCTACTTAGAGCTGTTAATTTAAATTTGCTTTCCAGGTAGTTCCATTCTTTTGTGGTGGAAAAGCAACTTGCTAATTAAGATAATTGCCCTCCTCACCCCTATTTTCATACATTTGTTAACGGGATAAGGTGGTTTACAACAGAGCACCTGATAAAATCATGTCAAGAGTATAATGACTCCCTTTAATCAAAGCAGCAATGGTGTGAAGATAAAATAGAGCATTGGAAATAAAAGATGATGATCTGAGTGGGAGTCTTAAGATATGAAACTATTACACCTCTGAGGTCAAAAAAAAGTTAGCCTATACTATAGGAGTAAAAAAAAGAAAGAAACAAGTTTCTAGCTGAAATTTTCTTGATTACCTAACTACATGTAGTTGACATAAATATATATATATATATATATATATTCTACTTTGAAACAGTAAGAAAAATATTTTTAATAAAATATTCTACTTGGAGTTGTGTTTTAAAAGGTCATAGTTTCAATGCGTTGGGAATCCATGTGATTAATTTTCCTGGGCTCCAGGGGGAAGGACACAAGGCTGGGGCTGCACTTAACATTTCTCAGGAGAATTCTAGTCAATATACCATCAAAAGTTTTATACCCGTTTTGTTTCAGGTAGATGAATGCCTCATATTTCACTCATTCCCACACCATGGAAAAGGATGTCTAAGTAGCAGAAAAAATGTGAAGATAAGAGACCAAAAGAATCCTCCAAAAGATTGCCCCACTTTCTTGCAAGCTGAGATATAGTGTGTATATAATGTACACTTCGTGGGAACGATCCTTTCTTAAAAGCTCAGAGCAGGTGATTTTTTTGCATAAGATCGTATTTTTGTCATGTTCAAGGGTCTAGTCATAACTCTAGAGTTTAAAACCTGAGACTCTGTGTGGTTTTGTTGACAGGTTCTTTGTAACTGTCTGTTCTTGATACACACTGTTGGACGCTGTGATTCAATCTGCTCTGACAGATTTCCTGGTGATCCTATTGTGGTCACACATTCTACTTCAGTTCACCTTTATGGCAGCTGCGTGGCTAGCCCATTACTTGTTCTTCCCTGTACACATACCTACCTAATCCGGTGGGCCTTTTCTTCCCCAACTCATGATTGGGGTTAGGTGTAAATGAATTAACATACATGAAACACTTGGTACAGACCCTGGTGCATAAGAATACAATATATATTGGGCCATTACCTTTACCCTTGAGGTAAGAATGTTTGAATACTCCAAGTATTCTAAAATCTCTGCCAAAAAATACCATCTTTTTTGTCCATTTCCAAATTTTTACTTATACCTCACCTAGAAAGAAATATAGTCAATTTTCATTTGTGGATTTGGTATTTTGTAAATGAACCAACTTGAGAAATTTATTTGCAACCCCCAAGTTAGTACTAGTGGTGCTTTTACAGTTGTTCACAGATGTGAAGAGTGGTCAAACATTTGAATTGCCAGACTTTCATTCCCAGCTGTTGGGGTAGGTCAGCAAGAGGACATGGCCACCATTTGATCCATGAGCTGGACCCTGACAATCAGAGGCTCCTCATCCCCTCCCCCTGTCCTTGGAATACAGGCTTCACTAGCCTTTCCCTACTCCCAGGGGCTGGCCCAAAGACCTGGCTTTGCAATAGAATGTTCTGTTAAGACTCAAGATTTGATGAGGGGTGTGGTGGGGGACGGGGATCTACTGGTCATGCTGCTGGCCAAAACAAGTGTTATATGTACGTTCCCTTCGTTCTTAAAGCCACAACATACCAACCTCAGTGGCCTCTTTCTTCTGTCTCTCCCTGCCCTCCGAGTTGGGAAGACAGTTTCAGATTATACCTGGGAAGCTCCTGAGGTTTCAAACCAACACCAGTGGAGGTCAAACAAGGTGACATTCTGCCTTCTTGTTTCCATTTTCATACTGTCCAGAGTGTCCTTTTCACAGAGACATTTCTAGTGCCATGTTTCTCACTTTTGTCATTTGTGTTGGTGGGTTTTCCATTTAAAATTACCCCAAGCATGGGGCACCTGCATGGTTCAGTCAGTTAAGCCTCGGACTTCAGCTCAGGTCATGATCTCATGGTTCATGGGTTTGAACCCCGCATCAGGCTCTGTACTGACAGCTCACAGCCTGAAGCCTGCTTTGGATTCTGTGTCTCCCTCTCTCTCTCTCTCTCTCTGCCCCTCCCCCACTGGACTCTGTCTCTTGCTCTGTCAAAAGTAAACATTTAAAATAAAATTAGAAATAAGTAAATAAAATCACCCCAAACTGAGTGCTGAAGGGCTGTCCGGTGTTTCTAAGCTCAAGACTACTGATATGCATTACAGAAAGGACACATTATTAGATAAGCTTTGTTCAGGCATGTGTTATAGTGATGCTGCTTCTCAATTTAACGTTAATAAATCAACCACATATTATACAAGGTGTCTTCAAAGAGAAACGCCTAAAACAAGGTACATACAAATTAGTTAAAAATCGTGTGACCACAGGTTTGCAGGAGCCCAACTTTGTACTTCCCTGAGAAGCAAATTCTCCAGTATTTGCTAATTCAGTATTCACATCAATGTCACAGAACATTACAACAATGGGAATTGACTAAACTAAATATGGAAGAGTATGTTTGGAAATGATTAGATTATTTCATGTTTCTGAAGAGAAGCAAAAAAATTTGGAAAGACGGATTGGGGCAAGATTGAGAGAGATTTTGTATATCATACATAGTGCTGAATTTGATTTTTCCTGAGGCAACTAGAAAAGCAATTAAGTCTTCTTGTTTAAAGTCATTATCTAGAACCTACCAAAAAATCAAACCAGAATGAAAACGATGTTTCTAGGATTTCATGCAAAGAAAAAATCCTAGGGTTGGGGGAAGTCAGAATTGAGAAATTGAAATCAAAATTTAGTTTGGAAGGTGAACAGATTGGAGACTGAGTAGTGCTGGGGTGACCAAGTTACAGAGTTGAATAACTTACACTGATAAGACACAAATTTCATCAGTTGTAGAGATAGCTTAAATAAAAAATAGACCAACCTGCTGAGGGCAAGATGCTATAGACCAGAATTTCCAAATACGAGGAATCTTTATTTTATAAAAGATCATCAATAGCGGCTATGATGAATAACCTTCTTAAGGAAAACATTGGAATGCAAAGTATTTATGTTAACTGTATTGATATTTGTATCAGAAGGTTTCTGAATCCTTTTCTGTGATGTCATAACATGCAGCTATTTACCTTGTCATCTAATGTAAAAAGCTCGAGAGCAAAAATCAATAGCCCAACTATTATTTTTGTGCCATTTACCCCTGAATTCATGAACTCTTATTTCAGTAACAGAAAGGAAATAGGAATTTGTTGAAAAAATCAGTGAGCCTCTTTACTAATAGAATTCTCAGAATCAATTCCCTGTTTTCCTCTCAGTCTCTCCTACTCCCTTCTGTTCCCTTCCAAACATCACCACCATTTTCAGCCTTTGTGTGGGGTTAACACAGACTTACTCTGTGTTCAGAGGCTCCAAGGCAATAATGAAATCTGTATTACTACTACACTCTCATCGCACAGGGAAGAACAAAGCTACTTACGCCTATACACAAACCTACTTTGGTACAGGGGACATATTAACAAAACAAGTATTGTGGGGATATTATTCACATAATCATCCCAAAACAGGAGCTTTGAGGTCATGGAAAAAGCTACCTATTTTAGTCACACAGTGCAGGCTTTCTTATAAATCTTAAGTATGCTGCAATCAAATAATGAGCCTCATCTTTTCTACAGAATAAAAAGAGACTGTGACAAACATGGGACATATGGTTACCCAACAAATAATGAAAATATTAACGATAATACTGTCTCTTACCAAGGTATCCAAACTCCATTACTAAGGGCTCCTGCACGAAAAACTCTAGATTACAGGTTTTAACAAAGTCCTCTAATATCATCAGCTTTTTCTATACCTAGTCTCCAAATTTCTAATAAAATCTAACCATTGTTATCATTCCATGGGGCATTACTGAAATCACAAAGGAAAATTATGTGCTAAGGTAAACAGTATTTAGAAATAGAAATGAAAATATTACCCTAAAACATGATCTTTTACACAAAGTCCCCGAAAGAATATATCCTCCCATCATTTAATCATTTCCAAATTTTCAATTGCCATTCAGTTCCACTTATACTTAGCAGCACTTGTTTAATGTGAAGAGTACACACATGAAAAATTATGATCCGAATCCACTAAAGAAGAGGAAACAAAGGAGACTATTTCATTAAATCAGATGTACCTGTTACAAAGAGGAGAGATGTTCTTAACTGTGTAATAAGCTCATTTCTCTAAAATAATGGATCACAAGCATATTAGTTCCTTCAATACTTTATTCAAGTTACATACTGGGTTTCTACAGGGGAGAGTCACTTTCCTCAAGGGTCTGTAAATCTGACAGTGCCTAGAAACACCTACACACAATATTATAACATCTAACTCTCTGGTCATCTGGAGAAGGCTGGAGGGCAGTTCAGCTGGTGAAAAGCAGGACATTCCTAGCAAGAGAAAGTGCGTATCCAGAAAGGAGGACTAAAAAAAATAAAAGTGCCTAGAAATGTGCAGTTTTTAGCGGTTGAGAACTAAATAGAAAGCAGATATTGGAGGTAAATCCTACAATATAGGGTCAAATTATGAACCCAAGGGTTGAACTCAGTTCAAATCATGGTAAGTTTTCAGTTTTTTTTTTTTTTTCCCCCCCGTTAGCGAGTAGCCATCAAGAATTCCTGGTAGTTGGCATGTCTTGGTTCCTTCAGGTTCCTGGACAAAGTACCATCAACTGGGTTGCTTGTAAGCAACAAATTTATTGCTCATAGTCCTGGGACCAGGAATCCAAAATCAAATGCTGGTAGATTCAGTGTCTGGTAAAAACCTACTTCCTGATTCACAAGCTGTATCATTTTTCTGTGACCTCACATAGTGAAAGGGGACAACAAGGGAGTTTTTCTGACCACTTTCAGAAGGGCATTGAATCAGTTCATGAGGGTGGAGCTCACAAAGGTCCCCTGTCCTAATACCATCCTGCCAGGTTCTTAGGGTATCAACATTATTTGGTGATAGGGAGCACTCCAACCTGTCTCACATTTCCTCCATTACCTCTGGTAAAACTTTACCACAATCCCCTTCTCCTGGTAGCAGGACATCTGGTTTTCATCGATCACTGATTGAAAGTATTTTCAACGGTTTCCCAATTCTAGTTCTGGCACTTTACATCCAACTTTTCTTAGTCCCTCTTGTCCTAGAGAGAGGTTAGATTATCAGAACTTACCCTAGATTGTTAATAAACAAACTTCACAGAAATATTTGCATTATAAAGAGGAATGGAAGAAGAAAACCACCACCATTTATTGAAAGAAATATCCACTACATAGCACAGGAACCTAAGTGTGGAAGATTCGTGGCTAGAGGCCATCACAAAGCAGTTGAAAACACATGACCTACTGGGTGGATTCCTACAGAAGAGGAACCATATTGCTTTGCAATTTGATGGCTAGTTCTAGAGCCTTTAAGGACTGTCCAAATGTAATCCCTTTTGAATCTATCTTGAATTTTAAAAGCCTGTGTACATTGATTCAAGATTTGATAAATTTTAGTTCCTGGTTTGCCAACTCCCATATGCCCAGGATAAATACAATCACCGCCAAGTCCTTCTTTGCCAACATAAACAACAGGGCTATTTACACACATATGCATTTCCATTCTATATAGAAGAACATCCACAAGGAAAGAAAAAATTTTAATGGAAAATAAATTTAGCTCCTTTAAAACCATTAAGGGATTCAAGAAATACAGATGATGGAGGCAAGAACAATAGCATATTCCAGAATTAAAGGATTTTGAACCCAAAACGTACATGTAACTTAGATTGCTTTCAGGTCAGGAGATGTCTAGTTTAGCTGAAAAAAAAGAGCATAAGCATCTATGGCATCACTGCATTCTCTGAATACATCTATTGCTGCAGATAGCACCATTATTTGTGGTGAAGCTGAAGTCACGTGCATGAAAACTTTCCTTGATTAGATAATTTTGTTATTACCTGCACTTTACAGTAAGACCTGTTAACGTTGTAAGCAGTTTTTAACAATTGTATCCTGTGATATTTTCCTAATGTGTGTATTTATGCGTACTGCTGTGTGAACAGTTACACTTTAAGCATTTTTAAGGACTCTAACCTGTGATATTTTACTAATGTGTGTATTTATGCATATCACAGAGAGCTGTTAATGTTATAAGCATTTTTAAGGACTTGGAAGGATATTTTAAACCAATGTTTATAGTTACTCAAAAACCCAAATGTATCTGTTTCTAAAAAATATGGCTTGAAGTCACTTTGTTTACACAAGGCACATGACAGTCTTGTGTGCCTTTCTCAGAGTTAGATTTGTGGATTTTTTTTTAAACTCTGGAAGTATGTATCTGAATGAGGAGGCTTTAAATAAAGGGGTGAAACATTCAAGGAAAATAAAATTGATAAATCCTTTAACTCTAGATAACTGAAATTTAGAAGTGTTTATTAGACAGCTATTTTATACAAGTTACCAAGTTAGATAACATAGAAGGTCAAATAAAAAAAACCCAAAATGTTCTTACTCACAAGGAGTTCCTAATTTAGGGAGAAAATGGGTATTTACAATATAAATTCTAATAAAAGAAGACATGGAAAAAGCCATGATAGATATGTAGAGGATAATGGCAAAGTAGAGGAGTGAATAATTCTGAAATAATTCATCTCTAAGCACACCGTACTCTTATTTTGCTGTAATTGCCCTAATGTTTGTTATTTCTTCTGCCTGGAATCCACCTCCTTCTTAGTTCACTTACCAAGCTAACACTCATCCATCAATGTTTTCCTTCAACAACCTACAATCTACAGACACAATAGAAATGGGGGTGATGGGCATGGAGGAGGGCACTTATTGGGGTGAGCATTGGGTGTTATATGGAAACCAACTTGACAATAAACTATAAAAGAAAAAACCACGTTAAGGTATGACTGACATCTTTAATGTGTACAACTTCATGAACTTGGTGTATATACATATACACCTGTGAAAGCATCACTACCATGAAGGCCACAAACGTCTCCATCACCCCTAAAGTTTCTCCCACCCTGTAGATTGTTGTTGGTGATGGGGGACTGGGATGAGTAAGAACATTGAACATTCTTTTCCATGAACATTTGAAAAATTATACTCCAAGTGCAAACAGAGTTTCAGTAGCTTAATACATAACCCCTACAAACAAACCCTGCAAATACATTCCAATAAGGTTATTTGCTCCAGGCACTTGAGAACTAGGTTGCAGCTACAGCACCTGAAATATGTGGCCCTGTGGGTCACCATGTAGAACACAAAGAGTCATAAGCAGAGTTTTCTATGAGTTGTTCTGGGAAGGACACTGTTTGCTTTCACTCCCAGCCGGTAACATAGTTTACTAGCTAGTAACAGGAAATGGTAATGGAAATGTCTATGAACATTCAGATTTGTGGAGCTTTAAGAATAATGTGCAAATAGCACAAATTTGGTTCCTTTTTAAAAATATTTATTTTGAGAGCGGAGTGGGGAAGGGGCAGAGAGAAAGTGAGAGAGAGAATCCCAAGCAGCCTCTGCCGTATCAGCACAGAGACTGACGCAGGGCTCATTCTCACAAACCATGAGATCACAACCTGAGTCCATTTTGAGGTGACTTAACTGGACTTAACTGACTGAGCCACCCAGAGGTTCACCAGAATCTGGTCACACAGAGAGATGATGCCAGTTTTCAAGATATTATGCTACAGAACTGATATCAAAGATGCTAGTATTTGGAGAATTCGAGAATTGATTCAGGATGTCATATAGACTATGGAGACATGACCATTTCAAGGAACTCGACTCTAAGCTGAGTACTCAGAATAGAAATATTTAATGTTGAAATATTTAAACCAAGAAAAATCAGGTTCCTTAAAAAAGTAACCTATACTCAAAATTGGTTCCATGAAAATGGAAGTGAACGCTAAGGTACAGAAAAGCTGCACAAAAGCCAGGGGAGGGTCAAGTTGTCTCTGCTGTGGGGTCAAGAAAAACAGAGAACTAGGAATCTGGCCAGCTACTGAACTTTGAATCCAGCTGGCTCTCAGGGAGATGCAGCAGGAGCACAGAACTCTGAAAATGACTCACATTAGCACACTTAGTAGATGCAACAATGGATCAAGCTCATTTCACAAGTGTACTCTTTGCAGTATTTGGATTGTCTAAATATTTGTCAACCATTTTATATAAGGTAGATATACACTTGACAGAAAATAGTTGTATACATAATATTTATATGTATTTTTTAATTCAACTAATTCAGTGGACCTTTCAAAATGTAGATTTTTAAATGTCAGGTAAACATCAAATGGTATCTAGCTGCCAAGGTTTCCTTGGGTGGAGAGAGTAACAGCATCTCCACACGGTCTTCACAAGGCATTCTGAGGATGCTTTATACACATCACTGACTGATGCAGGTCTCTGATTTTAATCTTCCTAATCACCAGTTATTACCACACTGTGGACAGGCATATTTTTCCTCAATCAGTCCTGTCCTAAAAAGGATGTTAACCATAATCCTATGATTTTTATTCAATTTAGTGTTATTATATGCAGATTATAGATTAGTAATTTAGACTGGACTATAATGGCTTTGCTATTTTTCTAGATCAACAGAGTACCTTCAAACCTTTTTATGAGTTTTGCAGAACTATTATTTACCTTTCCTTTATCTTCATCTAACCAGAGGCATGACACATTTTCAAAAATATATCCAGTTTTTGTATCTCCCCCCCCCTTTTTTTTTTTTGCATCAACTACCCTCGTCTCAAAAGATAATTACTTCTAGTCTGCTTATTTCCATCAGGAGCCCAGCACTTAATCTTTGCAGCTCCTGTACAGTTGAGCTTCTCCTCAGCCACCAGGCACCGAGGCAGATTATGCGGTCAATTCTTCCATCTGTAAATTCGTGATGGGCATGTTTCTCCATGGACATTGAAGGTCTTGACACAGTGACAAACCGTTTCCACATCACTCAAGATTTCATGCAGTGTACTACACTTGCAAGAAATGTCATGAACAAAATATATCCAAGACTGGCATGGAGGGAAGAGATAATTAATGTTTTTAAATGAATCGAAAGTCTAATTAATTTGAGTTTCCTAAATCCTTTCTATTGTTTTAGCTGGTTAGGGAAACTAACAACCCTTTAATTCAGATGATAAAATGACAAAAGCATGTGTTCACCTCAATTAAATGGTAAAAAATAATTTCTTTCCAGAAGGAGATCTAGTGTCACTAGTAGACAAAAGCTAGTTCTTGATTTTCTGTCTTCGATTTTCTATATCCAGAGGAAAAAGTTGGTTGCTTTGGTTAAAGGTGGCAATTAATAAAAAAAAAAGCTGGTATTTACAGTGGTAGAACATTAAAAAATAAATATGTGTATACAAAAAAAAAAAAAAACGTGCCATTTCTATTCATGAACAGGCAATCCCTTGCTGATACCCAAGACATTTAGACATAAATTCTCTGAACTAAAATCACCATCTTTTAAATGTCAAGTAGAAAGTCTCTTAACTAAAATCATCTGTTAACCATGAAGTAGGAATTCCATGTTTTCTCCCATCTATGAACATGAATGAGCATCTTGAAACACATGATTTCCAAAGACAGTATTTCCTGTCTACACAGTTAGATTAACTGCAAAAAAAAAAAAATCATTTTCTGAAAAATGGTGTTTAACATATGGCCATTTTTAACTATTCTACGGTACTCAAAATTAACTGAATATACACGTATAAGCATTTTGTACATCTTTACAAGTATATTGTATTTCCGTGTATGTGTGTGTATAGAATCACATTCATTCGGGTCACTTATCCCTCACCTGTGGTAGCTTAACTGACTTGTGTTCACCTGGTTTGTCCTGTCTCATCTCCCCTTCCTGCTCTTCTATTCTCCTCACAATAGGTAGAATCTTAAGGTTTTTTTTTTTTTTAATGTTTATTTCTTTTTGAGAGGAAGAGAGAGAGACAGAGTGTGAACAGGTGAGGAGCAGAGAGAGAGGGAGATACAGAATCCAAAGCAGGCTCCAGGCTCCAAACTGTCAGCACAGAACCCGACATAGGGCTTGAACCCAACAAACTGACATCATGACCTGAGCCAACGTTGGATGCTTAACCAACTGAGCCACCCAGGTGCCCTGGTAGAATTTTCTTTTAAATGTACAAATATGATTATGTCAATCCTAAGGCTTTGATGGCTTCCCTGTGCCTTTAGGACAAATCCTTATCTAGCTCCCTTCTCCAGCTGCCCTACCATTCCTACTTTCTACCTTGCAGGACTTTCCCTCTCGCTGCGTTGGCTCCACAGCATTGGTCAGGTTTGGATTTTTTTCTCAGGCACTAAACACATGCTATTCACCATTCTTAGGCCATTTCCATCATCACACAGAGAACCCTTTGCCCAATAAATTCCTATCAGCCTCATCTTCTGTAGGGAGTGCTTCAGTGAAACCACAGGCTATGTCAGCGCCCTCTTTTACAGTACCTGGTGTTTCTCTAACAAAACCCCCATCACACTGCACTGCAGTTTCCTTAAGATTAGGAATCACATACACATTGTTTCTCCATCATTTAGCACCATTTCTGAACACAGTAGCTGTTTCACAAGGACTTACAGTTGCAGAAGGGATGAAAAGGGAATTATGAGGACACCTGGCTGGGCTGGCTCAGTTGGTTGAGCATCTGACTTCAGCTCAGGTCATGATCTCATGGTTCATGACTTGTAGCCCCACATCTGGCTCTCTCCTGTCAACACAGACCCCACTTCCAATCTTCTGTCTTCCTCTCTTTCTGCCACTCCCCCCATGTGCTCGCTCATGCTCTCTCAAAAATGGTAAATAAACATTGAAAAAAAATAAGGGAATTATGGAGAATTATGTAGGAGGCCCAATTAGAATAGGCATAACCCAGTGAAAGGATATAAAAGGGAAATTGGTTTACTTGTTCAGAATGACACCAGGTAAAGAGATTACAAATTCTATTAGTTTATAACCTCATGTGTATGTATTTAACAGTACTGTAATACTTTGTAATTTTTCTGTTCTGTTTCTTTCTAAACTTTTTATATTGTAAAAACTGTGCTTTTATGTCAAATCTTCCCATCTTTTATTATAACTTTCACCAACTTCTATTTCAAAGTTTTCATGACTTCTTTATTATGGTTACCTATCTAGAAAAATAATACTGGAGGAATATTAGAATATTTAGTCATAATTATAGTCATATAATATAGGCTATATATAGTCATAAATATAGGCTGTCAGGAGCTCTGTTTATCTGGATATTGGTGAATCATACATTGCAGTTCTAAGTTACAAGACTCAACAAGTAATGTCCTTTCCTTTTTTTAATTTAACGTTTGTTTATTTATTTATAGAGATAGTTGAGAGAGAGAGAACATGAGAGGAGGAAGGGGGACAGTGGGAGAGAGAGAGAATCTCAAGCAAGCTCCATGCTGTCAGTGCAGAGCCCAGCGTGGAACTACAAGAACCGTGAGACCACGACCAGAGCGGAAACCCAGATTCAGATGCTTAACCAACTGAACCACCCAGGTGCCTCTATTTTTCTTTAAAAAAAGGATCTCTAGGGGGTCCAGTGATCTCTCCACTGCAGAGACAGATCTTAGTCCTTGCTGGACCACAGTGGCAGTTGTTGAGATGTATTCATTTGTATGGATTTATGTCCAGAGTCTCAGAGATTATGGTCTTTCATTCTCAACCTTGTGACCTTTCAAGGTGCTCTATATTTCAAGCAATTCTGGGCTACTTGGGGATAGGAAGAACAATTGAGATGAATTCCCATGACATTAAAGCAAACACTGTGAAGCTGTTTCAGGACCCTCTGCCTCAGAAAAACATGGAGCCCCTCCCAGCCCCTGCTCATCAGCCTTTGCCAGCAGAGTGGGCTCTTCTCACTCTTCAAGACTAACCCAAAACTAGGTCACCTCAGCTCTCCAACTCCCCAGTATAGTATATACCCTCAAATCCTACAAATTAGACCCACTAGAATAACCTTGTTTTGTATTTTGTCTGATTCTCCTCATTCCCATTTCAACCTTGTCTAGCAATGTTGTTTTTTTTTTTTAATATTTATTTTTGAGAGAGACAGAGTGTGAGTGGGCAAGGGGTAGAGAGAGAGGGAGATAGAATCTGAAGCAGGCTCCAGGCTCCGAACTGTCAGCACAGAGCCCGACGCAGGGCTCAAACTCAGAAACTGTGAGATCATGACCTGAGCTCATGTTGGATGCTCAACCAACTAAGCCACTCAGGCGCTCCTAGCAATGTTTTCTGATGAGAGAACGGGGAAATATCTAATGGTATATTCATTCTTTTTCTTCTTATATCTGGGCCTTTGGAATTCAGAAACTCACAATTTTGGTCCTATTATTTTTTATTCTATTATAGCAAACCTCCCACAAGCTAACAGATGCTCACGTGCTGAAGCCCAAGTGGGAGAGGTACCAAAATAACTGAAAATATTAAAGAAACCCATTAGAGAGTAATTCCAGATAGTATCCCAATTGCATGTTGGTCGCAAAATCTTATACCATGGCTCTTTCTTTTGCTACTGGACTATCCCATCTTTCAGCACAGAGCCTCTAGTATTTTTAGACAAAAACTGATTTACAGATAAAACTGCAAGTTCAGCTCACAGGAATTCAACAGCTTAATATCCCAAACCTGCTCCCTTGGTAAGGCAGTCCATTAAACCCACACTGACTATCTTTCCTCCGAATATTTTCTGAAACAAGTAAACCACTTATTTAGATTATTTGAGAAGTTTTCCAGTATTCGAGTGATTTTGGAGAAATTTTATAGGAAAAAATTAAGACCCAATATGACATTGTTTTTAGAACCATAGTCTTCTTTTAGAAGATGAAGTGAGGTTTCTGTTTGAGCACAGTTCAACCGAAAATTTCATTTGACTTTTGACATGGGCTATTATTTCATGAATCTGCTTCTTCTTACCCATAACAAGATACTGCCAAATTTCTGCAGGTTGTACACATTTTCCTGACAAATAAGAGAATGGACTTTTAAGCCTTGTATGAAACATTTTTCTCAGCTCACAGGCAATTGCATATGGAATGATGTTGTGTTCCCTCAGAACACACTGAGCGAACACAGCGAAAACAATTAACTAATTATGAGAATATAGGTTTAATAGCATCTTGTTACTAAGAAAATCATTTCAAAGACTCAGTTCCCTGAATTACAATCTCGTATTCATATAATAACTTTGTATTTTACCAAATATGTTCATGTATCTTAGTTTCATTTTTGGTGTCTACATGGGTCTCTGTCAAAAATTCTAATTTTTCTATGAAACAAAAAATTCATGCCCACAGTAAACAAGCAGCAACAAAATCATATGAAGAGTAAGAATCACCTATTTTCCCACTAAAGAGAAGTTACCACTGATAATATTTTTGTTCATCCCTTTTTCTCATTTTAATGTTCAGATATATTCTTTTTATTTTTTTAATGTTTATTTATTTTTGAGATACAGAGAGACAGACTGTGAGCAGTGGAGGGGCAGAGAGAGAGGGAGACATAGAATTCGAAGCAGGCTCCAGTCTCTGAGCTGTCATCCCCAAGCCCAACGCAGAGCTCGAACCCACGAACTGTGAGATCATGACCTGAGCCGAAGTTGGATGCTTAACCGACTGAGCCACCCAGGCACCCCATTCAGATATATTCTATATAAATTTCCATGTATTTAATAGTTGTAATATTAAAGACAACTAAAGTTGTTCATTATGTTTGGTTAATAATCTATTTACCAGAATTTAATTATGATGCTTTTGGTTATTTCCTGTGTTTTGTTAAGTTTGAAAAATACCTCCATATAAATATCCTTTGCCACAAATTCAAATGCATCTTGACTTATTCTCTTACAGAAAATATCCAGATGCAGAATTCCTGTGCCTTACACTAGGTATCACCCATAAGAATGTGACCCAATGCATATAATTAAAGGTAATGCTGGCCCATTCCCAGGAAATCATGAGGACAGAGGGTCTTGAATCACTGTCCCTCCCACCCTGTCCCACCCCCAGTTGTCAAGATAGATGAAGGCTCTTGATCTTAAGTGCTTGTAATCGTGAATACGAATATGGTTTCCCCTTTTCTGACTGATGATTTAATGTAGTATTTTTCATTTTTTCCATGTCTTTGGCTAAATAACCTCAACTTTTTAAAGCTTTGTTTAAGCATGCATTATTAGTTTACAGAAATTATTTAGAACTGCACTGTGTTCATTTTCTGCCTTCTACAAGTTTAAAATTATACTGAAGTACAGATTAATTAAAAAAGTTTTTCAACATTCATTTATGGTAACAACTCTCAATAAAGGAGATATAGAAGGAACATACCTCACCATGATAAAGGGCATACACAATAAGGGCATAGCTACATCTTACCTAACAGTGAAAAGCTTTTCCCTGAAGATCAGGAACAAGACAAGCATGACCACTCTTGCCATTTTTATTCAACAAAGTATATGAAGTCCTAGCTAGAGCAATTAGTCAACAAAAATAAAAGTCATCCAAATTGGAAAGGAAGAAGTAAAACTGTCACTAGTTGCAGATGGCATGATACTATACTTAGGAAACCCTAAAATCTCCACCAAGTAACTGTTAAAATTAATTAAGTTTCAGTCTACAAAATCAATATACATATAACAGCTATGTTTCTATACACTAACAACAAACTATCCAGAGGAGAATTTAAAAAGTCCATTTACAAGCACATCAAAACCCACAAAATACCTAGAAAGAATTTGTACAAAGGAAACTAAAGACATGTACACTAAAAAACACTAGAACTCTGATGAAAGAAATATGACACAGATGTATGCAACGACAGTTCATTTTCACAGATCAGAAGAATTAATGCTAAAATGTCCACACCACTAGAGGCCATCTACAGATTCAGTGCAATCCCTACCAAAATTCCAATGGCATTTTTCATAAAACAAATAATCCTAAAATTTGTATGGAATTTCAAAAGACTTCAAATTGCCAAAGCAATCTTAAAGAACAAAGCTGGAGGTAGCATATTCCCTGATGTTAATCTGTCTTACAAAACTATAGTTAGCAAAACTGTATGGTATTGGCATGAAAATGGACACCTGATGAATGGGACACAATAGAGAGTCCAGCAATAAATCCACACATAGTCAATTTATGACAAAGGAGGCAAGAACGCATAATGGGTTAAGAACACTCCCTTCTATAAATGGTGTTGGGGAAACCTGGACAGCCACATGCTGTAGAAACAAACTAAACTACATTCTTACACCATACACAAAAAAGAGCTCAGAACAGATTAAAAACTCACATGCAAGCACTGAAACCTCAGAAGAAAACATAGCGAGTAAACTCTTTGACATCAGTCTTTGGTGATTTTTTAGATCTGATACCAAAGGCAAGGAAAGCATAAACAAGCAAGTGGAATTGTATCAAACTAAAACGCTCTGCACAGCAAAGGAAACCATCAACAAAAAGGCAGCTGGCAAATCTTACCTGATAAAGAGTTAATATCCAAAATACATAAACCGTACAACTTGACAGCAAAGAAGACCATCCAATTCAAAAATGGACAGAGGATGTCGGCAGACATGTCTCCAAAGACTATATACAATAGGCCAACAGATACATCACACGACGCTCACCACCACTCATCAGGAAAATATAAATCAAAATCATGATGAGCCATCACCACCTATCTGTTAGAATTTCTATCATCCAAAAAGACAAGAAATAACAAGTGTTGGTGAGGATGTGGAGAAAAGAGAACCCTTGTCCACCATTGGGAATGTAACTTGTATAGCCATTATGGAAAATAATATGGAGGTTCCTCAAAAAATTAAAGATAGAACTAGCATGTGATTCAGTAATCACACTTCTGGGTGTTTATCTGAAGAATATGAAAACATTAATTTGAACAGATATGTGCAGAAACATTTTGACTGCAGCATTTTTTATAAAAGCCAAGGTATGGAAACAAAGTGGCCATTGATGGATGAATGGACAAATGAATTGTGTTTGTACACAATCAGAATCATGCAGCCATTAAAAAAAGAAATTCTGCCTTTTGTGACGATATGGATCGATCTTGAGGACAGAATGCTAAGTGAAATCCAGCAGAGAAAGACAAATACTAAATGGTCTCACTTATACCTGGAATCTAAAAAAAAAAAAAAAAAGAAAAGAAAAGAAAAGAGCAAAAACTCCTAGATACAGAGAACAGACTAGTGGTTGTTAGAAGCAGGGCTGGGAGGTTGGCATGATGGGTAAAGGTGATCAAAATGTACCAACTTCAGTTTTAGAGAAAGTCCTGGGGATGTAAAGTCAAGCATGGTGACTGTAGTTAGGAATACTCAGTTGTGCATTTGAAAGCTGCTAACAGTAGATCTTAGAAGTTCTCACCACAAGAAAAAAAAAAGTTTAACTGGATGATGGATTTTAAACAAATTTATTGTGGTGATTGTTTTGCCATACATACATTTATCAAATCATTATGCTATACATCTGAAACTAATAAGACAAATTACATCTCAATAAGAAAACTATGGATACTATAAAGAAAAATGCAGCCTTTTTGTATGGTAAAAAATGGATTAAAAAAAAGAAAAAAGGAAAAAGGGGCTCCTGAGTGGCTCAGTCAGTTAGCCATCCGACTTTGGCTCAGGTCATGATCTCACTGTCAGTGACTTTGAGCCCCGTGTCGGGCTCTGTGCTGACAGCTCAGAGCCTAGAACCTGCTTCAGATTCTGTGTCTCCCTCTCTCTCTGCCCCTTCCCCACTTGTGCGCACATGCTCACTTGCTCTCTCTCGCGCGCGTGCTCTCTCTCTCAAAAATAAAATAAAAACAAAAAAATTGGTTCGACATTAGTTATATGAGCTAAAATTCTTTATGGGTCTCAGATATTGTATTTGACTGCATTAAATAGGAAATTCCAAATACAGTGGATTTTGAATATGAGTTCTCTCACATTAAAAAAAAACACACAAAAAACCAAAAAACAATTCTAAAGGTATGCAATCCAGTCCAAAATTGCAGTTCATGGTCAGTCACCAGCAATCCAATTTTCTTCATTGTCTCTGTTATTCTAGTTTCTAGTACATGACTTTCTCTTCAAGATTTCTTCCTGACCTAAGATGGACACGAAATTCCAGCTGTATATCTGTGTTCCAGATGGCCCAAAGAAAAGAGAGAATAAGACAAAGAGAGGCACAGCTTTCTGCCTGAGCCAGCTGACATCCTCTCAGAATACTACCTAAAAGAGATCCAGAAGGGACCCAGGATAAGCTTCACACATACCTCATTGGTCAGAACCTAGTTCTGTGTTCATCCCAACTGCAGGGTAGGTTGAAAAATACAGTACTTCAGTTGGCTTTGTTGATAGCAAAATAATTGCGCCAAGTCCGTAATCAACAAATAAAGGGAAAAGGCATACTTATTGGCAGCCAACACTAGCAATCTAACCAATATTATTCATTTTTGATTAATCTTTCAAAAAAAGATACATCAAAGGGTCTCATCACAATCGTCTTTTTAGCATATTCTCCCTATACATTAAGTGGATTTTCTGTTTCCCTTCTGTGTCTATTTTCAATTAATTTCTGTTTTCAAATTACAAAGATAACATTTCCTCGTCCATATTGTGATTCTGTTTATTACAGATTTTCAGATTCATGACCACTCTATCTTGAAATTCACTCCAAGCACAGCAACGCTTAAGCATCTAATACCTTTCCCTTGAATTCAAAGTTGTCTGAAACTAATATCTAGCTTCACTTTTATTCCTTAATAAATCGTTGCCTAATCTCTAATTTTTTCATAAGTAATTCTGTTTCTGAGATATCTGGATTTCATTTTTAACTGAAGTTGAACGTTTAGCTTTCAGAACACTAATTTGAAGTATTAAAATGTGTTCTTGTAAGAGTACTTGGTTTTCTGGTCCCTTGTTTCATGCTGATGCTGTTTTATGCTTTCTCACTTTGCTCATCCTTTGTTTTATATGCTGTGATCACAATTAACTGCACTTGGTTTTGTGTTGATCATTTCCAGTTATTTTGAGGGTACATATCATGCCTTTAATTTTATGAGAATGTTTTACACTAGTGTAAATTTAACACGCATAGTTATATTTAAGTATAATTTTTACCTTTAAAATGAAAAATGGGCACGTTTTACATCTCTGCTCAACTATTCCATTCAAAATGTGTTTTAAATAAGGTTGTATTTATGTTTAAAAGTAAATATTTTGATCATTAAATTTTCTATTATCTTATTTCTTTCATTAGAAACTGGTGTATTTTCTGATCTTCTCCACTTACAAGAATGTTTTTAGGCTGATTTCATACATGGGTAATAGCTTAGTTAGTGGGAATTCTTGCTGTGTTCTCTTTTCCCCTTTAAAATATCTAGATTTTTTTTTCTGCAATTTAAAGATACCAAAACGGTAACCCGGTCTAACATTGTGTGTGTGTGTGTGTGTGTGTGTGTGTGTGTGTGTGTGTGTGTGTGAGAGAGAGTGTGAGTGTCAGAGAGAGAGAGAGAGAGAGAGAGCGAGCGCACAAGAGAGAGCCCAATTTGGGGAGGGGCAGAGAGAGAGGGAGGCACAGAATCCGAAGCAGGCTCCAGGCTCTGAGATGTCAGCACAAAGCCCAACATGGGGCTCAAATCCATGAACTGTGAGATCATGACCTGAGCCAAAGTGGGACACTTACTGACTGAGCCAAACACATGCCCCTAACATTTGTTTCTCTAATAATTTTGTTAATATACTGAAAACTGCCTATGTTAAATTTTTCCTCAGATTTCTTTATTTGAAGGTTGGAGTTTGCATGATTATACTATACCTGTATGCATCCTGAAAGACTTCATTTTCCTTATCAATTCTACATTTATTTTTATTCCACTACAGCATTTCTCATTTCCTCACACAGTCTATACAACAGGAAACTAAGCATTCAGTTATGTCATAGGAATGTCATTTGTCAACACAAGAGATTGAGATTTTTATTTTAGTTTATGTTTTTGTTTTAAAACAGCCAGACTCTTGTGTGCATGCCCTTTTCATTATCATCAGTCAAGTTCCTGGTCATCCTGGCACAGACCGCAGAGCCCAGTCAACCACGTTGATGGGCACCATAAGGGCATGGTGGTAGGTAACATGTAGTATGCTAACACCATAGGTCAAGGGCTGTACATTGTAGAGGTTAGAGCGGCCCTTTGTGGGTCTTATACTTACCAGTATAAGGGTGAGTGACTATATATTTTATCTGGTCAAAGTAGCAGACATCAGCCACCAGCTATAGTGACCCAAACTAAATTTTATTCCCACCTCTTTCCAGGATAATGGCAGTTTTGTTTCAGGAGAAAGAACCAGTGCACATCCCTACCAGTTTGGGTTTCCAGTTTCTCCTCATTAACTGTCACTCTTCTGAGATTCAACAGAACTCGGAGGTTGTAAGTATGAAGTCTGGAATCACGATGCATGATTCAAACAGACTGTGTCAAACTTGCCTCAAGTCTTTGTAAAACAAGACTAACTACTTCACTGAGTTACCGTGCAAAGTGTCATGTTACAGAATGAAACAGTAGTGCCTGTCATGGAGAAAACCCACAGAAGTGTGAGCTGACATGACTATTTCATAAAAATACTCCAAAATCAATCCAATTATTCATTCAGGATACATGTAATGGGTTACGGTCTTCACTTTGCTTGGATGGGTCTCTCTTCACAGGTAGGAGAGACTTCCAGGATTGCTAACCAGGCAAGCTTCTGAACTGGAATTCACAAGATGACTTTGGTTATTGTGATGATGTAGACTACCCTTTTATTAACATTTCATTCAGAAAAGACAACCCTTCTCACTTGTTTGCTTTCTTAGTGTCATTAGCAATGCAGAGGTCACTTTATTCCCTTGACCAGAGTATAAGCAACATGATGCAGACATTAGTACTGAAGTTGCTATCAAGATTTCTGCAATATAGCCTGGCTACATTCATTTTTCAATGAATAAAGGGTTAGAGTAGTAAGTGATTAAAAGACAGAATCCATGTAACCATTCAAGGCTCTATTTTCCTACCTCTTTACCTAAAAGATTTCATCTGAAACTGATAAAACGCAGATTAAGGGGATATACAATCAACTTGAAAAAACTTGTGTAACTTTGGTAGAATCTAAAAGTAAAAATAGCCAACATATGGGTTTCATTTCTCTTAAAATACACAAGGTTTAAAATTAAAAGGAATAAAGTGCTTGGCAAACATGTTTTTTTAATTCAACAGATGGATGATTTTTCTACTTTTGCTGATAAAAGAAATTAACATTATGAAAATGTGCATTCTGCCTCAATTTTTGCCTTTTCTTGCACTTCGGTGAGAGAACTTCAAGTCCCTTCTGGCCTCTTCAGGTGTTTTGACAATAAAGATTTTATTTTAATGTTTTTTTTTTCTTGGCAAACAGGGCAATAGAACATATCCAAGTATGTATTTTATTAGATTATAGAGATCTGCGAACTTAAACAGGTTAATGATCATGACATTATAGCACTGACATTTCAATTTACACACCTATAAGCCACCAAATTACTGATGTATACATAGATCATATTTCAAAAGCTACTTAAACATCTTTTATTGAAATCATAATTACATTTACTTTTGGGATTGTGTTAAAATGACAAAATTAGTTTAAAGTTTCATTATCTGTTCTAAGAATACTATTCTTGATGATTCTCTAGTATTTTCTATAAAGTAATTAGATTTATATGAAAATAGAACCTTTTGAACTACCATGTCTGCAAAGGTTTTAAACATTCTCAAATCTCTTGTAGGTCTATTTTTCAGGTTAGTTTTCACAGTCTATTTTAAGATAATTCTATTTTGTTTTCTAGTTTCCTTGGTCTCCCATCAGAATAAGCAAACTTCTTCACATAGACCTAAATATAAACAGTTTTTGTCTACTGCACCTCAGTAAAGGTGGAAAAGTAAAATGGATGTCCATTAAAAATTTTGAATGATCCCTTTTTCATGTGATGTTGAATTAATGTATTTAGTAACTATTCACCATTGGACTATATATGCTCAACTATGAGATCGGGTTCACATGGATTCATGATACAAACCCATCTTCATTATTCTGTTCAATCTTACATGTCCAAACTCACTAAAAAATTAAAGTGTTAAATGATACTTAAATGATACATAAAATTGGCAAGGATTTAAACAAAATGATTATAGTTAACATTAACAATGATACATAAAAAAGAAATAACCATTGATGGTGGAAATTAGCTACAGTGCAATCTACACTGGAAATCAATTTAGCAGTATTTCTTAGTAGTTTAAGACACTTGAGAATTTACTCAGTAGTTTGGGTAAAGATACATTTAGCATCAGTGACAGGGTAAAATGCCTGGAATTACTGAGGTGTCCCCAATATTACAAAAGTTACATTATACTATATTTTTATGACAGTATTAAAAAGTAATGGGTTTGTGCATATGAAAAGATTTAAACATTTATATTTTTGAACTGTTAATCCTGCTAAAAGCTTACATGAACTATAATGACGCGTAGGCAAAGACTTACATTTAAGGGTATTCTACCCTTAGGCAAAAATTTTAAAGGTGATTCTTTAGATAAATGTATGTGGACCTCCTAAATAATCTAGAACCTGATAATTAAGATCCTTCTTTACAAAATACTTGATACTAGAAAAAATAGTATTTATAAAAAAGTTATAAAAAAAATCAAGAAGAACAGCATCTGCATTAATATTCAAATCTTGCACATCAGATGCCTAAGTACATGAATGCTCACCCAAGTAAAGTGCAAGTAAAAATACTGAGTATGTTTACTAGAAGCCAAAGAGACTTATTTGTAGCCTGACTCCATTTTTTAAAGTATGTATGGTTTTCAAATTTTTAACAATGTTAGTTTTATTATAAAATATAGTATTATGGCATAAAAACATTTGGATCAATTTCTAAAAACATATGCAAAATGATTGATAGCTTAGATAAAAATTACATAAAATATATTTTTTCAGATATTAAATTTGATTAAAATTATTAAGTTCTAATTCATTGATTTTCTTTCCTTCAGTGTTTCTACATTTAGTAACTAGAAATCTTCTGTAAGAAATGTTTATTCCTTCTCTCCTGGACTCAAGGCTATTAATCTTATTAGGGGGGTTATAATCTATTACACAATTTATTTTAACATGTCCTTTTAACATGCCCTGATACTTTGTTTGGCTTTTAGCACTTATTTAACTTTCTAGCACTATAACATGCTTGAGGCTCATTTTGGCGTATTTCCTGCTCCAACCCAAGAATCAGTTATTCCTCCAAGGAGCATAGTTTCTTTCACTGTAGAACGGCATCTGAAAACCAAGATCTTGTTTTCTTAGCACTATGAGAGCATTGCTGCTTCTAGGAACACTGTTATAACCTATGCAGGCAAAGTACACAAATGCTAAAATGTGGTCAAATTTTAACACACCTATCACTAAAATATTGTTGTGATAACTTTAACATATGCCCCCAAGTCTTTGATACCCCTTGTTTCGAGGTGTGAAGTTTAACCACCACAACCCTCTTGAGAATGGGCTGAACTTAGCTACTTCCTTCTAGTGATTAGATATATAAAGTAAAAAACAGTAACTGTACACAGGAGAATCCTGGCAGACACTTTCTTAACCAAATAGTAAAGGTTAACATGAACCCAAGTAAATCATATTAATGGGTTAAGAATACTTCACTGGTATTCTTCTACAAAATCTGCAGTGCCAGGTTAATCACAAGAAACATCAGAAAAACCCAAATCAAGAGATGCCAAACCAAAGTATCTAACCATCAGCCTTCAAAAGTGTCAAGGTCATGAAAGACAAGGAAAGACCAATGAACTCTCATAGGTTGGAAGACACTAAGGAGACATGAAGACTCAATGCAATGCAATGCAGTATCTTGAATTGGATCTTGGAACAGGAAAAGGGCATTCATGGGAAACCCAGTGGTATCCAAGTAACACCAAGTAGTTTTGTTCAAAGAATCTTGCAAGTTTTAGCTTTGTAGTTCTAATAAATGGACCATGGTTATAGAAGATGAAACCTTTAGGATAAGCTATGAGGGATGAATTCTGTACTCTGTGATTCTTCTGTAAAACAAACATTTAAAATCAAGCGTAAATTGCAAAGGGAGGACATTGTTCCATAATGCCAGAGTTTTAGCTAAAATGGTGCCATGCAAACCAAGGGCTGTCTGTATGTTTCTTTCATCCCTTACCATACAATCTAGAACCAAGTAGACAGTGAATAAATGGAATCTTCAGTCATTAGTTGTAATATTTTAGAGTAACAAAATTTAACATTAAAATATAAATTGAAGTTTTATTCTATAGAAATTTCAAAGTAGAAAGAGGAGTTTTCATATAATATCATAGGCCATAAGGAAAGGTAGAAAACCTGTGAAAAGACTGATTGTACTTCTGGGAACTCAAATGGGTAAATCATGTATGTGATGTTATCCCAAAGACAAGGATCTTATTTTTATGCAGCCCATCTTGGAGGTATAGAGACTAAATATAGCTTATATAGGAAGAGATGTCTTGCTGCAATACTGAATCATCCATCCTCTAGGTCTCCAGGATCAGATCACACCTTTATTTTTTTTTTATCCCCACAATGACTCCTAGTTCAATATTCTTTATATTGAAGGCTTTCAGTAAGTCCTTGCCGACTGAATGCTTTCATGATTTTTAGCCATTGAGCCAACAATGAACAATAGATGAAGAAATTGATGCAGCTTTTCTAAGATCTGTTCAGTTAGTTGTTCAACTATATTTTAAAAGGAAATGTGCATCTGTCACAGAATGGGAGAAAGGAGAAAATATTTTTCATTTTAAGAGCCTGTGTCCATTTGACTGATTCTAGTCAAATGTAAGAGGTTCAGAATGATTCTGACTTCAAGTGTCAAGCCCTCCAAGTATTTTTGTGTAAAGCTATCAAGTGCAAGCATGTCTCCTGCCTCAAAGAATTATGGAACTTTATCAGAGCATTTAAGAAGCATTCGGTGGTAGTGCTCTGACACATTGGTCCCATAAACTTGACTAAAGATAAAGCACTTAAAACATTTGGGACCATGTTTTAATGTTTCAAGTCTCACATAAACAAGAAAGTTCATCTTCTGATTAAAAAGCTTGGAAAAGAATATGCATCGAAGCAAAATTAACACTCAATAGTTACTAATGTCTCATGTTTTGTGTATTATTGTCAAGGTCAGACTATAGATTATATTAAGCAACTACTTGAATTTGTTACAGAATTATTTAGCTTTTAAGACTATGTTTAACATAAAGCTGGAATAACCTGCATGAAAAAGTTTTTATTAAGTTCTTCATTAAGCAAACTGACACAATTCACTTTTCTAAGTCTCCTGCAGATGGAACACTGAATTTTTTTCATGGCTATACAAAATATTTAGCAATGACTAATATATTTTGGCTCCAAAAAAATCAACAGAAGTTTTTAAAATTGACCTTGACACACAAAAAATCCTAAAAACCCAGTAGACGGCTCTAGCTCTTTATCATTAAGGCAAACCTGAAATCTAAATGAACAGAACCCAAAACTTTGATGCATGTGCACTGAATTATACACAAAAAAGAAATTTTGTAGGGAAAAAACCCTCATGATCTTCAAAGGTGTGATGTGGTCGAGCAGATGTTTGCCAGCTAGTTCCTTACAAGCAGAGAGGTACATTTTCTAAGAAGAAAGAATGTTAACACATGGTAACATTTCAATGAAATACACATATTTAAATTGCAAAGGTAAGGGGTTTCATCCACATTTGAGGCATCAGTGGAACGAAATGGGCAATTCAGTTCTGTTTCCCTAACAGTATTTGAATCGGAGAGGACCAGATTTGTTCATATGGTACCTATTTAGATCTGATATCTCACCTCATCCATTCTCCACCTTTACCTTCCTACTCTACCTCCTGTGAAGAAAATCCTTTTGCATTTGGGAAATCCCAGTGTTGTAACGGTTCTGGCATTGTATTTAGCAAAGTATTCCAAACGTTCTTGCCGTGAAGGCAATGATGTCTGTAAAGAGATGACTGTGCTTCATGCTTCTGTCTTCTTCAGACTGGGTAGACTGAAGCGGGGACTGAAACAAGCTCAAACAATGCAATCTGCTTGGATATAGTCTCCATATGTAAACCCAGGCAGAATCAAAAGGTAGCTTACAGATCTCCCATTTGATAACATTCAAAAACCTCATAGTACTTACACTCAAATAGTGTTAGAATTTGGTCAATACAAGAAGCTTTATCAAAGTATATATGTTGAGCAATGCCATATACAAAACTTTTTGGATTGACTCATCTGTATTTTTCCTAGCAACCAGATATAACACAGGAACATAGGAGGAAAAAATGAACCCCGATGAGTTTGGGTAGCATAGCCAATCCACTGATAATAGTGTGCTTTGTGCAGCATAATTCGATAAGGTAATGACTGTAGGGAGGGGACTAACTCCAGGGCAGCTAAGCAGCTTAGAAGGAGCTAAAGTGAAGCCACAGTAGCAGGGTAATGTAAGTGTTCAATAATTGACCTGGGACACTTTAATGATGGAAGCTCAACTTAACTGTTAAGGTAACATTCCTCTTGAGTGCTTGAGCTTTTCCAAGTAGCCATAGAATAAAAAGATAGCCTTCGCACGTACTATCAAGTAGTTAATAGCTACATGCAAGTTATTTTAAAGATACAGCACAGTAATAGCAACAATAATTTTTTAAAGACCACAAATTGCATGATTACATTTCTTTTTAAAAAAATTTTATGTCTTTATTTTGAAGAGAGAGCAAGCAGGGGAGGGACAGAGAGAGAGAGGGAGACACAGAATCCGAAGCAGGGTCCAGGCTCTGAGCTATCCAGCACAGAGCCCGACGTGGGGCTCAAACCCACAGACTGTGAGATCACGACCTGAGCCGAAGTCGGATGCTCAACCGACTGAGATGCCCAGGCGCCCCAATAATCTTTTAAAAATATACTGGGTAAGAGCATCAGTGAACTCATAGAATTCAACATGTCAGTTGGTTGGCATAAAGGCCTGATGGGTTTTACTCATACAGACCTAGAACCTGTAACAAAGAATACATTTAGTATATATATTGTGAATTAATCATTTTTTCTTGAGCTATACCAGATACCGAGCCAACCTAACTTCTACACAAACTGTTTACTTGGTTGATTCCCTGGAGGTCTTCAAAGCAAGGATGACACCAAGTCCATGTGCATCTGTCTCCTCCGGGCTGGCTCACATTGGCTGGCTCTAGGACAACCAACACCACTACCAAACCAAAGCATGGACTTTCAGGCCAGAGCGTCTACATTTCACCTCATGTCAAAAGCTCACCACAGGTCTGGAACACATATTATTGAGCAGTGCTCTGGCTGCTGGGTGGGGAAAGAGAAAAGGTATAAATGCTATGAAATATGGTTTTAAAAAGATGTTTTATTCCTCAAATTTCTATCACAGCCATTGTTCGCACGTACCACTTTCACAGGACGGCTCAAGGGGCAATAGTAAGATTGGTAGGGGGCATGCTTCAGTCCCTGTTGATTTAGCAAAAAAAAAAAAAAAAATAGCAATTATGTTCAATGCATATTTCTATTAGCTATTCCAAAAAGGAATTTATGAGAAACATATAATTGGGGAATGTCATTATGAACTGAAGTTAGAGAGGTTTTGGTTGGTGAACTATTGTACTTGGAAGAATATGTTATAAGACCCTTGACAAAAAAAAAAAGAGCAACTAGACTATAAAACTGACTGAGCAAATAAAGTATAAAAAGACCCGAGTCAAGTAAGTAATAAAAGGCTTTTAGTGCCAAGACATTGACTGGAGTCCATTAAGAAGAGGAAAGGAGGGGCACGCCTCGGTGGCTCAGTCGGTTAAAAATCCAACTTCAGCTCAGGTCATGATCTCACAGTCCGTGGGTTCAAGCCCCACGTCAGGTTCTATGCTGACAGCTCAGAGCCTGGAGTCTGCTTTGGTTTCTGGGTCTCCCTCTCTCTCTGCCCCTCCCCTGATAGTGCTCTGTCTGTGTCTGTCTCTCTCTCAAAAATAAACATACATAAAAATTTTTTAAATAAGGAAAGAAGAGGAAAGGAGACTGGAGCTATAGGTGTAGGGCAAGTAGTGTATAGTATTTCAACTCAGTATGTAATTCTACAGACACGAAAAAAGCAGATGAACATAATTTTAAGAAAAAAAATAGATGATCAGCAATGCAGAAATACCTAAGAATTAGTGATAATCTTTGCTGAAAATAAAATCTTTTAAGCTGTAAGTTCTACCACAGGTGTAAAGCAAAATATGTTCACAGATATGGATTTATATGTACAATAAAAGTGCACATAGAATGTTTTCATGGTAAATAAGATCAATTTCTATACATAAATGAAAACCACAGAGCTTAATCATGGATGGTATGTGCCTTGTTAAATGTGGATACGACCAGAGAAGGGAATGAGAAGTGAAGAAACAAACAGTAAAGCCAAAAGTGGTTGTAGAGATTAAAGCGACATAATTCAAAAGCAACATGATAAGCTATGACAGTCATTTTAATTACAAAACAGCAAAAAAAAAATCAGCAACGGTGCTGACTTTCAAGGTTCTGTGTCTGCCTAGCAATGCATAAATCATCCTGAAGTCTGCTTTGATCCACTAAGTAAGAACTACATAAATGAATAAGGAATACTTCAATTGCTTCACTTTAAGAACTAATTCTACACAATATAGAGCCAAGACAAGTGGTCACACCAAGAGGGGACTTGATATGGGAAGTTTTAACTGTATACTCCTCACACCACAAAAATATACCACCTCAGTATAGCAGTGATCTTGGTCTGCTAACAGAGTACAAAACAAATCTCACAGCTTTTTCTTCCATCCACATTTTTGGTTCTAAATCCATCCTAGATTGAAAACAGATCCATCTTTAAGCATAATATAAGTCTAATCAGACTAACTGCCCAGTGTATGCAAGTTTATTGACTGTTTTTGCATAAGCTCTCATTGACAATGCCATGTGATACTTCTGCCCTTGTGCATTATCTATAAAGGATGCCAAATTCATCCTTCTCCTCATGGGACCCGATCATCTGCAATATTTCTGGTAAGAAGAGGTACACTGAACACTGTACACTCCTAAAAAATGTTTACTTTTTGTACGGTTGAGGTAGACATAGAGAGGACAGCCAAAGTCCATAAATGGAGCCTTAGGTTATAGTCACAAAGTCCAAAAAGGTGGTATTAAGAAAATTTACTAATGTAAAACTTGCAAGTAGTGTCTTTGGAGCGCTATCCACAGGAGCTCACATTTACATGTCGAACTCTCTTCTATCAGAAAAAACCCATAGGAATATCAATGGCCAACTCTTCCAAGACTTGATGGCATTGGACAGTGAAGGAAAACAGTCATTACAAAGTACCTACTCTGTGGTGGGCAGTGAACAATCTGGTAAGTGCATAAAATCTCCTCTCATTTTCTCAACAGCCACCACGGTAGACAGTAGCCTATGTTATCAAGACAACAAGCTAAAGGAAGCTAACATTCCCAGTGCCATATGCCAAGAAATAACCCAGTACAGATTAGAGCTCGCCCTTTTATTCCTGATCCCGTATCCATTCTTGCTCAACAAATAGCTGATTCCCCAGCCTGACCTTGTGATAAACCATTCGTACATACACCTCGAACCCTGAAGGCTAACAGCAACCTGCACAATTGCACAACATTCTTGCAGGCATTAAGAAGAAACATGGCCCACAACCAAATCTGGTAAGAGTGATTGTGGTTATGATTGTTGAGTTTATAACAGTCAACTTAGAAATCTGAAAAGGGTCATTTCCTAAAATCTCAAGCATAAGTAAGACAATCCAATGTTTAGTCTTCTGTATCTTGAATAAACAGGTCACCAGATCCGTACAGAGAACCTCATCACCTGGGCTAAGTAGAATATTATTTTGGAATTTTCAGAATTTAAGAGAAACCACAAGGAAAGCTGGGTAACGATTAGCCAAAATACTTGATTCACTACTGACAAGAAGATCAGCAAGGAATAGAAGGTATCCAGCGCAATACAATACACTGCTTAAGAATGGATTTAAGAAAGGGGGCCTCTGGGTGGTTCAGTGGGTTAGCATCCAACTCTTGGTTTTGCCTCAGGTCATGATCTCACAGTTTGTGAGTTTGAGCCCCACATTGGGCTCTCTGCTGGCAGTGTGGAGCCTGCTTGGGATTCACAGAGAGAGCCTCCCTCTCTGCCCCTCCCTCCCTCCCTCTCTCTCAAAAATAAACACACATTAAAGTTTTTTTTAAAAGAATGAATTTAAGATATAAAGCTGTAAACCCAAAGGGATCAGAAGGCCACACTGGACACCACAAAAGGACATTTCATTATTACAAAACTGTGTAATTTATAAGGAGATTCTAAACATAGCTCAGTGTTTTGGTGATTTCAATATCTAGGCTAACAAAACTTACATGTAATATGTATGTTTCAAGAAAAAAGTAA
>CM053567.1:8168178-8239737 GCA_028646485.1 Cryptoprocta ferox | reverse complement strand
TAAAAGAATGAATTTAAGATATAAAGCTGTAAACCCAAAGGGATCAGAAGGCCACACTGGACACCACAAAAGGACATTTCATTATTACAAAACTGTGTAATTTATAAGGAGATTCTAAACATAGCTCAGTGTTTTGGTGATTTCAATATCTAGGCTAACAAAACTTACATGTAATATGTATGTTTCAAGAAAAAAGTAATCTTCATAATTTAAAGAATAATAGTATATAATTTCATGTAAGAAACAATTATCAAGCCACAGGGCTTGCTTAGAATGGAAATAAATATTTGCTAAAAATGAGAGGTAAAACGAATACGGATTTTTAATTAAAAGTGACAGCAAGACTGGGGGGAGGCAAACAAATAAGGATCTCCAACACCCTCATCAGAGCTTTAGAACTACTTTGTGAAAATATCCTTGAGAGGTGCACAAAAAGTTGTCCAAATTCAATAACAATACAAAATTACACGACAAATACAGAGAATATGTTACTTGCAATGAATAAGGTTTGAGATTATAAGCTACTTATATAGCTTAATATGCAGACATATAAAGTAATATGATTTATAAAAACAGTTTCCTGGGAAAGCCACTGTTGATATCATTTAAGTGTATAGTATGGAACAGCTTGAAAATAAATTTATAATAAATTTATATTTATCAGCAGTGTGAAAAAATTAACCATTAGAAATAGGACTTTTTGTCTTTCGTTTTTGTTTTCCCACTGTGGTGGTGGTGGAATTTTCCTAGAGCCACTGGGAAAATGATCTTCTAGATGATTCTATTGCATTTCATAAGGGCAGACCTTAGTCATAGAACAAAGCAAAATGACCTGTAATCTTGGTTGCATGAGATCTGTTCTGAAAACACACCTGGTAACTAGCTGTGCAGTGGAGAGTCTTCACGTTGAGATCCAGAGCTTAGCTTAAATAGCTGATTTCCTTAGACATAAATGATTAATTACATAATTAAAAGTGATTTCACCAATCTTATTTTATGAAATTTCTAAAATTAACCATGGACATTATGTAAATATTTCTGCAGAGAGCTAAGTGCCTGGATAATTGCACATTGTCAGATACAGTTTTATTCTGTGAAAGTTTGTCTTTGAAATGCAGACAGTCTCCTCTATCTCCAGTATCTCCCTGAGCCTCCATCCACAAAGACTGGGGATATACAGCCCTTCTCCATTTCAGATGACTGGGGCCTTCTATTTGCTACAATTCTTTAGAGCCCGTCTAACCTGAAATGAGGCACACTATAGTTCTATATATTTGTAATTGTTTCTTTTATCAGCTAAAATGAGAAAGTTGACCTCCTACAATAAGAATATCTGCCCCATAGGCTTGATGGAGCTCAAAATGTCGTGACTATTAATGCATCTGTGGTTCAAGGGCATAACATTTGTCCATCTTCAGATCAAGAAAGAAAATACAGAGCATGAACATATTGGGTGTCAAGAAGTTAAAGGAAAACATTATCTAGGTTGCAATTAGATTTGAAGGACCCACTTGATTTTGCAGGTAAAGTACCAAGGAAGGCAAAGAACTCATTCAGTGTCACACAGCTAATACAAGGTATAGATATGTGTGTGTGTAAATACACACATCCTGACTTCTACTTTTAAACCATATTTAATTCCCCTATCCCATCTAAGAACTGGAAATACTGATGATCTGCCTGCTGTGCTATTCGCTGCCCGCTCCAAATCATTTCCATTGTGTTATTTGTACAGAAAAATACCAGTGAGTTAGTAGGGCAGTATCATCACCAAAATGTTGAAGGCTTTCCCATGCATCATAATAGAAAACACTACTAAGGAGCTGATCTTCCTAATGTAAGCAGAGATGTAAACCTTTGTCAGTTGGAAATGTAGCCTTTACCAAGGTAACTGTACTCTTGAACGACATATGTTCCCAAAGCTTTCAGAAGGCCACACAAAGCAGTGTCTGATTTGGTAGCAATACTCAATGTGGCAGGCAGAAATGTCTAAAATACCCAAGAGTCCTGTTCTGTATAATTCCTCTGTCCATGAGTGTGATTGGAAATATGCATTTAACTCTTATTGTTAGGTTACAGTATATGACAAAACGAAAAAATCTTAGATATAATCAAGGTTTCCAAATTAATTATTAAGATAATTGTCTACAGTGGGCCTGTCCTAATCAGGTGAGCCCCTAAAGGACGGGGCTCTTCCTGAAAAAAAGATTCCAGAGAAATAAAATTCTGCTTCTGGTTTTGAAGGAATAAACTGCCATTTCCTGTGAGAGCCCATAGAGGAAGACCTGCAGCAAGAACTGGAGATTATCCTCTAGGAGCAGAGAGTGGTCTCCAGCTGACACCAATAACACTCATCTCAGTTGCATAGTCACTAGAATATGGCTTCTGTGAATAACAAGTGAGCTTGGAAGACACCACCCCCAACCTTAGATGAGAGCACAGTCCAACCAATGTCTTGATTCTAGCCTTGTGAAACTGAGCCCAAGAGTCATGCTATATCTGCATTTCTAACCTAGGTAAAGTAGAGTGTGTGTTTATTAAGCCAGTAAGTCGATGAAAGTAAGGTCCACAGCAATAGAAAACTAGTACATTACGGGACTTTCAACCCCAAGAAAGACATAATGGTAGCCTCATGGGTAGAATGGGGTCGGATGGAAGCCAGCCAAATAAAATAGTCATTCAAATCTGTCTTGCTATAGGTCCAATGGATCCAAATGAACCACAGGTCCCCAAATGGTTGATTGGAATGGATAGATATAGCAGTTTCCATAACCCCCCCATTGATATACTGACTCTGGATTAAGAGTCAACATAGGAAGAAGGACCCAGTAGAAGCCCTGGAAACTGCCACTCTTTTTCAGATCCTGATTAGTAAATTGAGAGCAATACTGCATCCTAGGTGGTTTTGAAAAGCTAAGCAATACCCTCAAACTTAAATCATTCAAGTATTGGGATTACCAACATATTGGGGTTGTTTTTTTTTACATATTTTTTAATGTATTTATTTCTCAGAGAGAGAGAGACAGAGAGAGCGAGCGAGCACGTGGCAGGGGGAAGGAAGGGAGAGACACAGAATTGGAAGCAGGCTCCAGGCTCTGTCAACACAGAGCCCGATACAGGGCTCGAACTCACGAATGGTGACATAATGACCTGAGTCGAAGTTGGATGCTTAACCAACTGAGCCACCCAGGCCTCCTCCAACATATTGTTTTTGATTTCACTTTTATGTTCCCTTCATCAACCAGATGGGTAGCAGAGGATGAGAGAGAACTAGAAGCAGCTGAACCAAGTGGAAATCCTTATCACAGCTGCTATGCTGCAAGTGATACAGGCCATGTAATTTGTAGCAGAGAAATATACCAGCGGCCAACAGTTCCCAATATGCCGCTGTGCCCATGGTCAGTGGGTATCTGACCATGGAACCCTCAGTGACTCCCAAGTCAGAGCTGCCCATGAGATAAGTACCCTCTTTACGTCTAAGCCTTTAGATCACTTAGCACAAATCCTCCATGTAATGATAACAGTATGTCAGTAATCAGGCGCGAGTGGACCCAAGTGTCTCCCTAAGCTTTGTGTATCGGACTCAGAGCCTTCATGCCTCCTAAGTCTTGGAGTGACACCTCTTTCTCAAACTATGGTTTTGAAGAAGCTCTTGTAAACAGCATATAAAGGGAAGAAAAACCAGATCTGTTTCACAGACGGTGAGCTTAGTGTGTTTGTGTGAGAAGCACATGTTGCTCTTGTGTTGCTCCTACAGACTCATTTAGAGGTGGTTTTAGGGGTAACTGTGAGGGTTTAATGCTATATGCACTAAGCTCTCTTTGTAGAGGGGAAAATAGCTTGAGGTAAGTTGATACATGAAGTCCTAGGCAGGGACAAAGGTCTTGGCTGTTTGGTCATGATTCTTCATATATCAAGATTAATATGGGAAACAAGGAGACGTGGGGAACAAACATACAAATAGGCATTTGGGATGAACTCTGAAATGTGAGAATATTTGTGTCTCAGGTCAATGTCCACCAGAAAGGATCTTCCACAGAAAAGGTTTTCCTCCTAGTTAACAAGATCATTTGCCTGGCACTTTCAGGCACCCCTGTCCCCAGCCACCACAGTACTTGTGTGACAGGCTAGGACAGAGACCATGCATGCACATAATAGCACAGGCTTCTTCTCACAAAGGTTGTGCTTGTGCTCACTCCTGAACACTTCCTCTGTCATCAGCACAGATTGCACTGGTGGTAGTAATTGACTTGAGTATTGTGAGTATCTAGGATTGTTAGTACCTACTGGAAAAGGAGTCTGAAACCTGGGGAAGTTTCTGGGCCTCTCTTGGTAGCTCCATGCCTGTTGACCCAAGTGAAAGGGAGAGCATAGCATTCAGGCCCTGATAAGAGACTGAGTCCTTCAGAGATGAAATCCTGCCCCTCCACTGTCATTAGCACAGTGAAATGTTGGCCAAGAGTGAGGGAAACCTAACACGGATGATGGAAAAGGGAGGTCAGTATTAACTATAGCCCCTGACCGAGGCAGCAGTGGGGACTCAGATTTGTTCCACTTACTAGATGTAAGCAATATTTTCATGAAACTCTGGCTGTCTCCCACCATGCAGAGCTGGTGACCGAAAAGATCGATCTGAGCAGCACAAAGGGCAAACAGAACACAGAAGAGAAGATGCTTCTGTTGCCCCTTATTCCCTTGGCCCAGGTCTCATTTCAGAGATGCCAGATCAAGCAATTTCATGCAAATTGACCCTCAGACTGACAGCATTCCACATCAATGGCTTTTCGGAGTCCCTTTGGCCCTAAACTAGTCCATTACAGAAGTGTGGGGTGGTCAAAGTACGAGGCAATCCTCAGCCAACGAAGGATGAGAGTTAGTGCTCAAGGCTGCAGCCCACAGACCAATCTGAGAAGCCTTCTGTGTGTTTCTCCAATGTCCCTGCAGAACTCAATTCTGCAGCAACGACACTGACAACGTACCACTGCCTGTCCTTCCTGTTTCTGTCCGCTTCAGCACTCCTACTTGGAGTCAAGTCTCAAGCACTCTGCCTGGGACTCAGACTCACTTTCAGAGATGCAACTGAGAGACCTACATTTCATATAAACTCGCTAGATATTAAGAATGATTCATACATACTTATTTACAATACTAGTATTATTGAACTCATACCGGATACGTGTGTACTATGTATGTACATTAGCATATGTAAATAAGATTATTCCTGAGTGAGCTGGGGTTTAATTAACAGATTAAATTTTATACTGAAATACATCTGTCCATTAAAAGTCTTCAAGTATACAATTATCCATCTGCTGAGCTGACATTTTTCAGCCTGACATTTAATATTGTCACAAACAGGCAAATAGTTCTACTGAGCCTTGTGTAGTGTTTCTAAGGCAGAGTCTCCAGGCAGAAACTTTTTAATTAAAGTTTGATTTAATGAAAATTATGATTCACAAAAACAACTGCTTCAAGCAATATCAAGTATCCAGACTGGAAATAAATGTGTAAAGTTGTAATCAGAGAGGTTTCAATCACCTCTAAGTTTGTGCAACAGCCAAGTACGAGTGTCAGACCTCTCCCACTACCAATTTCCTTGTGTCTACAACCTCGCATTGCTTGTCAACAAGCCAATTTTCCTTTTTGGAAGTGAGGGGTGCTTTTAATTCTTGCTGTATTGTTTTCAATGTTAGATTCCCCACAGTGAGTTGCCCACAGTAATAATAAAGGGAATACTAGCTACCATTCTGTGAGCTCACAGGATTGTAGTAGCTGATATTTCACACCTATTTTCCCCTATGTAATTTTCATACCATCTCTGTAAAATAAAGTGATCATCCCATTTTCTAAATGAAGAAATTATCATATACGGATATGAAATGAATATATCCCATAGCATGCCCAATGGTAGCAAGGATAAACCACCCAGCAGTCTGCCCCCTAAATATTCATGCCTAACAACTAGACAGTTGTGACTCAAAAATACACATATTTTAGGCAGGTGATTATTCAAATCTCAAGGTTTAAAAATAATATAGTTGTAATCTATGCAATTTTTTACTATCCTATATTTTGCCTTGCCAAAGTAGTTTATAACCTTCACGATTAATATTGGCAGGATTTTTTCTTCCAATTTCTTAGAATAATTTACTTATTATACTCCTCTAATACCATGACATACTTTTATATGTCCAATATTAAGACTAGGCTTCATTTTCCCTCTAAATCAAGAAAGTTATTAAATACTTAGGTCAAAAGACCAATCCTCATGACACCACTCAGTAAAATTCCCTATACTGACACTCTATTTTAACTGCCAACTCACATTCCATTAAACCTATCCATATTTAAGACCATAAATACTACTGTGGTGTTTACCAAGTTCTTTTGATGAAAATTATGCTGTTTTGGCTATAATTAATAGACTGTAGGTCTTTTCTATATAGTTACAGAAATATGCCAATAAGAAATTAGGTTCTCCTGAAATTACAAGAAACAATTAGGCAAAACCATCTGTGGAGTTTAAAAACTACTCGAAGAAGGAAGGAACTGATTTATGAGGAAATGTCTTAGAAGCTGAATAAGCTGGTACCTGAAGAGAGATAAAAGTAATAATACAGCGGAAAGCTCTAAACACCATTAAGAAGAGAATGATTTGTCATCTTGGCTGTCACTGCATCTGAGAATACTGCAGTACTGCTACGTGCCAAGAACAGTTTCCCCGACTTCTGCGGTTCTAGATCCTGCTGCCTGGAAATGTAACCCCCTGATAGGAGGAGATGGACAACCTTGCCATGTATGTAATAGGGACCAATTCCCATGAACACACTTCATTTCATTAAGCTTTTTGAGGCTCTCTATGAATCACTCTTACTACTGACTGCCATTTAGATAGAACTAATTCAGTGAAAAGGTGAAAAGGCTTCACATAGTAGGAAACAAGTCAACTTATATCTCTGCTAATTCTAACGTGGGACACCACTTTTACCCAATTCTCAGAAGGATGACCTCGGTGCAGCCGAGTCAACTCTCCCCTAGAGTCAGTAGGGCTCAGACAGGGGGATGGAACCGTGGGTCAGACAGCAGTGAACGGTGAACAAAACGTGCTGTAGAAAATATCACACTAACTAAGCTAGTACAGACATCAAACACCTGGAAATCCAGATATGCCTACCAAACACAGAAAAGAGACAAACGGAATGAAAACAACTGTAAAAGGTTATTTGTTTTCCTAGGGGGTAACTAAGTGAAACAAATTGGATTCCTTTGCAAACGTAAACAATGATTCAAAACAAAAATTGAAACCCTATATACAAATTTGTGAAACAAAAGAAAACAAAGACCTATTTAAGCACCAATGCCTTAAAAAGATACAATAACAGTTCTATGGAAATCTGAAGAAACATAAGCCCAGGCACAGAGCCAGGATCCAAGAAAGGGGTGTCTGTGGGATTCAAGGAATTTTAGGGGAGAAAAAAATTACCTTTAGAATTTTTTTTTCAAAAATCACAAAAGATAATCACTCATCCTTTTATGTTCTAATCTTTAATTTAGTAACCATGCTCAAGTGTATTTACATATTTGTTTAAGTCATAAGGTGAATTTTAACTAGTTTCTATTTTAGAGAATTACATCAAAAATAAATGAGATAGGAGACAAAGCGTGTGGTGTTGGCACTATCTAGTAGATATACTAACCTACACAGGTGATACAACTGTACATAAAACACACGCATGAGAATATATAAATTGTACATATTTATACAGTTTTAGTATGTGTAAAAAGAGGTTTAAAATCACAAAACCTTTATGCTGAGCAACTAGCCGGTCACAAAAGAGTAACTACCTTAGGAGTCATTTTATATGGACGTCTTTCACAGACAAAACTCATCTATGGTGATAGAAAACCTAACAATGGTTGCTTCTTGGAGGAACAAATATGGTCCAAAAAGAGTAATGTCAAAAAATAGTCTATGTTTTGACCAGGATGTGAAATAAGCAGGTATATACTTTTGAAAAAACTCATCTGACTGTACACTTAAAATATGAAGATTTCACTGTGTATAAATTATTTCTGGATTTAAAAACATGTAATATTCATACAATTCACAGTATATAAAAACCAAATTAAAAATATGTAACAGAAAGACAAATTAAAATGACCTATTTTTCATTTGAATTGTGACTGTTTATTACCAAAAATATCTTACCAACTTGATATACCACTTTTACTCACAACATATTTCATGTGTCTGTATGTGTCGGCAGGAACAGTCAAAAGCAACCCCCTTAAGATCATGACCCAAAATAATTTCACTTATTAAACCCTTTCTCATATGTAAAACCATTACTTCAGTTTTTTACGCTGAACTTAAATGTCAAGCTCGATACATAGACAACTCACAAGAACAGATACTGTTCTTGATGTGATTATACAAAGCTTTAAATTATCACTGAAGGGAAGACCTATGATATGTTCCTTTGATTCATAATCATTCTTCCTTTTTTGGTTTTCCCATTATATTTTTTATTTAACCTTACAAATGTAAGTGTCACTTTTCTAGGAGGAAGCTGGTGGCAAGGTCATTAGACTGTTGGATGGATTTAATGCGAGCCTCTAGGAAATATGTGAACCTGGTGCATTTAACAATCTTCACCTTGAATGAATTGCTTGTTACATACAGATAACTCCAAGTAGAATCTCTGGCTGTTAAATGTCTATTGTCCCACTGAACTGTTTCTCAAATTATGATTCTCTGAGCTCAAGTTTCAGAAATATAAATGAATTTCAAAAGGTAACTCAATGTTTCATAAAAATTGTTTGATAAAAAAATGAAATATAAAAATTCTAATGGAATTATTCAACATTGATTACTATTTACAGAAAGTAATTATTTGACCTTTTACAATCATGAAGGACAAAGGGCAAGTCAACTGTTCACTGTATGGTACTGAGAAAAATGTCTATCAAAGGTATTATTTCAGTAGCATCCTCAATGTCAGTGTTTCAATCCCACAAATATACCTTTAACTGTGTGCCCCGTTAAATTTACCACTCTTACTATATTTACTAGTTTTTTTTTTTTTAACAGACAAGTTTCAAAGCCATTTCTTTCCAAAGGCACTTTTTGATTCATTTTTCACGTCAAATTTGCTGTGGACATACAATTTTCTGCATGAAAACTTAGTTATCTTTAAATCCCGTATATAGGGAAGTTGAGCATGAAAGATTCACTAGAGAAATCACAGGTGTATTGTTATATACTAGTTATGACTGTTTTGAAAATGTCACCATCATTTCTATAGTAAGCAACCTATTTTAGGATGGCTGCTTTCCATACCAAGCACTGACAGAAAACTCAACATCTTGAAATAAGAGGGGATATTTTCCTTAAAAGTTTCTGAACATTTTAACTCCTTTGTATACCCATATATTTTTATTAATCTATCTTTCACTTCCTCACCTATATAACATTTTGGCAAAAGAAATTATGAATAGGTATATGTGACATAATGCACACTTGCGTCAAACATTTAGAAATCTTTGGAAAAGGCAACCCATGAAATGAAGTCATCTTCATACAGCGTAGACAGCGGTAACATTGAAGGTCATCTCAGGAGAACAAGGCTTTGTACCTCCATGGACCTGGTCTACCAGCAAAGCATTAACTGCATGCAAATGATTTACCAGCAACACAGTCCTCCTTGCGAGAGTAAATCATTTCATCCTTTTTCCTTCTGTATGTGGCTATAGAAAGCTTTCTGCTTGACACTGAATTAACAGTTCTAGCAGGCAAGATTTTGCAGATTCGAGTAATACCTACAAATCTTTCACAAGACATCAAGACTGCCAAGGACTCACGTAGGGAAAGTCAAATCAAAGCGTGACTTGGTTGTTTCTGTGAGGGTCTACACAAGGGTGGAAGTGGTTTCCATTTCTATGCAATGGCAGCAAGTAGGTAACAGAGCCCAGACACCAAGATGAGGAGATGAGGGCTCTTATGAGGATCTGTGTCAACTCACAAAGACCCTGAATCCCTCTGTCTGGTTTTCTATTAGTACAGTCAACTTAATTCCTAGGAGCCAACTTCAGAGGGATATTGTTAGGAGAAAAAGTCAAATGACAGAGACAGAAGTCTATTTTCTTGATTGTAAACATCACCACCATATGTTAACTGTACTGGGTGACTGAAAAATTTGATTCCACTTCTATTTGTTTCCCTTTTGGCTCATTCCTCATTTTCTCATCTGTAAGGGGAGGGGAAGTTCATGGACTCCTGTAGCTCTGAAGTTCTAAAATATTAAGTGGCATGTGGTAGTCAAGAGAAACTTTCAGAGAATAAGAAGCCTACAGTCTCTTCCTTTTTTTTTTTTTTCTAAAAACAGAAGGAACAGCTTGAACAGGTTAAGTAATAATAAAAATAGTTCCTAAATCCTATCAGTGTACATTTACACTATATTCATATGGTCATTTAAATATCAAGTTCCAAGTTGCTAAGAGGCTTAATTGTTCTCACCACAACAAAGAAATTATGTGTGGTGACAGAGGTATTAGCCAAAGCTATGATAGTATCATATCACAGTGAATGAATATATCAAAACAATACATTGTACACCTTAAACTTCTGTAGTGTTCTATGTCAACTGTATCTCAAATAAATAATGTGATGCCTTCATTAATGTCAGGCTCAAATGACTCTTTAGTGTTCCAAAACCCAAAACCAAACATTCCACCCCCTCCAGTGAAAGGTATTCTTCAGAATGAAAGCATAAATTACATTCAGGCTGCTTCAAAACAGAAAGTCATAAAACTCATATACCACTGCACGCACGCAGCATTGAGATTTCAAAATTTGCTTCAGATGTAACTCTAGTTACCTCTTAGGACAGTTACACTCACTTTTAGATCATATCCTGAGAGACAGCCCATTTCAGACTCATACAGTAGCAAAAACACCAAATAGTAAAAACGCAGCATACAAAATTGTATACACAAAAACACATATACACAGGCTGCCTTTGCTTGGCTTGGCTCTAATGTGCTTGGTTTCATTTACAATGGTTGTAATTAAATAACACCAGTACCTAACAACATTTCAGGTTTCAGTTCCCACATTATAATCATGATGAGTAATTGTATTCAGTACCGACTTAGCTGCTAGCCCTTCCATCCACAAATCCCGATGTCAATTACAGACGTTCATCAACGTCAGTGCCCTATCGCAACTAGCTCAAAGTTTGCTGGCAATTCATCACCATGCTTCTGTTAGTTTTCAGACAGGAAAGCTTGTAGTGGTTTTGTCTCCCAGTGATATCCCTAGGTAGCATTTCTACACAAGTGGACAATTCCAAGAGGAAGCAGCTGATAAAAATGGAAGTGCAGTCAGGAAACACACAGGAATGCTAGAAGTTAGAATGAACTGTAAGTGGAGATCTAGAAGAAATTGACTGTGGGAAATGATCATGGCTGCTGGTTCAGAGACTCTGGACATAGAGCCAGAGAAATGTAGTGAAGGTGAACTTAGGGACATAAATGAGTAAAGGATGAAGATGTACCCAAGGAAGACAAGTGGATAAAAAACATCATATTCAAGTAACTCAGCAGTGTCTCACAACATTGATGGCACAAAGGCTAAATTATTTAAAATGGATCAAAACTCATAAATGAGCATGATAATCAGTGTAGACATAGAAGAGAACATTCAAGTACCCTTCAGAATTATTCTTGGTAAGTCCTTGCCAAAGAGCCGGCTGTCCCATACAACCTTACATGTAGCAACCAAATACTCCCTTCCAATTGGCAAACCTGCTTCTGAGGCAGGCAGTGTAGGATACAGAAAATATATGTAGGACCCAGAAAAGGAGGCATGCAATGGGCCCAGAGATTTCTCTGCTCCACACTTACCTAAGATGTGATCAACTCCTCTGTGTGAAGAGATGAAGGTCACCATCAGAGTAACATTCAGAACTCATTTTAGTTTGTTAGCTACAATGAAAACAGAAATGAAAACCATCAATGGTCCATTTTTCAATGTGTCAAGTTACAGTGAACTAAAAAGATGTTTGACTATTCATCATCTTCCTGTATATTGGCAAGTAACAGTGTGGGAGGATTTCTTCTTTAGACCAAAGTTGATAAAGGTCACGGGAAAAGTTAAGATTTTCCCACTGATTAGTAAGATCAGTTCGCAGTTTGCCTAATTTTCATGGTTCCAGAGTGCCATTCAGAGGAATGCACGTATCTGTGCATAAGTGCGCCTGGGTGGGGAGCAAGGGTGTGGGAGCATATTCTCAAGGATAATGAAAACCTTGAAGGAAGATTAGATCAAGATATTCTTGACATATACGAATATTCATACCCATTTTCTTCCCATTTATTAATTTCCATAGCACATGGTAGACAAACCCATGATTAACATAGGTTTCTTCCATAAAGTTCGTGTCTCTGCTTTCCTATCCTTCAAGGTGACATCTCCACCACCAAAGATGGATTTAACAAGTTTATTTTTAGCTCTCCATATGGCTGACTTAATGCTGCTCTAGCTATTACAAGGCACATTAGTTTCTTGCCAGGATGTTTTTTATCATGGAAGTAGGCTTCAGGCCTAGCACACTCCATGATTTTAATGTTCAATACCTTTCTTTGCCTTTTAGAAATCTCTTTTCTTCAGCTTTGTTATTTTCTTACTATCTTTCCCAGGGGACTGCTGTTTTCAATCAAAAACATTTCTGTGGTATTTTAACACTTCTATCTACAATATATGATTATGTTTTAATTCTCTCCATGAAATCTGCAAGCCCTAACAATTTTGGCATACCTTCTACATTTAACCTATGTATTGTGTTCATATGTAGAAGGTCTATGGTCTTGTGCATTGAGAAACTTATCCTGTTAATCCCAAAGTTTTCCCAGCTTTTCTAAAGGGTTTTATACTTCTCATCCTTCCCAGATTGTATTTCTCTTTTATATTTTGTGTACAAAACAATAACACTTCCTTTTATAATCAATTTCACATTGTCATCAACAGAGTATTTATGCTAGGTAACTACCATTTTTAAATAAAAAGCTTCTAATGTCATCTACTACTGACTTATTTATAAATCCTATAATGTACCATACAGGGAATTTCGTTCACTTTATAAAGCTTTTGTGCTCCTTGCTTGTGCTACCATTAAAAGAAGATAAACGACAATAAGATACTGCTCAGAGTTATTATGATTTTATGAACAATCTACAAGGAAACCAAAATTGTGATACATAACTCAGTCCAACAAAAGGCAGTCATCTAAATTGTTCTGGGAACATTTCAGGCTAAGTTTTCAACCTTAGACAGAAACATCAGATCCATCTATAACTCTTTCTGAAACCTATTATCAAATGAGGAAAAATTTCCTAGCGGACTCCCTTATCTTACGACAAGGCTTTGACACTTGGATCAACTAATAATTGTAGCTGTTTCACATAAAAGGTCAGTTTTGACAAATGGCCTCTTGCACATGGTAAAAACATTCTTTCACTGTCAGGCTATGGTTTTATTCAGTAAATGCAATTGTACAATGAAAACCATCTTTGGACGGACCACAGTATAGGCACAGGGCATTTGGAGGAAAGCGTAAAGCTACAACTTTGTCTTAAGTTATCTTCCTAAAGACAAAAAGAAACACAACTTAGTCTAAAAAGACATAAGTAACAGTTACATGAATTATGAATAAGTCACCCTAGCTATGTAACAATAAGCCCCTGGTACCAATCGTAAGTAGATGAAGGGTCAAAAACCTGATACAATGGAGCAGTATCTTTATTATATGGTAAACAATGGGTAGTAAAAAGTACAAGCAAATGAAATGTCTAAAGTAGTGACCTTTTTACAAGTTTGGCAAATTCACATGTGTGGATTTTTTCATTTATGGTTGAGAAACAAACGTTGTATACAGATATGTTCTTCTCTAGTCCCTGAATATTTCTAGTAATTCATGGTTATTTTTTTAGAAAATTATCCCTGCCATTAGAATTAGTTCAAGTCTTTTAGGACTTTTTATGTAACAATATAGTAACAGGTTCCTTAGACAAGAATTTTTGTTGTGTCACATATAAGAGGAGCTAAGTCACCATTTAATTGAGAAGTAGGAATCTGTATTCTAGGATCAAGAATAAATCCATCAAAGTAAGTGTTTATTTGAATGTCTATTGTGTGCTTAGCACGGTTGCATCGTATGGGGAATAGGGAAGAAAAAGAACTGTGTCCCATGCAAGTTAGTATGATAAAATGTACTATTACACTAAAGGTTAAACAACTATGCCAAACAACTCAACAATTAAAAGAAGAGGAAGGTAAATAGGAGAGGGGACAGGATGGAGTCCACCTAGCCCAGGATATTGGTTTTCATTTTTGCCATCACAATTTACTAACACTTGGATAGTTAATGGGGAGTGCTTGCTGAAAACCATGAAAAAGAGGGGGATGACATAATGGACAATGGATGTACCTCTTGACAGTGAGAGCCAAGTAAATAGGATGGAGGAAGAAAGAGTATGGGTGGGTGAGGGGGGCCCAAGAACCTAAGGAGAAGAGGGAGGAATGGGGAGAAGGATTGATAAGCAAAATGTAAAATTAAGAGAGGTCTAGAAATCTAGACAAGTACATGGAGACAAGAGTATAATTTGTTGTTTTTGTTGCTCTTATTCTTAGAAGGCAGCGATAACATGAAATGTCATTTGAGACCTTCTCATCTAGCAATGAAGTTCTGAAACCATTGCCTTATTTATTGTCAAACTGTGATTTTAGATAAACCTTGGAATGAGTAGAAAAGATGAATGAGTGCTGCAGGGAAAGTAAGCATTTGACAATTCAAAATATTAGAACAGTCATCTAGGGAGAAAGCAAGACTCCTGATTTAAAAAAAAAAAAAAAAGCATTATCATAGCAACAAGAGCTATAGTCCCTAAGATAGATGACCAAGAAGGAGGATTAGAGATAAAACTTCAAGAAATACTGTAGTTGAAGCCAGTAAATGAGAAATAAAAGGAATATTAAGGAAATACCAGTACAACAGGCTGCTGCAAAAATCGATGCGGCATTTTTACCACGCTGACCCGTCTCATTATATCAGATGTCAAAATCAAGTCAAGCAAAATGAGGCTGAATCAATGAAAATAAAAATAGGAATTTGAAATGTACAGTTTCTGCAAAATTCTGGAGGGGCAAGGCCTGAGGAGCATGAGAAAGAAATGCAAGGTGAATTCAAGATTTACCCATGAAAATCCAGGGAAGGGAGCAGCCAGACTGGATGGCCGTTAAAACTATGGAGTTCTATCCACTCAGTTCAGGTCCCAAGGTGTCACTGTTCCACTTGCTGCTTATGTAATATGGACAATTTAATCAGCCAGTTTTCCTCATCTGAGAAGATTAGGTATGACATCTATTTCATAAGGCTGTTATGAGAATTAACTAACCCAGGAAACACATTAAAGCATGTCTTGGCCTTTTGTCATTGTAGTATTACACTGATAGGCTGCTTGTATTGAAAGAAGTCAAAACGAAGGAAGAGAACATGCCAGAAAAGAAGGAGTCATATTCCAGGAATGAGAATCTTAATGTTACCCTGATATTATTGCATTGGACCTTTGGAGTCTTTGGACCAGACCTAATTAAAGTTGGCAGTTTTCATAGATTTCTAATCTTGTACTTAAAGTTTTTGCTATCAATGAATAAATCATGAAGATGTAGGATTTAGGATGAAAAAAATTTTCCACACAGGAACTTTTTCAACTGAATACATCTGGGACTCACCAATGGAGAATAAATTGGCCTTATGACAGTTATTTGATTTCTTCTACTTCATCAAGAGCTTTACAAAATGATTTTATCTTAAAACCATTCCCAACCTGCTCTGCAACAAAGTAAACTACTCGTAATTTTTTTTTGTAACCTAAGATAATGGGCAAAGATGAAATAATAAAGGTAATTGACAAATGACATTTTCTCCTCTAAAATCAATAGAAGTGGAAGGATCTCCAATGGATTCAGGAATACCACAGCTTTGGCACAGAATTTCACAATCCTTTGTTACGACACTTACCTTTATTTCTTATTTTACATTTATGGGGACATTAGATCTACCTAAAATTTGAATGTTTTTTGATATACATACTGCTTAGTTTCCTCAACAGTTTAGTGACTGCACGTTACCATGAAACCTAAAAAACAGAGGCCTTCATCCCTATGTGGGTGAATTTCCATTAAAATGGCCCCATGGAAAGCAAGGACCTCCACCCTTATCAGGTTTTGTATTGTGTTTTGTTTAGGTTGAACAAAGTGATCAAAAGCCGACTCAAACGTACAACAGTCAAAATATAGTCTTATTCTTTAAATAGTTCTTTGGAAAATGATGAATTGTAATGCAAAACAACTGAGGACTTACAAATACATTGCTTTGTTTTCAGATGTGCAGGCAACAGGACCCATGCTCTTATACTGGACTGGAATACCCAATTATTACCAATTTACCTTGATGGAGATCCTGCATGTTAAATAACATTCTCTTGATTATTATACTTTCCAGTATGTAAGATTATAAGCCTAACTAATTGAATGAATGCCATCAACAGATTGTACAATGGGTCATTTTCACTGTGGGGTGTAAGAGAATTACTAAGAAAGTTGACAGGCACAGCATCTTAGAAGACAATCTAGTAAATTTGATTAGTGATACTTACAAAGTCAAATGTATTAAAAAAAAAAAAAACAGTGCTTTCTATACATACAGTGACATAGGAAATCATAGGCCATCCCCTGAGAAAACATACTGAAGGTAGCCAGCTTTAAACAAACAAACAAAAAACACTGATGTTCTGCAATGAAAGACACAATCTAGGTATTTAAATTAAAACAAACCTATCAATAAAGAAAGAAGACTTTTTCAACTTAAATTTAAGTTAAATAGACAAGTTAGTCTTATCTTCAGGAGTAGAACCCAGTGATTCATCTCTTACATATGACACCCAGTGTTCCTCACAACAAGTGGCCTCCTTAATGCCCATCACCCATTTATCCCACCCCCCCTCCCATTCTCCCTCCAGCAATCCTTAGTTTGTTCTCCATATTTAAGAGTCTCTTATGGTTTACCTCCCTGTTAAGAGCAGCATTTTTAACAAAAAGCCAGACAATACTGTGAGCAAGTACGTGGATCCATTATTTAATTGATCTCAGGAGTGAAGGCAGGGCTCTTGTCTGCCCTTGTATATGGGCTCCAGCGATGCAGGGAGTACCAATGTCCATTCAAACAAACCTCCCCATTGGGTCAAGATGCAAAGGGAGCCTGTAAATCCTTGGTCCAGGAGCCATTACCCAATCTTCTCTGAGCCATCCACATTGCATTGCCAAGCCTTAGCTATGCAAACAGCCATCAAAAGCAATTAGAGACAAGTTTGCCAGAAGCTGTCATGATCATTGGTTATAATTAACCAATTTGCTTACAGTTAGGCTGTAGGGTGTTTGATCAGAGAATCTGCAAGAGAGAAGGTTTTCTCTCCCTAGTTAAAATTTCATTGCTTCAAGCTCTCGATCAGTCTTTTAAGGATATACAGTGCATGCCCCAAGTAGTGTTTTAAAGTTGTAGTAACCACATTAAATAGTTAAAAGAAGTGAAATTTTGTAATTTATTTTTTTCAGCCACATAGGTTTTATCATGAATGTATATAAAATGTATTTTTCCTACCAAATCTTCCTAAGTCAATGGGTATTTTTTACTTAAAGCACATGTGAATGCAAGCTAACGACATTGAGGAACACCTGGGTGGCTCAGGTCATGATCTCACCATTCACGAGTTCGTGGCCCATGTTGGGCTCTCTGCTGTCAGTGTGGAGCTCACTTCAGATCCTGTCTCTCTCTGCCCCTCCCCCACTCCCTCACTCACAAACTCTCTCAAAAAATTAACTTAAAAAAATAACCACATTGCAAGAGATAGGTAGCAACATAGGGTTAATGGCTATCCTTTAGGACGGCACAAGTATTTATCGTCCCCTACATCAGAGTGTCCCTCTTTATTTTCTTATCATTCCTCAAAAACAGAGTAGTGAGTAGATAAAAGATTATAAAGAAGTAAATATGGAATAAACTAAATAAAAGGAAAAGTGTGAATATCTACTGAGTGAAACTTTGTATAGATAATGAACACAAGAAAGTTTCTATTAGGGTGCCTGGGTAGCTCAGTTAAGCGTCTGACTTTTGATTTCAGCTCATGTCATCATCTCATATTCTGGAGTTCCAGCCCCACATTGAGCTCCCTGCTGACAGTGCAGAGACTGCTTGGGATTCTCCCTCTCTGACCCTACCTTGCTCATGCATGCATGCGCTCTGTCTTTGTCTCTGTCTCTCTTTCTCGTAAAATAAATTTTAAAAAAAGTTTCTATCCAATTCCAGATGTCTCACCAAATCCATAGAGCCAAAATTACATATAGACAATTGATTACAACATTTACTTTTCATCAGCAATAATAAAATGCTACTGTGTAATTTAACTTGTTAATTTAATTAACCTAGAAATCACAATAGTTGTTTTAGAACCAATCTAATTTTGAATCTTGAATTATATGGAGTATATGTCAATACAGATCTAATTGTAATTGATACATTTTTCTTCTGCTTTTTTCTAATCAGAAATTCTACTTTAATTTCTTTTACTTATCAAAAATCTCTTCATAGTTTCTGTCACTTTGTAACTTTGCCTTAGTTTTCATTTCTTATAAATCTTATTAACAGGTCTCAAAAAATTGTTAAAATGTTCTTATGCCTCTTTTTGGCTATTCTCTATCTTAGAATAAAAAATACTTGATTTTCTTCCTGATGTATATTCAGGTTTCATAGATTTGTAATACCATTTTTTTTTACAGCCTAAGTATTTTTGGGTTTAATTATTCCTAATTTCAAACTAAATTCAAATGCAAGGAAAAGGCCAAAAGTGAATGGTAATTCTTTTTATTATTCTATAATTAGACTAATAGTTTTTTTCTAAAGTAGGACTCTACTTTCTTTGGCAGTCTAACCAGGACCTAGCATCTGGGAATGTTTTGTGTACAATGTACATATTTATTAAAATCAGCATCCATATTTTAATATATTCTCAATCTAGTTTCCCCTTCTTATATTTACAGCATAAAATGATTCATTTCTATTCACTTCCCCCCAATATAGTACATTTGTCAGCTTCCAATATTTGGTACCATGCTTCCCTATCACTGAATGTTCTTCATTTAGTGTAATTCATTTCTACCCATCCTTCAACTCCTACATCAAACAATTCTTCTTTGGCAAAGTTTTTTTTTTTCTTCCAGAGCACTCCAGCTAAGAGCAATGTCTTCTTCCTCTCATCTTCTGAACACTTATTACAAATAATGAAGTTGTTTTAAGTGGGATTTTTTAAAAAACCAAAAAACTCTAAGGAAGCAAAGAATAAAATGAACTTCCCTAACGTTCATTGCAGGTGTTATTGGATGGATAGAAGATCACTCATAGGAACCAAGGCTTCATGACCACACTTGGACCAGGTATGAACATGCAGCTATCTGTAGCTGGGACCACCACACCCACTTCTATAGGCACTTCAACAGTATGCATCAATTGTGAGCATTCGAATCTCCTAACAACTGGGCCTCAGTGTCCCAGAAGAGACATCTGATTGGGCAAGATCAGCTGCCAGTTAGTTAGCTGTAGACAGGGGAGGAAAAAAGATCTAGCAGAAGTACATCAACTAGTGTAGAATGGAAATGCAAGCATAGTGCAGAAGAAAAAAAAATGTCTCTTCCCCAGGACAGAGGGGTGGTATTAGAGGTCAAGAAGCTGATGGGTAAATGTATTATGATCCTAGCTAACTCATTAATATGTTGAACTGAGGTATCCTTAGTTATTATTTAACTTCCTACATAGAAATGATTTTCTCTTTAAAGTCAAAATTTATGAAGAATTTTCTATTTCTCAGTATCTTATATAATATTTTTGACATAATAGGAACCTAATTTGGTTTTTTCCCATTTCCTTTAAGTGTTAGTGTTTTCTTTTTACTATAACGTGAACATCCTTCAATACATCTAAGGTCGTGTCTAAATATGCACATGTGATGTATTTTTCATATTAATTCTTATACATGTCTCAGTTATGTTCAAAAAGAGTACATATTCTGTATAGGGAACATGCTAGACCCTGGGTCAGAAAGATGTAGAACATGTCCCTGTTCTCAAGTCTAGTGATTCTGTTTTGTAGTTTTGGAAAATAATGACTATAATAAGTCATGGTATAACAGCTTGTATTTTAAAACATCACTAATTTTGTTTCCAGAAGTTTAGAATGTCTAGGACTTGTAAGAAGTTTGTTAAATCAAAAAGGAAAAAAAAAAACCTCATAAAAGCAAACATCTAAAGACTGTTACTTTAGTCTTCATAGCACAAAAAATAGGGCATTATTTCCTTACCAGTTTTAGTTTTATACACAGTTAACTATAAATAGCCTCACTCATGAACAAAATAATGTTCATGTAATATATATATTATTTTCTTGTCTCGGTGTCTGATCTTTATGAAGCCAGTTTTGACGAAGTCTGTAGAGTAACATTTGCCTGATTTCTTCATTTATATGCTAGTGGTTGAGTACCCTCTATGCTAAACTAGAATCCTAAGTATTTGTGGGACCAGATACTTGAGAAATATATATAGTGCACCTTAAACAATGAACTTTTCGTTGGGATAATGAGCTATATTTGCAAATGACTATAATAGAAGATGATCTATGAAAATCTGTATTGGACAGTTTGAAAAACTTCAGGAGTTCATAGAACAAGTTAGATAGGCAGTTTTAAGTGGAGGAAATGTTCAGAGGACAGAGATAGGTCTACCGTGCTCAGGGAAATTCTCTTAGATGCCATTCAAAGTCAAGTTGGATTTAAAGGCCCCATTCTGCTTCTCAAGTGTCATGTACTGGTCACCGCTCTACCTCCTTACTCCTCCTCTCCAAGCCAATCACTACAAAATCATGCCTTGACAAGGGGAAGAAAGCAAAAATAAACTATTCGGACTTCATCAAAATAAGTTTCTGCATAGCAAAAAAAACTAGAAGAAAGCCTACAGAATGGGAGAGGTTGGCAAGTGACAATTCTGATAAAGGACTAATATCCAAAATATATGAAGAACTTATCAAACTCAACACCCAAAGAACAATCCAGTTAAAAAAAATAGGCAGAGGACATGAACAGTTTTCCAAAGAGGAAATGCTGATGGCCAATAGACACATGAAAAGATGCTCAACATCACTCATCATCAGGGAAAAACACATCAAAAGTACAATGAGCTACCACCTCACATCTGTCAGAAAGGCTATAATTAATAACACAGGAAACAACAGGTGTTGGCAAGGATATGAAGAAAGGAGAACCCTCTTACACTGTTGGGGAGAATGCAAACTGGTGCAGCCACTCTGGAAAATACGATGGAGGTTCCTCAAAAAGTTCAAAGTAGAACTATGCTATGTTCCAGTGATGACCCTACTAGATATTAACCCAAAGATACAACAAAAATACTAATTCGATGGGATACATGCACCCTTATGTTTATGGCAGCATTATCAACAATAGCCAAATTATGGAGAGAGCCCAAATGTCCATCCACTGAGGGAAAAATAAGAAATAATATGTAACACATATTGTATATATTATAGACACATATTATACATATGTGTGTATACATTTATATATACACAATGGAGTATTACTCAACCATCAAAAATAATTAAACCTTGCCATTTGCAATGATGTGGATAGAGTTCAAGAGTATTATGCTAAGTTAATTCAGAGAAAGACAAATACTGTATATAATTTCACTCATATGTGGAATTTAACAAACAAGAAAAAATGAACATGGTGGGTAGGGGGGAGGCAAACCAGGAAATGACTCTTAACACTGGAGAAATAACTCATGGTTACCAGAGGGGTGTTGGGCAGAAGAGATGGGTAAAATGGGTGATGGGGATTAAGGAAGACACTTGTGATGAGTAACAGGTGTTCTAAGAGATGAATCACTAAACTCTATACCCAAAATTAATATTGCACTGTATATCAACTAGTTGGAATTAAGATAAAAATCTTACAAAAAATAAAATTGTGCCCTGAGGTATTTTTGACTCTTTGTTCTTTTGCCATAAAACTGCCAATATCCTTCAAGGTTCAATTCAAACTGAGTTTGAGTTTCTAACTAAGTATTTGGCCAGTCTTGTAGCAGGGAATGTCATTGTCAGGAGACCTAGTCTCTGCCCTCAATACATTCATTCAGAAACCAATACGGGGGAATCGTCACACAGCTGTAATAGAGACAGACACACAATTCTGTAACACTGGAATTGAGTTAGACGTAGCTTACTTGAAATTGAATTAGACTGGATGGTGATAAAACAAGAGTAGACTTCACATACAAGGTACAATTGGCTTACGATTTTCAATATTGAGTGTCCCAGGCAGGCTATCCTAGTTATGAATACTAAATGTTATAAAAATACCTGGAGCACAGTGTGTAAATGGGTTGCAACCCACCACCATTGATAGGATGAGTCTCAAACCAAAATGCTCACACTTTGGCCCACCAAGGTGCATCCTAATGGGGAGAGAGGGATCACAGGATATAGACCAGAGGAGAGCCAAGAGAGCTCACCTGTCCAGATCACTGGAAAAGTCTTTGTTGCTCTCCCTATGTAAAGTGTCATGTTGTGCAAAACTTTAGCATGGGTAGCTTCTTTTAAATTTTGACCGTGCTGTATTAGAATAGGTAGTGTGGAGTATGCTGCAGAAAGACCTTTAGAGTATAACCATCTGGACAGGATAATGAATCCGTACCACTGAAATTTTTCATTTACAGAGTACTTCCCATAGTTTTACTCTATTGCTCCTGACAAAAACTCTTGAGGTTAAATATTTCCTTCCAAACTCTGGTTCAAAAATAATGTTGGAGTTTAAATACTTCTGACCTCTGGAAGCATAACTGATTGGAAAGTAAGATCATAAGTCACTGTCACTGATAAGACATTACCTGTGAATCCCAAGTTATTAATGTAAGATTTTTCTCAATTTGTAACCTATGTAAAAGGGATTTGCTATTTTCTCTAGAGAGTGATGCAAACTATGCAAAAAACAGCACAAATACTATATTCAGTTGACTGAGCAAAGGGTTACCTTGTTGAGTTTTTTAATGAAAATTACCTGTAGATTCTAGATCAAGATCCAGTTAAACAATATGAGCACAGCTTCATTTAACCATTCACTGTCTTTAGTAATACACTCCTTTCAATCGCCCAGAACTTTTTAGAGAAAAAAATATTTCAACAACTACTAATATCTACTCTAAACATTAAACTATTAAAAGTGAACGTTTCAAAATCTTAACAAGATGGCACTGACAGTTCAATGTTTAAACCTTGCTAATACATTCTAATACAATGATAGTTTTACATCAAGTTAGAATTTAATTTTATTTGAAACATGATCAATGTAAGCAAAAATAATCAAATTTTGTAATGAAATTACATATAGTGGGACCCAAAGTCTAGCATTTCTTCTTCACCATTGGACGCACCATACTTGTAGCAATTGTTGAGGGATTATCACTCCAGGGACATTTTCCCCCCATCTAAACTCAGTCTTCCTCCCTGCACCTGGAGCTGGCATGGACATCAGAGCTCCTAAACCTTGTCACTGATACAAGTGGTTGTCAGGGCTGAATTTGTGTGGGCTGGGGGACAACTGCAGTGGTGGCATGAAGACATGGACACCACCTTCAACCCAAACTCACTACAAGAGCCATACAGAAATATCAGTCAACTGCTGTGCAACCAGCTACTCCAGCACTTAGAAGCTATAAATAGTCATTATTATCACTCTATCTCTATTTATCATGAGTTCAGTAAAGACATATGAGACTCTTTAATTGCTCTTCCACAGTGTTGGATTATAGGTAGAAACTCAAATCCAGGCTTGGAAACATCTGGAGGCTTACTCAAGTCACATGTCTTCTCATAGATGTTGATGGTCAGCTGGGGGACCAGTTGGGCCTGTGAGCCAGAATATTACCGGGAGCGATCTTTGCATTCTAAGACCAAGCCTTCCAGGGAAAACATAGCCAGGTAGAAGCCATACTGCTGCTTAGGGCCAGGCCCCAGAAGCCACACATCGTCAGTCTGCTACATTCCGTTGGTCACAGGAGTCACAGAAGCCCATTAAGATTTGGGGGCAGGGAACATAGACCACACCTCTTGATGGAGGCATGTCAACATTAAATCACCCATATATACCATATGTATTGTTCACATGTGGGTCTATTTTTCTAATGATGGCTATACACACACATTCTTCTCTAAGAAAAACTAGAAGAAACAAGACACTGTGCTGATGAAATTCCAATTTTTAAACTTTTTCCAAATACCTGAGAAATTAGTCACATTAATTTCAAACTCTATTTGATTCTCTGTACCAAGCATGCAGTCTAAAATATGCCAATACCAGTATGGTACCCAAAAGCTTCTCTGAGATTGTTTTGAATCATATGCTATTGATAATGTTTCTATCAAAGTCTATGACTTTCCATATTTACTGGCAAAGTTTAGGAGCACAGTTTGAATTTCTTCTCTAATAGAATCCCATGGGCACTGTCCTATTTGTCCTTCTCCTTCAGGATCCCAACCTCTCACCCTGCCCCAGCAGAGTCACATTCAGTTGTGGATGAAGGCTTAATGTGACTTGAGCTTGTGAGATGGACCACAAACTCATCTTTGCAAACCATGCATTCCAGAAAAACCCTAGGACACTGTGTCTCAGCATATAATCATTCCTAAAAAACAGTAAGTGAGAAGCTGTTATTAGAAGTGCTGAGATTTCAGGGCTACTTATTGCTGGAACATGACAAATCATCACCACACACCCTATAAAATGGTCACTTGCTGTGGCTAAAGCAGCCATTCTCTAGATTAGTGAATGCCGAATCTGAAACTTCTCTCTGGAGTAGTGTTTATAATAATTGTTGTCAGACCATCATATTAGGGCATCACAGGCAGATAATCACTTAAATATTCTTCACTAAATACAGTTCTGTGTACTGACACAATTATTAAGGAAGTATCATATCTTTTTGTCAGAAACATAATTATATGTCTCAGTAACAAGGACTTCACAGCTATTACCACTTTTCTCTGAAAATGTCCTATGATCTAATTTTTTAACAACTTAATAGATCTCTAGATATTATAGCCAACTTACCCAATATTTTAGGTTTAAAAAAAAACTGTCATTGTATGAGTGTACTTAAGTGATTCAAAATAGTTTTAACTGCCAGTTGAACCAAAATAGATCCTGTCAGGACCTTATCTACACAATGCAGGCAACTATTAAACTAGCCTTCTAAGTTAAACGTATCTTCTCTAGTTACTAATAACTGAGTGAAGTACATGAAAATCACAGCCATTATATTTGATATTGTGTACTAATCACTTTAACATTTCAATTTCTCAGATATGCTATGTATAATATGCATCACTTAGTTATGAAATATCAACTAATTTACCAAATTTCTCACTGGATTCATTAATCAGGTATGTTTACTATAATTTAATTTCTTTGTTTATCAAATCTGTTACCTCCTTTTGACAACGTGCAAAGAGGCTTCTCACAGAGTTAACAGAAGGAGTAAGAAAGTCATATCCCTTTAATTAAAGGATGTAGGCCAGGCAAAGTGCAGCATATGGGATTAGACAACATGGGAATGTGGCCAAATATTTCTGTATCTTCATGTGACTTATCTGACTACAGCACACTATGCTGTGGGCACAAAACTTTATAAGAGACCAGAAGCCTAAGCATAACTTTAGGAATCTAGAAAACCAATGTTGGGGCACAGGTCAGTAAGTAATGGATTAGATATCAAGACAACACAAGCAATGCAATTTAATAAGTGTTTATTGAACGAGCCTCATGCAGTGCATGTAATAGTGTATTTATAAGTTGGGGATTTTCCTCCTTCAAGTTTTAGATATTTCAGTGTTTAGATATTTAAACTAAGCATCTTCCTTGAAAGTGGAAGATTAAATTTATAGCCTCTCATTAAATATTACAGTTACTTATAGTTGCTCGTATGTTCTCATTGTATAAAGACAAATATAGGAAGACAGCTATGTTTATTTTTATGTTCAGTTTTGTTACAAATTCTCATTTTCAATTTTTAATCATGAATGGGAATACAAATATGCTTTCATCCATGCTGAAGACGGCTGGTCCTAAACTGCACTGTTAACTTCAAATGTGACTTAAACCCAACCATATCACACTAAATATAAAGGACAGATATTGTAATTAAAAGGCAGAGATTGTTAGATTATAAAAAGGCAAGTCTCAACTTTATGTTGCTTAAAACAAATACACCTTCCATATTAAGATAGATAATATGGAAGATAAAGAAGATAAAGAGCAAAAAGATGGCCATGGTAGACCATTTTAAACTAATCGAGATAAATCTACTGGAACCACAATAATAGTAGGCAAAGGAGATTCCAGAAGAATATAACTTCATAAAGAGATCTATTCAAAGAAATCCTACCCATTACGTACTTAACAAATCTTTAAAACACGCAAAGCAAAAACTGATAAAACAGCAAGGAGAAATAGACATTTACAGAACTATAGTTGAAGATTTGTTACTACTCTACCAATATATGACCAACAAATACAGAAAATCTGTAATTGTATCGAACAGTTCAATAACACTATCAACCAAATCAACCCGACAATTTTAGAACACTCTATTTGATAGAATACACATATTCTTTCAAGTGCACGTGGAACACTTACTAAGATAGACCATACCACAAGTGTCAAGAAATTTTTAAGGGATTTGATTCATACAAGCTATATTCTCTGACCACAGAAGAATTACAAATCATTAACAAAGATCTCTGCAAAATCCTTAACTGGAAATTAAACAACACTTTTAAACAACATATGAGGTCAATGAAAAAATCAAAAAAGAAATCAGAAAGTGTTTAAACTGAAAGTAAATAAAGGAACAAAATACATGGATAAATAGACTGTCACTGAGCCATATAGCAGCAGAAATTTAGAGCATGAAATTGTATTAGAAAACTCAAATTCATGACTTCATGTTCCATTTTCAGCAATTAGAAAAAAACAATTAAACCCAAATCAAGTAGAGGAAAAATAGTATTAGAGCACATATAAGTAGAAAAAGAGACAATGGCGAGGAAAAAAAGACTCCTTGTTTACTAAAACTAGCTGTTAGAGAAAAGAAAATCCAATTAGACATAGTCAGAATGGCCAGTGGAAGAAAAAGGGGTAGATAGGGCTTCAACTATTTCAAATAGCAGAGTATATAACTACTGGTCTTATTCTACCAATACAAAGAGGATTTTGAGAAGATTATGATCAATTTTCTGCCAAATATTTTCAACAACTCCAGTGATAGGATAATGACAAAAGACTGAACTCTAACAGCTCTGTATTATAGAAAATGAGCTTGTAATTTGAAAAACTTTCCCACAAATCAAGTGTTATGGCATGTTTCTCAATACAGTCTATGAGGCCAAAACTAGACATTATATAAAGAAAGCTACAGACTAGTAGTCTTTGTAGAACAGAGATAAATCCATTCTAAAAAAAAGCAGTTATCATACAAAAAGGTAAGTATATTAAAAATAGGTATCATGAGCAGGAACACAAGTTTGATTTTACATTTGAAGCTAAGTCAGTACTCTTAGCCATATTAACAAACTAAGTAAAATTATAAAATAGTCTTATTTATTTAGAAATAGCATTTGATAAAAGCCAAAATTAATTCCTGATAAAACTTTTCAGCAAGGTAGAAATAAAAGAAACTAGTATAATTAATGGTGAGATCTTCTAAGATCCGGAAAAAGACAAACATCTCTTACCCTTTTGTGTAATATTGAACTGGGCATTGTAGCCAGGACAATAAGCCACAGAAAAAGGGATAGTTTCACTACTTCTAGGTTTATCCACATGTTTATCATACATGTCAAATGTCACATGTGCCATGCGTGTCCAAGTTGAAGATCTGACACAATCTCCAAAAAAAGCTACTAAAAGTACTAAATAGATTAGTGAAGTTACAAGATAGGTGATCAATAAAAAATTGAATTTGCAAATACTAGCAATGAACAATTGGGAATTGAAATTAGGTAATATTTATGGTAGTTTCAAATATATGAAATTCTTACACATAAATCTGACAGATGTGTAAGACCTGTGCACTGAGAACTATGAAACACCACTAAATTTTAAGAATACCCAAGGGAGAACCATACCATTCTTTTTTTTTTTATAGTTTATTGTCAATAATAAACTATATTTCCATGTAACACCCAGAGCTCATCTCTGACAAGTGCCTTCCTCCACACCCAGCACCCCCTTTCCCCTCCCTCCTCCCCCATCAGCCCTCAGTTTGTTCTCAGTATTCAAGCATCTCTCATGGTTTACCTCCCTCCCTCTCCTCAACTACTTTTTCCCCATTCCCCTCACCTATGGTTCTCTGTTAAGTTTCTCCTGTTCCACTTATGAGTGAAAACATATGGTATCTGTCCTTCTCTGCCTGACTTATTTCACTTAACATGACACCCTCGAGTTCCATCCACGTTGCCACGAATGTCCAGATTTCATTCTTTCTCATGGCCATGTAGTATTCCATGGTATAGATAAACCACATCTTCTTGATCCATTCATCAGTTGATGGACATTTAGGCTCTTTCCATGATTTGGCTATTGTTAAATGTGCTGCTATGAACATTGGGGTACATGTGTCCCTATGCCTCAGCACTCCTATATCCCTTGGATAAGTCCCCAGCAGTGCTATTGCTGGGTCATAGGGGAATTCTATTGTTAATTTTTTGAGGAACCTCCAAACTGTTTTCCAGAGGGGCTGCACCAGTTTACATTCCCACCAACAGAGTAGGAGGGTGCCCATTTATCCACATCCTGCCAGCATCTATAGTCTCTTAATTTGTTCATTTTAGCCACTCTGACTGGCGTGAGGTGGTATCTCAGTGCGGTTTTGATTTGTATTTCTCTGATGAGTGACGCTGAGCATCGTTTCATGTGTCTGTTGAGCCATACTATTTTTTATGAGTCAGATGATTCAGTGTTAGGATGTCTATTTTCCTAAAATTTATCTATAAATGTGATGAAATGCCAATTCCAAGATGATTTTTGTGAAAATTAACAAGATTATGCTATAATTCATATAAAAATCCAAATAACTTAGAATTTTTAAAATTATTCTGAAAGAATTGGAGAACACTTAGCCAAAGATTTTAAAATCACATTAATGTAACACAACAGTGTGTTACTAGCCCCATATCAGCAGACAACTCATCAGTTTAACAGCACAGGGAGTCCAGAAATGGATCCAAACATGTGCCCAACTGATCTGACAGAAGTTCAAAGGCAATAGTGTTTTCTGTGAACAATTTGGGAGAAGTTACACATCCATATACAGCTAAAAGTGAATTTTATTCCCTATCTTGTATATATATATATATACAATATACTACTATATATTATATATAATATATATGTAATATGTATATATTATATATATTACATATATAGTATATATATACTATATATAATACAATATATACATAATATAATATATATATATTATTCCCTATGTGTGTGTGTGTGTGTATATATATATATATATATATATATAAAACCTCAAGAAATAAACATAGGAGAAAAATCAGAAATTGTTTTCACCAATATTTCTTAAATATGAGACAAAACCATAGTCCATGTAAGAAACTGGTAACATGGTCTTAATCAAAATTTACTTTTTCTAATCTTTGTAAGATAAAGTTAATTAAAATGAAAAGGCAAACCATAGTCTAGGGGAAAATTTTCCCAAGTCATGTATCTGATAAAGATATCCAACCCAGAATAGGTAGAGAATGCTTACACCTCAGTAACAACAAATAACCCACATAAAAAGAGACAGTATTTGAACAGATATTTCACCCAAGAACAAATATGGAGGCAGAAACACATGAAACACTCAACATTGGTCATTAAGCAAATACAAATTAAACTCACAATAATCTACTATGACACACCTTATAGAATGTCTAAAATTAAAATGACTGGTAATACTAAGTGCAGGTGAGGATGTGGAGGAACTAGAACTTTCATACACTAGTGATGCCAATGTAAAATATTACAGCCACTTTAACAATTTAACAGCTTCTTAAAAAGTTCAACATGCACCTATCATATGATCCAGCCATTTTACTTCTGGGTATTTACCCAAGAGGAAAGTGTATACATCCATGCAAAAAAAATGGTACACAAAATGGTGAATGCAGATTTGCAGTAAACGCTGGGAAACTCCTGGGCCCATTCATCAAAGATGAACAACTTTTGGCATATATCTATATGAAAGATTACTCAGCAGTTGAGAAATTAAGTATTGATATCCATAAGAACATGCACAAATCTCAGACTGTGCTGCAAAAAAGCCACACTGTAATTTCATTTATGTAGGGTTTCTGTAAAACACAACTAATAGACACTCAGAATCAGTTTATTTGTTGCCTAGAAGTGGGAGAAAAGAGAACAGTATTACCAAGGAGCCTAAGAAATTTTGGGCGATTGTGTGCACATTCACTCTCTAAATTGTGGTGATGATTATGGATACACAGAGATGTCAAATCATTCCCTTGATGGTTTGTGCATAGTTTACAGCATATCAGTTAAATTTCATAACAAAGTCTAAAGTTCATAGGTCATTGTTTAGGATGTTAATTAAAATATTGAATGTATTAAAGATCAACAGTATGAACAAGTAGAAATGAGGATGGCTATACTAAATAAATAAAGTCAGAGTAAGTAAAATAAACCTGCATATTATTTTCTGTTTTGTTTGGTGCAAACACCAGAGATAAGCAAATCTATACATTTGAAGGGGATTATGTAAATGCTTGAGTCTTACTGCTATTGTGTTTGATCTTCAAATTCAAAGTAAAATAAAACTGTCTTTGGAGGTATTCTAAAGTGTTGATCAAATGACCATGAAGAAGATAAAGTGGGAAAGCAATATCATCTGGAGCAAATAAGAGGTTACTGAGAATAATGTATTTGCAATGGTTTTTATACCCATGTGAAAATAAGACATGAGTGCTTTACAAAACTTTCCCTTAAGTCATAAATCCTGTAAATGTATAGATCTATTATTTAAATTAAGTGAATCTGGAAAAAAAAAAGTTATTTGGTCGTAGGAGGACCTAAAGACTGAATCTTATATGGAAATTTGGAAATAAAAAGTTTGAATTTTAAAGAAATCAAGCTTACTATCCAAAGTTATACTGATAATAGCTATAGTAAAATCAAACGGCAATCCCTTAATCCAAATCAAAATCTGTTTGCAGTGTATCATTTGAAATTTATTGGTGTCTTTGCAGAAGTTAAACAATCCGTCAAAAGACCAAAGAGTGGTTATTATAGATAATGGTGATCATAAACGTGTTATGATGCTAATATTATAATTTTATCCACTTCAATACTATATTAACTATAAGGTCTAAACAATTATCATACAAAGAGAAAATAAAGTTTTCCCTTTTGCACTGCTGATGGGAATGCAAACTGGTGCAGCCACTATGGAAAATAGTATGGTGGTTCCTCAGAAGTTAAAAATAGAACTACCCTATGATCCAGCAATTGCACTACTAGCTTTTTATCCAAAGAATACAAAAATGCTGATTGAAAGAGCACATGCGCCCCAAAGTTTATAGCAGCACTATCGACAATAGCCAAAATATGAAAAGAGCCTGAACGCCCATCGACTGATGAATGGATAAAGATGTAAGCATGTGTATACAATGGAATATTACTTGGCAACCAAAAAGAATGAAATCTTGCCATTTGCAGCAACATGGATGGAACTAGAGTTTTTTATGCTAAGTGAAAGTTAGAGAAAGACAGGTATTTTATGATTTCATTCACATGTGGAATTTAATAAACAAACCAGATGAACATGGGAAAGGGAAGCAAAGTAAGATAAAAACAGAGACAAACCATAAGAGACTCTTGAATACAGAGAACTAACTGAGGGTTTCTGGAGGGGTGTAGAGTGGGGAGATGGGCTAAATGGGCAATGGGCATTAAGGAAGGCACTTGTTGGGATGAGCACTCGGTGTTCACTAAATTCTATTCCTGAAGTTATTAAACTATATGTTAATTAACTGATTTAAATAAAAATTAAAAAATAACGTTCTCTGAATATGCTAGTAGAGACCCTGGATACTGGGCTTCCCTTTACAATCGCCAAAATAAATCATCTTGACTAATCAACTGGGAATAAATTCATCTCTGTTGGTGCTAAACGTATTCTCCTGAGAAAGTGGAATCTACTCTATCCTTCAAACATATTCACCCCCACGACAGAAAGGAAATGGACTCTCTTGCATTATTTTTTAATGAAGATTAATAATACCCACCCCTTTTACTACACACTCAGTCCATATCAAGTAATATTGCCACTTGTGAACCATCACTACGACACTAAACCTCCTGCAAAGGAAAATTATGAAAAAGCAAATCATATACTTATTTGTGTAGAAAAAGATGTAGTATAGAAAATGATTGCACTGAGCCAGGAGCAGTTATATGTAGGAGGATAGTAAAATCAGAAAATCTACACAAGTAGTACACAAAGCTATCAGTGGATATGGGTGACGGTTGACGTCAGAGAGGGCAAGATTGGCAAGTTCCCAGGGATACAGCACATGTGTTATTCTAAAGTAGTTGGAACGTGAGACTTAGTCAAGCAGCAAACAAGAAGCTAGAAAGAGATGTGACAACACAGGGAAGAAATAATCACCATAAACCTGCTATCTCTGCCTTAGAGCAGTTGTCTTGTCAAGGACACCTCAAAACAAAGATTATATCCATTGTACTGGCAGTCTTCAGACACTGATCTTTTTACTTGCTTTAAGCATTTAGCAGATAAGTTCACAGGAAGCCTGCACATTATAAAAGTAAAGGGGTTCAGGGCACCTGAACGGCTCAGTTGGTTAAGTGTCCAACTCTTGATCTCGGCTCAAGTCATGATCTCACATTTCGGGAGTGTGATCCCCGGTTCTGCACTGATGGAATGAAGACTGTCTGGTATTCTCTCCCCCTCTCTCTGCCCCTCCCCTGCCTGTGCTTACACATGTTCATGCTTGCTCACTCTCTCCCTCTCTCCCCCCCTCAAAATAAACTTAAAAGAAGGGTTCACCTAGTTCTAGGCAACAGTAGAGTCAAGTTTTTAGATTTCCACTTTAGTGGAAGCTTTCAAATCTATCAACTGCTATAAACTTGAGATGGAGATTTAACTCCTCTCCAGCAAGATGTGACATACAAAGCCCTAGGTCTTTTTTTTCAAAGAGCGTCCCAAGATCTGTAGTTTACGAGTCATTCGAGGAACACATAAGTGTTCCTTATGTGAAGTGGAATGTGAAGTGGAATACAATGTATTAGTGTTTTCTTAGTCATTTCTTTTTCAGACTCATGCTCACTATCAATGTTTAATAGTTGTTTAACCCATGTTTCAAAGCATATTCTGCTTTTTCATAGGATCCTTTGTTGTAGCTACTGTATGATCCAAATCAAATTAGCATGTGTATATGATGTAAAGTTAAGGACAGAAGTTTTGTTTTTTCCAATATGAACAGTTGATTTCCAGGATCATTTAAGACCCTTATTTCCCCTTTGGAATTGCCTTATTGTGTTTGTCAACGACCAGTTGACCATTCAAATGTAGGCTCATTTCTGACCATTCAGTATGACTTCCTTGATCTGTGAGTCCACCTATAGACAAACACCAAGCTGTTTTCATTACTGCAGGTTTATATCAAGATTTTAAGTACTGTGTATCTTCCAACTGTTTTGCACAATTGTTTTTCCTGTTTTAGGCACTTTGTTACCGTGTGAATTTTAGAGTCACTTTATAGAGTTACATTAATAAATATTACTGGGCTTATTGCTATAGATTTTTATCAAATCTACAGATAAGTTCAGGGAGAATTGGATTTCTTAAAATATTATCTTCCCATGTATAAACATTTTCCCTCTCCATCTTATCTTTAATTTTTCTCAGCAGTATTTCAGCGTGCAACACTTTGAATGTATTTAAAGTATACCCCTTAGCACTTCATGTCATTTGATGCTATCAGTTTTTAATTTCCCAGTTTTGCTGATCATATAGAGAAGTAACAATTGAGATTTCCTTATTAACCTTATATCCTATAGACTATTTTCACGAGCAAATCTTTTATATTCTCTAGAATTTAGTATTTGAGATCATATCATCTGCACGTGCAGACCTTTTCACGTCTTTTCCAATGCCCATGCATTTTTCTTTGCTTTGCCTCTGATAGTAGCTGGCATCTTTGGTACAACATGAAATGTAAGTGGTAAGAAGAGAAATCTTTGCCCACTTCTCACAAGACATTCATCTTGTCAGTGGTAAGTATAATGCAAACTTAAGGGACTTCTATGGAGAAACCTATCTTGTTGTAGATTTCCTTCTCATGCTAGCTTGTTGGGACATTTATCAAGTAGGAGGCTGAAGTTTTTTAATTTTCATTTTAGTCACCTGGTGCTCATCATGGCAAGTGCGCTCCTTAATCCCCATCACCTATTTCACCCACACCCTTTCCAATCTCCTCTCTGATAACCCCAAATTTGTTCTCTATACTTAAGAGTCTGTCTTTTGGCTTGTCTTTTTCTCCCTCTGCTTTTTGTTTTAATTCCACATATTAGTGACATCAGATGGTATCTGTCTTTCTCTAATTGACTTATTTTGCTTCACATAAATTCTCTAGCTCCATCCATGTCCTTGCAAATGGCAAGATTTCATCCTTTGTTATGGCTCAGTAATACTGTTTCATGTACACACACATACACACTCATCCCACATCAAGAAGGAAGATTGAATTTTGACCAACATTATCTCTGTCTACTGAAATAGCTACATAGTAACTGGTTAAGAAAGATAAAGTAACAATGATTTTACTGCTGGAAAAAATTCCACTTCACTTTATTTTTATCTTGCTGCATCTGATTTAGTTAAACATTCTTCAAGATTTTCAGGTCTATGTGCCTAAGAGGATTTGCTCTGTCACACTGCCTTCTTGTACAGTCTCATTGTTGTTTACACATTCGGGTAAAGCTGGTCTCCTAAAAGGAGTTAGAATGTGCTCTCCTATTTGTGTGTATATAATAGATGTTACTGCTGTCACCATAGAACTCAACGTCGTCACCAGTTCTCTTAAGAACTAAAACAACAAATGCCATCAGATTAATGACTGAATCCTATAATGAGATACAGTAGCTTAATGGCTTCCTGGAATTTTTTTCCATTTTCCTAAATTAATTGGAAAAAAATTTGTACATCATGTTCCTTATTAAACACAGGAATTAGCAAACTTCATAAAATGCCAGAAATTTTAAACTTTGTGTATGATCCATTCTGTTACAACAGATCAACTCTTTTACTGCAGTACCAAAACAGTGGCAGACAACATGAAAACTGGGATGGCTGCGGCTGGATTCGGCCCAAAAGTGATAGTTTGCTGAACTTTGTGTTAAGTGTCTGTACCATCTCTGGTGATAGGTTTTATTTCTGACAGTGGCAACTGTGTCCATTGATCTTTTCAAAACGTTGGTTTCAGTGGTTTATTTTTGTGAGTTTATTTTTGCTTTCGTTATTTCCTCCCTTCTGTTCACCAATGTTCACCTTGCTCTGCCTGCTTTAGTTTGAGTTTTAGTTTCAATCATTTATTTGGAATCTTTCTTCTCTGCCAACATAAGCATCTAATGCTATAAATATCCCTGTAAGCACTGCATTACCTGCATCTCATAAGTGGATATGTGGACTTTTCTAAACTCCAAAACATTTTTAAAGGCCCTTTTGACTTACCTTTATGGCTAATAAATCTTTTATAAGTGTACTATGTCATTATGCACTGTTCGAAGATTAAGTGTCCTATGACTGATTCCTAATTCCTAAATGGTCAAGGAACATAATTTTTCTTCTTCAACCCCTTAAAAATTGAGACCTATCATATGCCCCAGAATATAACCTATCTTTATATGCTCTGGGCATTTTAGGAGAGTGTTTTCTCCTTTTTGGCACTTTAGTCCATAGATGTCATTTAAGTGTAGTTTCTTGATAATGTTCCCATCTGTGTCATTTTCTAATAAGTGAAAGTATTGAATTCCTAAGTAGTGAGCTTAGTCCTCCTTTATACTATCAGATTCTCTGCTTATTTTCAAGATTTTGTGCATGTATAGTTAGTATTTATCTTATTGTTGACCACTTTATAAAATGCACCTCCTTATAATTTCTCCTTCTGAAGTTTACTTAATCTGATGTATCATGCAAATTATTTTTTCATTTATATTATACTATTTACATTTTTAGATGTTTAATCTATCCATGTCTTTATTTATAAAGTGGGTATGTGAGATACAGGATGAAGTTGGTTTTTGCTTTTTTGTCTCCTATGACAATATTTTAATTAGAATATAAGGCCACTTAAATTTAATGTAATTCATACAGGTGTCTTTAAAACTATCAACTTGTTGTTTCCTATTTGTTAGCACTGTTCTTTGTTCCCTTTTTCTATTTTCTGCCTTCTGCCAGATTGAGTATTCTTAGAATTTCATTTGGTCTCCCCTGTGGGTATATCAGCTAGACTTGGTTTCATTATCATTGTTTTCTCTCAGTTCAGAATATACATCACCTTCAATTATATACCACTGCACAGAAAGGTTAAGAGCCTCACGGCTTTGTATTTCTGTTGATCCCTCCCCTAAGTTACATTCTACATCCATGGTAAGTTATAAACCTGCAATACACAGCTATAGTGTTTATTTTTAAGATAGTAGTTCTAGTACTACGTTACAGTGCTTTAAGTCCTAGCCAGTGCAATTAGGTAACAAATAAAAGGCAGCCAAATTGCAAAGGAAAAATATCTGTTCAAAGAGGACAGAACCATGTATGACGAAGTCCTGACAATACTCTATATACACACAATACTTTGAACTAAAAAAGCTTAAAGTTGCTGAATATTAAGGTCTACATAAAAATTAATGTTATTTCTATATACTACCCATCTGGAAATTAAGAATTCTATTTACAATGACATCATAAAGAATGCTTTCAAGTTTAAGAGTCAATAAAACTTGTGTGCTAAAAACTATGTAACATTGCTAAAAGAAATTAAAGATGACAAATTCAAAGACATCATGTTAATAGATTAAAAGAATACTGAGGTCAATACAAACCCCAAGTGATATCCCAGTTTAATTCACTCCCCATCAAAATCCCAATGGCTTTTGGGAGAAGAATTATGCATCCTAATATTCACATGGAATCTCAAGGGACTCTGAATAATGGCACAAAAAAACTTAAGTTGATTCTCTCCCATTTCCTAATTGCTAAATTTGCCACAAAGTTGTAGTAATCCAAACACTGTGGTATATTAACATACACCTACAGACCAACAGAATCAAGAGCCTAGAAGTAAACCTCACATGTATAGCCAAGTGATTTTTGGTAAGATTTCCAGGGCCATTCAGTCAAGAAGACACCATCTTTGAAAAAAAAAAATATATAGCTGGGAAAACTAGGTATCAACATGTAAAAAAAAAAAAAATCCAGGTCAGACTGTTACCTTACACTCTATCAGAAAACTCAAATTTTAAGACCTAACTTCAAAACTATAGAACTCATAAACAGAAAACATAGGCAGAAAGCTTCATTATATTAGATATGTTCATTTGTTTTTTGATACATTTAAACATTAATCAAAAAATAAATGTATATATGTATATATGAAATGATCAAAATTTAAAAATTTGGTGCAAAAAACACCATCAATGAAAAGGTCACCTATGAGATGGAAAAAAAAATATTTATGTCATAATAGGTGATTAATATTCAGAATATATAACACCTATAATGAAAAATAAGCATCTTGATTTAAAAATTGGCAGAGGACTTAGGTCTGAAAAAGATATATACAAATGGCCAGTAAGCATGAGAAAAGATGGTCCACATCACTGTTTGGGTAATGAAAACCAAACCACACAGACATCAGTTTGCACCTACTAGGATGGCTACTCTTGGGAGAGCAGAAGTGGGAACCTCCAACAAAATTATTGGCAAGTACATGGACAAACTGGAACCCATGTGTACTATTAATGGAAATGTAGGGGTGCCTGGGTGGCTCAGTCGGTTAAGCATCTGACTTCAGCTCAGGTCATGATCTCATTGTTCATGGGTTGGAGCCCCACATCAGGCTCTGTGCCTGAGCCTGGAGCCTGCTTCGAATTCTGTGTCTCCCCCCTCCCCTCTCTCCGCCATGCCCCCTCTCAAGCTCTGTCTCTATCTCTTAAAAATAAATAAACATTTAAAAATTAAAAAAAAAAAGGAAATGTGAAATGTAAAATGGTACAGCCATGGAGGGAGATCTGGGAGTTCTTCAAAAATCTAGTAGAATTATCCTATGACCCAGGAATTCAACTTCTGAGTATGTTCCAAAAAAAAAAAAAAAAAAAAAAAAAAGGAAAGCAGAAACTTGAACAGATGTTTATACATCTGTGATCACAGCAGTATTTATAATAGACAGCTTCTGGGTAGAAGCAGACCCAGTATCCAATTACAGGTGAATGGATTTTAAAATGTGATATATTATATATAAAATATGTAAGGTTATTCAACTGGAAAAAAAATTCTGACACAGGCTACACCATAGTTGAAACCTGAAGACATTATACTGGGTAAGATAAGCCAGTATTAGGACAATTTTTATATGATTCTATGATTCTACCTATGAAATACTTCGTTAAGTTAAAAAAAAAAAAAAAAAAAGCCCAACAGCGGTTGCCAGGGGCTGGGTGTCAAGGATACACACACCCTGACATTCGCTAAGGCTGTACAAACAGATTTTACTCAGCAACTACTCACAGTTGGGCAAAGAGCGGAGTTCCATTCTGGTTTGTGCATAGGTGATGTAGGCGTTATAAAGGGAGAAAGAGGGAAGTGGCAGCACAGGGGGTTCGGTAGAGTTAGAGAAGGTGAAGTCGTTCAAGGGGTTAGTCAATATCCATGTGATTAGTCCAACTCTGTTACCTGGACATTAGGATTCTATCCTCCCACAGAGGCTCTGAGACAGAGGCCTTATCCTTCTGCAGAATTACATTTCAAAGCAATGGCTCTCAGCTCTTCAAGATGGAGCCTTTGAGTTGCCAAAGATACCTACTAAGTTTTCTATGACTTTTTCAGTTCAAGTGCCAAGAAAAGAAGGTCAGGAGCACTATGTTGACTAGAACAAACAATAAGTTTTCCTGGAAACGTTGAGTTTTCTCAGGGATACATTTTGGTGGAGACACATGGTAGGGGAAGGGAGGAGATATGGGGCCATTCTAGGGACACAGCCTTTTGCTGCCAGAAGCCAGGAGAGCATTAGGTAATCTCTTGGTGCAGGGTGTGGACAGGGTTCTAGGACAAGTTCTGCAGTTCCAGGTGGGGGTAAAGAAGGAGGAGTTCATATTTCATGGGTACGGTTTCTTTCTTGTGAGATGAACTTTTGTCAGTGGTGGTGATGGTTGTACATCACCTATTGACCCAAAACTATAGACTTTAAAATGTCTATAATGTTTTAGGTTATGTATGTTTTGGGTTATGAGTCACATATTGCAACAAAAGATTTTAAGTTAAAAATGTCATTTATGTTTACTCCCATATAAGTGTTTTTTGCTATTCTTCATTCTGGTTTGTAGATCCTGAGGAGCACTTTGGTATTTTATCCCCCACCCCCACCCCGAAGAGATTACCACTTCTGATAGTTCAGATCGGTGGTCATCAATCGCTTTTTTCACCCCTTCTGAAACAATCATTTCATTTTATTAGAGTCTTTAGTTTCCTTGTTATAGAATTCTAAACTGGCGGGGCACCTGGGTGGTTCAGTTGGTTAAGTGTCAGACTGTGGCTCAGGTCATCATCTCACAGTCTGAATTTGAGCCCCACATCGGGCTCTGTGCCGACACCTCAGAGCCCAGAGCCTGCTTCGGATTCTGTGTCTCCCTGTCTCTCCCCAACTTGCTGTCTCTCTCAAAAATAAACATTAAAAATTTTTAAAAGAATTCTAGATCAGCATGTTTTTCCAGTAAGTTAGAGAGCTGTAGTTTATTATCTTTTCCTTTACTTAATTTCTGACAAGTTGATGATCATTCTCATTTTTGCTTTTCTATACGTAATGTCCATTTTTCCAGCTGCTTTGTAGAATTCATCTTCATCACAATCTGTGCCTTGGAGAGGGTTCTCTTGATGTTTTATTTAACTTGGTATGGATTCAATTTTGGGGTCTGGATTTATAGTTACCCTCCTATTGGACAAATTTTTAGCCATTAATAATTCAAGTATTTTCTCTTTCTGAGACCACTAATTTGTCAGTATTTTAGGAGACTCTTCCAATTGCCAAGCAAGAAGTTAACAGTACCTTGAAATAAGATGGCAGAAACAGAGGGGATAACAAGTGACCTACTGTAAGAACCTGGATTCCAGGGGAAAATTTTCTATGAGTTAAACATTTAAGGCATTCAGTTTAGTATATACAGTATGTAGTATGATCACCAAGGATAGGATCACGTGGAATAAGTACAGATGAAAGCCAAGATGACCATGGAGAAGACTTTTTAACTAATCCAAAGTGTGGTTCAATAAGAAGTAAAACTGGAAAGAAAAAGGAAGTTTTTGTAAAAGTATAGGATCTTGCAAAACAAGTAATATAGTTAACTTCTAAGGGGCGGCATGGTTCCTGTTAATTGCTAGTGAAAAGTCAGTAGACTGGAGGATTCTAACAATTTCCATGCACTGGACAAGATGAAGGGCACAGACACTGGCAGAATGTTTTCAAGAGAGCCCAGGATAAAGCCTTTCAGCATGGACTAATAAAAAAAAAAAAAAAAGGATGAGTGTCAAAAGTAATGACAGCTATTCATTTAGTTTTGCTACTAATTCAAGTAGAGAATTTCTCAACATTTAGGGGAAATATAGGCAACTAACATGTTTGTGGATATCTGTATCCATTCCTATCTTGGCCTGTTCTATTTACTTAATTATGAGACCATATCCAACTGTGTCTTGTTTTCATTCAAGAGTTTGTATTTTGTTCAATGTACATTGATGAAAGTAGATTTAATGAATTCTTTTAGCTGAACGGTATACTGATTTGGGACTTGGTGGCATATCTACTCTTACTCAGTGTTTTTTCACTTACTATCATCAACACTGATGCAGTCAACATCTTTCTATATGTCATTTTGTTAGACTTACATATACAATTAAGGTAGCTGAATCCTGTTACATATATTTTATTACATATTGCCCATTTTTCATGTAAAGTACCCACAACAATTTTCACCTTCACCAGTAATAGGACAGTTCATTTTCCCCTCATCCTCACCACTTTTGTCCATCTTGTATTTTTGCAAATAAACTCCATTGTGTTTTGACTTTTTCTTAAATTTCTGTTTCTAAATATGTAGCTACATTGAGGACCATTACATATATACTGACCATTTTTACTTCCCTGTCAGCCAACTCTCATTCAGATACTTTACCTACCTTTGAAGGGTTCCTGTCTTTTTTATTTCTTACTGACTGGCATCAATTTTTTGTTCACACAAAAGTTATGCCAGCTAGATTCACTGAAATATTTTCTCCTAGAGAATAATCACATGGAGACTGTTTCTCTTTATGCAATCAACCTTAAGATGGGTAGCAGCCTCCTTAAATATGCTTCTCTCTCAGGGCCCCTGGGTGACTCAGTCATTTGAACATCCAACTTTGTGATAACGTGACCTTAGCCAATTTGTACGTTCAAACCCCACAGTGGGATCTTCACTAACAGCAAAGATCATATTAGTCTCTCTTTCCCTCTGTCCCTGGCTCACATTTTCTTTCTTCCTCAAAAAAAAAAAAAAAAACACTTCTATCGTATCATATGGGTTATGCATATACTTCTCCCTCTTTGGCTGCACCTGCTAAGTGCCAAGCAGAGAGCATCAGGTCCTGATCTCCTGAGCTTCACATCACCTGCTGCTCAGGGCATTGTTCTGTCACCCTGTTCAAAATACCTTCCACTTTTTCTTAGATGTCCATCTCTGTGCCCTGGCTCACAGGGATGAAGGGAATGCTAAAGGATCAAACAGCCAGACTGGTCCCTCTGCAGGGCCTGAATTCATCTCCCTGTCAGGTGCTCCTAAGGCCTCTCCTGCTTCTAGGATCTACAAACTCCGTAATGTGCTACCATTTCACTCTTCAGTATCATCTTATGACTTTCACTTTTAAGAATTCCTCAGTTTCTGCTCCGCTGAGAATTCTTCCCCCCAGAGCCCAGCACAACTATGTGTGTTTTCATCATTGTAGTTTATGTAGTTTGGGGGTAGGAGAACCAACTCTCAAGCTTACAAGCCAATTGGCTGGTTCTAGCCCTCACCATTTCAGAACATCCTGGAGGGAAAAATTAGCCTCAGTAATTTTACTACAATGGAACCTTGGCTTCTGAAATCTTTAAGAAATCACAGGCACTCTTTATTTGCTTTGTAAAAAGGGGACTAATCCATGAGAAGATCAGATAAAACCCTCCAAATGTATTTCCTTATATCACCATCAACTTTTGGGTTAGTAAATCCCAGGCCGTACCCTGTAAGACAGATAAAATGACAAGGGATTCATTAATTCCTTACATTTAAAAATAACGATGCTTGTGTTAGATTACCGAATTGGTACTTTACAGTAAATAAGGCTGTAAAATTTAAAAGGAAAAAGTACTTTCAATTAAAGTAGGGTAACTTTTAATGTCTACACATCTGTACAATGTTTTTCTTTCTTTTCCTTTTCAGCTAATAGAGTTACGATGTTTTCTCAACAGTAGACATTGGTACAAGTTACAGAACACTGTAAATAAGGGCCAAGTAAATATGAATAACAAGAATCTCGAGAGAAAGCTTTCTCTGATATCTACTCATCATCCACTATCCTACCCTCCCACTAAATGGATCAGAGTTGTTTAAGTATTTGGGGGGTGGGTGTGGGAATAAAATCAGTGCAAGGAATCTTGAATGTTTTGAGCACACATTGAGCCAGCTATTCCATGTGCCAGGCTTAGGCTAGCTCATTGCTCCTCTTTCATGGAGAGAGTAAGGTCATGTTGAAAAATCCCATCTTCCAACGTCAGCCAGCCAAAACTTAATGTTTTAAGTTGAGGGGAAGCATGGTCTAGTCTAAGATAGATCCTAGCAGTTTGAGAAACTGTCCCACATGGACAGGCTTGTCCCACTACAAGGCTTGAAAATAGTGATTCAGTATCCATGTGGGACAGTTTCTCATGGATACTGAATCACTATTTTCAAGCCTTGTAGCCCCATCCACCAAAAACATAGAACTTATTTACCTGCATCTACAAGTTAACTGATTCCTTCCATCCTTCCACTGCTATTTAACACCAGAGAATCTTCTTCAGGAAAAAGTTAACACATTCATAGTGCCTGAAAATAAGTATTTAAAGACTTTCCCTCTATATCTACTTGAAAACAGAGCCGTGTTTAAAATTATCGTTTCCTTAGGGGATAGGTTCAAGATAGTGGAGCAGCATGGAACCTCTCAGCTTGTCTCATTCCTGAAATGCAGCTAGATCAGCACCAACACACTTTGCACACCTAGGAAACTGATGTAAAGATTAACAACAATTGACATAACTTGAGCTACAGAAGTAGTCAGAAAGAGAAAGTTTTATTTTTTAAGTTTTTTTTAATTTCTAAGTTATATTTTACTGTTTTTGTACATTTTTATTCTATTTCACTTAATTTCATTTTATTCTGTTTTTATATATTTTTTTAATTCAAATTTTTTCTTACCTTTTTCTTTGTTTCCCTATTTACTCTATGCTATAAAGCTTCTCTCAAGCAAACCAAAACACAACTAGGATCTAGCTTCCTTTGTTTTTGTTTCATTTTTATCTTTTTAATTTTAATTTTTAATTTCATTATTTTTTTCCTCCTCCAAAATGACAAAATGAAGGAATTCACCCCAAAAGAAAAAAAAATGACCACCAGGGGTGTCATCAACACAGATATAATCAAAATGTCTGAACTAGAATTTAGAACCATGATAATGAGAATAGTAGCTGGGGTTAAAAAAAAGCAAAGACTCCCTTTCTGCAGAGATCCAGAAAGTAGTATCTAGTCAAAATGAAATTACAAATGCTATAACCAAGATGCAATCTCAAATGGATGCCATGGCTGCAAGAATAGATGGAGCAGAGCAGCTAAACAGTAAAATAGAAGACAAAATTATGGAAAATAATGGAGCAGGAAAAAAAAGAGGGAAACAAAGGCAAAAGAAGATGATACAAGACTTTGAGAATTCAGTGACTTATTAAAAAGGAATAACTTCCAAATCATACAAGATCCAGAAGACAGAAAGAGAGAAAAAGGGGCAGAAGAGTTATGTAAGCAAATTATAGTGGAAAGCTTTCCATCTCATCAAGGGCAAAGACATCAAAACATCAAAATCCAAGAAACACAAAGAACTCCCAATAGATTCAACAGAAACTGACCATCACCAAGGCATATCATAGTCAAATTCACAAAATACACAGACAAGCAAAGAATTATGAAAGGAACAAGGGAAGAAAAAGTCCTTAAGCTAGAAGGAAAGACAGTTAAGGTTCACAACTGACCTAGCCACAGAAACTTGGCAGATCAGAAAGGAGTGGCAGGATACATTCAATGCACTGTATCAGAAAAATACACAGTCAAGAACTTTATCCAGCAAGGCTGTCATTCAAAATAGAAGGAGAGATATAAAGTTTTCCAGACAAAAGCTAAAAGGAGTTCATTATGTCTCTGCCCTTGACCTGATTATCAAAGTTCTCCACTATAATTTGCTTACCTAACTCTTCTGCCCCTTTCTTTCCCTCTCTCCCTCTCCCCCCCCCCATCTTCTGGGACTCCTAGGATTTGGATGTTATTCCTTTTTAATAAGGAACCACTCAATCAGCCCTGCAAGAAATTTTAAGGGGGACTCTGAGGGGAGAAAAGACCGAAAACAAAAAACAAAAAAGGTCAAAAGCAACAAAGACTAGAAAAACCCAGAGACGACCACCAGAAACTCCAACTCTACAGGCAACATAATGGCAATAAATTCCTATCCTTGAGTACTCACTCTACATGAGAATGAACTCCCTGTTCCAATCAAAAGACATAGGGGATCAGAATGGATAAGAAAACAAGAGCCATCTATAGGATGTTTACAGGAGACCCATTTTAGACCTAAAGACACCTTCAGATTAAAGGTAAGGGGATGGAGAACCATCTGTCATGCCAGTGGTCACCCAAAGAAAGCTGTAGTAGCCATATTTATGTCAAACAAACTAGATTTTAAAATAAAAGACTGTAACAAGAGATGAAGAACATTGTATCATAATTAAGGGGTCTATCCACCAAGAAGATCTAACAATTGTAAACATTTATGCTCCAAAGGTGGGATGCCCAAATATATAAATCAATTAATCACAAAGAAACCAATTGATAATACCATAATAGTAGGGACTTCAATGGACAGCAATGGACAGGTCATCTAAGCAGAAAATCAACAAGGAAATAATTTTGAATGACACACTGAACCGGATGGAGTTAACAGATATATTCAGAACATTTCATCCTAAAGCAGCAGAATACACATTCTTCTCGAGTGCACATGGAATGTTCTCCAAAATAGATCACATCCTGGTACACAAATCAGCCCTCAATAAGTACAAAAACTCGAGATCAGATTGTGCAGATTTTCAGACAACTCTTTGAAACCACAAGAAAAAAAGTGTGGAAAGAAATACTTGGACACTAAAGAACATCCTACTAAAGAATGAATGGGCTAACCAAAAAGTTGGAGAGGAAATTATAAAGTACATGGAAGTCACTGGAAATGGTAATACCACAGCCCAAAATCTCTGGGATGCAGCAAAGGTGGTTTTAAGAGGGCAGTAGACAGCAGTCAGGCTTCCTAAAAAAAAGGAAGAAAGGTATCAGATACACAACCTAACCTTACACAACCTAACCTTACACCTCAAAGATCTGGAAAAAGAACAGCAAATAAAAACCCAAACCAGCAGAATACATGAAATAATAAAGATTGAGAGCAATGCTATCAAAACAAAACAATAAAAATAACAAAATTAAAAATTAAAAAAAGCACAGAACAGCTGAATGAAACTAGGAGCTGGTTCTTAGAATTAACAAAATCAATAAACTTATAGATTGATCAAAAATAAAAAGGAAAGAATAAATCCTGAGTGAAGAAGTCAAACACTGCACCAACATAAACAATGAGAAGAGAAAATTATGAGCAATTATATGCCAACAAATTTGGCAATCTGGAAGAAATGGACAAATTCCGAGAAACATATAAACTACCAAAACTGAAACAAGAAAGAGAAAATTTGAAAGACCCATATCCAGTAAAGAAATTGAATGAGTAATCAAATATCACCCAAAACACAAGAGTCCAGGGTTGGATGGCTTTCCAGAGGAATTATCCCAAACACTTAAGAAAGAGTTACCACCTATTCTTCTGAAACTATTCCAAAAAAAGTAGAAATGGAAGGAAAACTTCCAAATTCATTCTACAAGGTCAGCATTACCTTGATTCCAAAACCACCTCACACCTGTCAGAATGGCTAACATTAACAACGCAGGCAACAACAGATGTGGTGAGGATGCAGAGAAAGACCATCCCTTTTGCACTCCTGGTGGGAATGCAAACTGGGGTAGTCACGGAAAACAGTATGGAGATTCCTCAGAAAATTAACAATAGAACTACCCTATGACCCAGCAATTACACTCCTAGGTATTTATCAAAGGGATAGAGGTGTGCTGAAGGGGCACATGCACCCCAATGTTTATAGCAGCACCATCAACAATAGCCCAAGTATGGACAGAGCCCAAATGCCCATTGACTGATGAATGGATCAAGAAGATGTGGTATATCACTTTTCAATATAGAAGAAAAAAATCTTGCCATTTACAACAACTTAGATGGAACTAGATTGTATTATACTAAGAGTAATAAGTTAGAGAAAGATTGTATGATTTCACTCATATGTGGAATTTAAGAAACAAACCAGATGAACATAGGGGAAGGATGCAAAAATATGATAAAAACAGAGGGAGACAATCCAAAACAAAGTCTTAAATACCACGAACACACTGAGGGTTGCTGGAAGGCAGGAAGGCGGGATGGGCTAAATGGCTGATGGGCATTAAGGAGGGCACTTACTAGGATGAGCACATATGTAAGTGATGAATCACTAAATTCTACTCCTAAAATCACTACTACACTATGTATTAATTAACATCGATGTAAATAAAAATTTTAGAAAGTAAAAAAATTATCATTTCCTCTAGATTTCCTTAAATTTATTACAAACAATTTAAAAATAGGTTTCTCAAATATAGCATTCTTCTCTGTAAATCTATTATAACAGTTATAAAAGCACTTTTTCAAATTGAATACTGCATTATTACAGTGATTGAAGCTGCGTGGTTCTCCATTTCAAAATCATTCGTCTGAAAATATTCAGCTCTCAAGTACTTTGCAAGGCAGCAATCTGTATACTGAGACACATTGAGTCGTTCTTCCTACAAGTTAGTTGTGAGTGTAATTAACTCACACTTCCTAAAATGAGGTGGAATGTGTTAATTTTAAGTTTCACTCTTCTAAGCATAAACCATCCCACCCTTTCCTGCTTAAGTCCTAGATGGCCTCTAAGTTATAAATACACTTATGACATTGTAGAAAGAAAATTTGCTGCCTTCCTTTCTGTTTTTACCGGCACTTAAAACACAGCCTTTGTGTTTTTCCTGTTAGCAATCATGAGTTTTCCCTGGGTCATTCCTTGCCTCGTTCAGCTGGACCCCTTGTAACCAACAGCGTGTATTTTAAAAATGAATAGCTAAAGGCAATATAGTTGTCATGCTGCTGGTTGTCGGTTAGAGGAAAAGAGACACCTTTCCCTCTGAAGCTATGGGCCGGGATGGTGGGGGGAACGGAACACAGTCATGAATCTCAAAGAAACCTGAGAATAAGGGGTCCTAATAGTGAGCGGCCTCAGGGAAATTGGATCAGGAATGCAGTCTTCAGTTCAAGGTGAGTCTAGGGACTCCTGTAGAATCTGTAGATCTTCACCAGAGACATCCAACACACCCCTAGCAAATTCCTATGGCTGCTGCCACAAACTTCCACAAACACAGTCTCTTAAGACAACAAAAAATTTGTTAGCTTACCGCCAGAAGTCTAAAGTCAAGGTGCTTGGCAGGAAGGAATTCCTTTCCTGTGTTTCTCAGTGTCTAGAAGCTGCCTGGATTTCTTGACTCATAACCCTGCCTTTAAACCACGCGAACTCCGAACTCACCATCAAGACACCTACTACTGCTCTGAGCCCTTGCAGAAGGACCTCCCTTTTATAAGGACCTAGGATGCTATTGACCCACCTGGACAACCGAGGTTAATCTCCCCACCTGAAGATCCTTCACTTAACTGCCAGCATCTTTTTCTCGTAGAGTATATTCACAGATTCTGGGATTGGGGTGCTGATGTCTGTAGGGGCCATTGCTGAGCCTACCATCGCGAAGTTACACTTAGCGGGATTTTTCTGCTTGAAATCAACTGGAGGCTTACACAGGAGATGCGGGACACGGAGACCTTCTAGAGGCCCCGAAGAGCGGCTGGGATGGAGGCGTGGCAGAGCCTGTTTGATTTGTGCATTTTCTCACAAAACATGAGCGAGAACAGTGATTAAGAAGAATGGAACTAAAAACCTTGTTTTTATCGTCACGGTTAGAAATCAGTCCATTCGTGTAACAATGTGCCATCCACTGCGTTAGGCACCTGATACGCGCCACCTCGTTTGACACTTCCCTGGAGAGTCCTCAGTGACCACAGCCACGTGTCATCCGTGCTGCACGTGAAGCCTCGCCCGCGATGCTGCAGGAGCAGGAGGGACCGTGGGAGGAGCCGCACAGCGCTCCACTCAGGACACCTGTGCTCCTGCCCCAGCCCATCTGCCACTCAAGCTGTGGGTTAACGTAGTCTTTGAGGAAGGGAAAGATCTCGCTCCACCTGACTCTTCTTCCTCCCTTACTGCTCTGAGTCTCAAAGGAAAAACCCGTTTGCTTCTTCTAGAAGATGTGAGGACAACAATCGTCCAGGTGAAGTGGTCACTCAGGAGCATTTTCTAACATAGGTTTTTCCTGAAAGACCTTGTCTCCTATCACTGATGACTTTGACCTTTTAGTGTCTTTAAGTCCCCTCCTCCATGAAACCCCCTTTACCACCCGATGTCACTCTGCTAGTTCTTTCGTTTGTTTCCTTTTTTGTTTATTTTAACACACTTTATTGAAATATAATTTATATAAAGAGCTTCCATTAAAGAGTGCATTTCAATAAGTCTTGATAAATGCATACACCCATGGGAACACCACCCAAATCAAGATGTACAATATTTCTATCACTTCAAAAATTCCTTCCTGCACCTTCCCAGTCCGACCTCCTCCAGCCCTAGTCCTAGGCAGCGCTCATCTGTTTTCTGTCACAGTGGATTATATGAGGCTTTTCTTGAGTTTAATGTGAATAGAATCATAGAGTACATAGGCTTTTATGCCTGGCTTCTTTTACTCACTTTAATGTTTTTTGACATCCGTGTTGTAGCATTCTTCAGTAATTAATTCATTTGTAGTGCTGAGTCATAGTCGTCCATAGTTGTTTTTAAGAACTTAGAGTACATTGATGCGAAGGGTATACTGGACTTCATAGTACTGGCTCTGAAGAAAGAAAGAAAAAGCTTGCTATAAACTCACAATATTGTACCTACAGAATCTAGCCAAAAAAAAAAAAAAAACTATTATGTTTGCATAAAGCATTTTGTCATCTAGATAATTATTTTATTGAAAACGCATAGGCCCCTCACCTAGTAAGGTATAGAATTCCATATAGTAATATGACTCCTGCCAAGCAAACAGTAGGTTTAAAAATTGCTTAGTATCAGTTTACTTTGGCATTTTCATTTGGTACTTTTAAAATAAAAGAAAAACAGTTTATCCTGTGATATTTGCAGGGCCATTACAGTACACTCTAAATATAATTTCGGGATTATAAAACATTTATTCAAGAGATCAGTTATATACATACATATTCAGAGATCTAATCATTTGCTTATGCTGGAAATGACATTTTCATGGGTTGAGATGTGCCTGATATTATTTGTTGATACTCAGCGTATTTCACACCATTCTATACGCTGCTGTGTGCAAGGCATCAATCCTGAAAACTCGACTTGCAAATCTTTCTTGCCAGGAAGGTGGTGGACAGATACCACCAAAAATCTCTGACTTTAGGAAAGTGGAAGTGATTACTCTCAAGTTGCAACTGCAGGCAGGTACATGGGCATCCATAGCTTGTTGAGTTGGGATTATCCTGTGGATTTTGGATGCCCTGTTGAGATCGTGCTACTTTAGTACAATCACAGTTAAGACCACTGAGAGTGGCTACCCTCTAATCCCCGAGCTTCCATAATTATTTTTTTTACTTTTCAGACTTTCCAATGTTTTTTTTTATCCTTTTACTTCCTGCATGAAAAGTGTTACTGTTAGTAGAAGGCAGCAAAATCACGGCATCCTAATATCTAAAGGGGGAAGAAAGATAATCTGCAAAAGTTTAGCTTTCCTTTAACTCAATGGATAGCTGGACGTTGTAACATAACTAAGGCAATTGAATACCAAAGAATGACAAGTCCCTAAAAGAAGAGACAATAGAAGAAAGTCTCCCTTTGACAGAGCAGCAGGACAAGAAGAGGCAGCTTCCATAGAAGTGGGTAAGAAGAAATTGGCTAAAATTGCAAAGGCTGAGTGTGGTGAGCATATCGGTTTAGAATCTCACCTGGGAGTCCTACGCGCAAAAAGCATTTCACACTCACTAAAATCTCTTCCTCATCATCCTGTATCATTTGTTCACTTAAAAGACTGGGGTCAGGACAGAGGACCAAAGAGAGCTACCTGGGTGGTGAAGAGAGAAACATACAATCAGCTGCCACTGAGGAAAGACCCCTTTCTTCCAAAACTTGCAGAACCCCAACATCAGCCTCCAACTATCGAACTTCTGATTATGGTTTGAAGGCTCAGGTAGACCCAGTGGAACATCCTCTCTCTATCAAGGGTCAACTGAATGTCAAAACCACATTTTTCAGGGACTTTCAAATGAAAAGCAATAATCAAGACTCAAAAAAACACAGTGAAGATTTTTCTTATATCTCTAATTTCCTGTTAGCCTTTGTTTAAGGCCAATGTAACTTAAAGAATGACAGTGTAGTGTCATTAGGCAACCTGGTGAGGACCCGAATTGCACCGATGTCTCATCTCTGCAGGTGCAAACTAACACAACCTCTGGTACCTGAGATAAAGCTATCTATTAGAAAAATATGTTGTTTATACCAAGCAAGAAATACATAGTTTACTTTCACATGATGGAATAGAAGTATAAGTTCTCACTCTTACCTCAGCACTATGTCATCCTCATCACTGTCATAGACTAACCTTGACCATCTTGATATCAGTTTGGACATGGCACTATTTTGTCCGATTGGTCACATATTGATTAGATCTGCTGATCAGGAGGTAATTATTATCTTATTTTATTTAGTAAGTAATGTTCTTGGGGCGCCTGGGTGGCTCAGTCGGTTAAGCATCTGACTTCGGCTCAGGTCATGATCTCACGGTTCATAGGTTTGAGCCCCATTTTGAGCTCTGTGCTGACAGCTCAGAGCCGGGAGCCTGCTTCAGATTCTGTGTCTCCTTCTCTCTCTGATCCTCCCCTGCTCACGCTGTCTCTCTCTCTCAAAAAAAAAAAAAAATTTAAAAAATTTAATAAGTAATGTTCTTAGCAGAGAGGTAAAATAAATGAAAATCAAAGGACAACCAACTTAGAGAAGGTTCTGCGAATCTACTTGTCTGCAGTATGTTGAAGTTGTCTCTCCAAAGACAGAAACAAGTGATAAAAACAAGTGTTCTGCAATTTTCAGCTCTAAGAAAGAGATACAACTCTTCGGACTATGAAAGTTTTATCATACAGCATCGTGGACTAATTTGATCCTGTTACCAAAGGAACCATAGGGCTGCCAAGAATCTGTGGGCCAAGAACAAGAGCAAGTTGAGGACACTGCAAATGACTAAGCCACTGGAACTCTATGAACCAGATAGGTGATGCTCCAAGAGCCCGTGACCAGTATGGTTGCATGTGAAGCCTCTGGCAAGATCTGACAAGACAAACACTGCAGTTTGAGGCAAGCATGCTCTCTTCTACCAGTAAAGACTCTCCTTTGATGACAGTTTCTGGCTTAATGGTGTGCACGGGTAGATGCAGAATGCTTGACCCTGAGTCACTCAGTGAACTTATGATCTGACTTGCCTATCAGAAAAGACATAATCTGGTCTATGAAAACAGAAGGGTAAGTATTCCATTACCAAGCATGAGTATAATATAGAATATCAGGCCCAAACTATTTTTCAAGTCAAAGATAACTCATAAGCAATGGTTCAGATTCCCACAGCATCTATTATTCTATGACCCCCTCTACCTCAACCCAAATGTATGACTTTATGTGAAATTCCCTATGAGAAATTAAAAGCCTGGGGCTTATTTATAATTGTTTTACATAATATGCTGATTCAGCCTAAAATGATACCAGTTGCTCACACAGCCCCTCAAAGGGATGTCCCTGAATGACAATGAGTAAAGAAATATTCCCAATGGAGAGACCGGAACAATAAATCTGTTTGTCTCTTTTGCCTTCAAGAAAAGAGAGCTAAAATTTTGGAGCTACATGGATATTTTGGCTAATGGCTTAGCTGATGGTCACACACTTGGAAGAAACAACAATGGAGGAATGAGTACAAGACGTATGGCTGATGCCCAGTATAAGAACTGTGTGTGAAAACTGTAATTGCCATGAGATTGACCATGAAAATGCATATTCTACAGATCAGGCTCTCAGCGATCAGGTAGACAAAAATGACCCATTCAATACAGGTTAATCTGCCTCCTTTCCCAACTGGCCTGGCTCTCACTAAAGGGCCAGGACGGAAGGGATAAAATGGTTGCACAGTGTTTGTCTTACCAAGGTTGATTTGGCTAACATTACTACTGCATATCCAACATGTTAACAACAGAGAATACAGTTGATTCCTTGATATGGCATCATTTTCTGGAGGGAAAGAACAGCCAAATTAAGATTGATTACGTTGGAATTCTTCCATCATGGCAGGAGTAGCAATTTGTCCGCAGTAAAATAGACACTTATTCTTAATTTGTAACTGCATTCTCTACCTGCATTAATTCTGCCAACACCACCATCCGTATATTTATTAAATACCTTATTCATCATCATGAAATTTCACTTAGCATTGTGAATGAATCCAGGAATTCATTTTTTATGTCTTTTTTCTTGTGATGAGAACTTTTAAGAACTTTTATAATAAAATAATTGTGGAAATAGTTTTAAGTTTAAGAGATTCACATTCTAACAGCTTTTCCTACTGGCAAAAAAAAAAAAAAAAAAAAAAAAAAAAAAGCCCTAAATAAGATGGTAGAATGAGAAACTCTGGTTAAATTACAGTAATGTTGAATAAAGTAATTGAAAGAAATCTTAATTCAAAACAAAGAAAATGATGAATACAGTAACTCAAGTAAATGTTCCTAGAAGAACCAAATAGCTAATTATGCAGTAAAAAAAATGTTAGGCTAAGATGTGACATGCATTGCATATCAGTGAGATGAGCCAAGTATTAGGGACCATTCTGCAGAGTATTACAACTAGACAATAGCTGAGAGAATAAGCCGGACATGTCCACATGTATGGAAGTAGAAGGGCAGGAGTTGGGACACAGAGTATCTAACTCTGTAGCACTTTAAGTGACCTTTGTATGTCACTTTGTATGTCACTTTGTATGTATGTATATATGTATGACCCTCAATAATGTAAAATTGAGACATTAAAGGGTTGTATCTTAAGAGTAGATACAAATGGAAGTAAACACACCCTAATATAGACTATAGCACCTCTCTGAGTTACAGCAGAGATCCTGAAAATTCTCATGTCCTGGTGTTGGATTAGGTAAATCATATATTTCTAATATCCTGAGGTACCTGAAAGAGGTTAAAAATAGTTCTCTGGAAGAATATTACATCCAACACCTTGAAAATTATTTCTAAAAAAATAATGTTTCAACTAAAATGTTCAGCCCACAATTAAAGATATCTAAGGACCTGAGAAGACGTGACATCTGATTGGAGACCAACACACATAGAATATTAAGCAAAAATAGGTCTCCTGGTTCTCCAGATAGTAGTAGAATTAATAGATACGGCTTGTAAAATAACTATGCTTACTGTGGAGATAATAGGCAAGTGTAAGCATTTCAGCAAAGAACACAAAGATTTTTTTAAAAAAAACTGATATTCCAGTTTTGAAAAAGAAACATTATATAAGCCAATTTATAACATAACATAACAAGATATATAACAACATTAATATATCTGTAATTAATCTTGGGATGAATTCAACATAGTAGGAAGCACTATAATTTCTGCACAGCTGAAGTATAACTAGCCAAGAGACAAAAGAATAATCTTACTGTGTCTATAAAAAAAAAACATATAAAATCAACTCCATGTGGTTTTGAGACTGAAGGATTTGAAAATCAATCACAAACCTTATTAATTGTGTTTCAACCCTTAGAGGCATGAGTGTTTCCATCAACTACCAAGCACACAATTGTATGAGCCACAATAATCTTAGTCAACGCAGCAGTAGTCAAATCTCAAAACAAAACCCCTTCCTTATAGTCATTCCTAATCTAATGATGCAGGCCATGCTTTTTAAAGATTACTTTATCCCATATGTTCCAGATAAATGTATTAAGCCAATGTATTTTTTCTTTTGTTTTGCATTTTGCTCTAATATGGTAATAGGCCTTGAACAATAGGAATGAGAGAAATTATTCACTTTAATTTTCATGTGCAAAAAGGCAGTAATTTAGTTCAATAATAGTAATGCATCAGAACTTCAGCTAATGTTTTATCTCCATTTATGCGAATGTATAATTTTCAATACGTACTTTTGTACCACTTCCTTAACATAAATAGATGCAAGACAAATTTAATAGGACCAACATTCTCTCCAGAGTTTGCAGGTATATGGAGACCTAATTGATCAAGAAGTAATACACTTACCAAGAGAATTTACCAGTATCTAATGCAAGAACCATGAATAATTTTTAAATGACATCAACTTTTATAACAGAGACACCATCCTTTGATCTTGGTAAAATATTTTGAGATCAGTTGTAAGTAAAAAGAATATTTTAAAAGTCTATGCTATGTAACCAAAGCTACAAGCAGGATTTTTTTGGAAAGAAATATTTGATTTAGGAGTGTAGTACCTTATAATGTTTTTTATAAATTTCCTTAGGTGATTATTTTTATATAAGTTTACCAAATGACATATCTCCCTTTCTTGTAAACACTCCTAGAAGGATCAGAAGTATAGGACAAGCACTCTTTCCACAAAGATTTGTTTTTTAAGGGAAAAAATCAAATAAACCACCTATATAAACAGATATATGTAATAAGACATCTATAAAACATATTATAATATTGCATGTAGGTAGTGAGAAATCTTGAGCTATCTCAATCTATAAAACCTTTGAGACTATGAATGATTTGAGAATCAATCCCCCATAATAACTTAGACTTTCTTGAGTTGGTTTTTAAGGGCTTGTAATGAAACTGCTCTCCAGTAGACACCCCCTTATCCACAGTTTCGGTTTCCATGTTTCAGGTATCTGTGGTCAGCCATGATCCTGCAGATCATCAAGCAGATGATCCTCCTTTTGATGTACAAAGAGTGTCAATAGTCTAACACCATGTCACAATGCCTGTGTCACTTAATCTCATCATGTAGGTATTTCATCATCTCACACCGTCACAAAAAGAAGGGTGAGTACAGAGAGAGACTACATTTCTATAACTTTTATTATAGTATATTGTTATAATTGTTCTACCATATTATTAGTTATTGTAGTTAATCTCTTACTGAGCCTAATTATAAATTAAACTTTATCATAGGCATGTATAGAAAAAAACCCATAATATATATAGGGTTTGGTACACTCAGCAGGTGCAGGCATCCACTGGGGGTCTTAGAACATATCTCATGTGATAAGCAGGTGGGATTGAGCTTCTGTATTCAACTTCCAGTTTCCTCACAATCCTCCAATGTATTCACCACTTTTGTCATTCAAATTGCCATCTTCTGTGCTAAAATGCACTGCGCTAATGTCCAAATACCCAGGCTTTGAGTTTTTCACCCACTGTCTTTCACAAAACTATCACCTGACTATTCTCCACGTAAGATACTGCCATGGTGATCAAGATATAGGTGAGCTTCCCATACCCAACTCTTGCTTTTTCCTATCCCTTCTTTTCCAAAGCTAATCCTAGATTTATATCTGGCCATTTTTAAATTTCATCCAAATGGTCTGGATTTTTTGCTCTACATTATGTCTGTGAAAGTCTTTCTGGATGTGGAGTATTGTTTTTCTGTCACTGTTTTATAGCAGGTGTCTCAACCTAGGCATCATTCCTACTTCGAACTGAATAATTATTTGCTGTTGAGAACCGTCCTATTCATGGTAAGATGTTTAGCAGAATTTTGGGCAAAGCTCTATTCATAAAATGCCAATGGCAGTCCCCCAGGTTGTGACTACCAAAGACATCTCCAGAAATTTCCAAATGTTCAGTGAGAAACAAAATTTGCCCCAGTTGAAAACCACGGCTATATAGTATTCTCTTATTGAAAGGTATCATGTAATTATCTATTGACTTTTCTCTAACTGAAATTTGTTTGATTAGAGTGTTGGCAATGATTTGAATTTATCCAAGAATATAAGGCCACTCTAATTATCCTGAGAATCAAGTGGTTTTGTATAAAACTTAGGGTTTATACAAATTTTGTGAGAGACTGGTAAGTGGTGGTGGCAGAATAAGAAAAGGAAGACAAATAAAAGGAAACTGCCACTAAATGGAGAACCGGTGGAAAAATCAGCAAGCAGGTCCCGGAGACCTCAACCTGAAGCCCCAAGGTGAGTAGTTGTCAAAGGTCCCAGGAAAGCCGCTGCGTCTCGTGAGTCTCTGAGAATGCTCCCATCTACTGTCCCTTTCTGAATCATCAAGTTATATTTCCAAGTGCTCATGGAGGAGTTGCTGTGACTCCTCATAGTTACCTCATATCCGTGCTCACGTTGTATCACTTTGTATTTTTAATTTTTTTGTTTTATTTTAGCTACTCTGATAGCTGTATAATGGTACCTTACTGTGGTTTTAATTTGTACTTGTTTGATGACAAATGATCAACATTTAGTACCTTTTCATATACATTTAATCATTGGAATATCCCCTGGTATGGTGCTTGTTCATGGCCTTTGCCATCACTTTATTAGTCTATATTTTTCTTATTGATTTATAGCGATTAAAACACATACGCATGTATGTATGTATGCACACATATACATATATATCCACATCTATCTCTGTATCTATATTTATACCTGTGTGTAAATCTAAACCTAGATAGATGCACTTGATCTTAGCCAAAAGGCCGAGAAGTGAAACCTAGATAGATAAATCTGGATATGATATTATCATTATACATGTATCACAAATATCTTTTCCTACTCTGACACTTGTTTTTTAATTCTCTGAGTGCTGTATTTTTTTTTTTACTTTTTTGTTTTTACAAAATAGTGAGATCACATGAAGTTCTAAGATATAATATAGTTTTCTCCAGTGATACCCCTGTGAAAAATTAGCATAATATCAAGACCAGAAAGCTGATACAATCCATCATTCTTATTTGGATTACACCAGCTTTACACACACTCATTTCTGTGTGTATATATTAGTGAAAAAAAAATCTTAGGACAAATGAGAATGGAAGAAAAAGCAGCAAAAGTCATTCTGAGAGAGAAGTTTATAGAATAAGCACATATATCAAGAAAAAAGACAGATCTCAAGTAAACAACCTAATATTATACCTCAAAGAACTAGAAAGGGAAGAATGAATTAAGACCAAATTTAGCATAAAGAAGGAAATAATAATCATTAGAGTAGAAACTAAATAGAGAAAGAAAAGATTAACAAAACAAAGAATTAGATCTTCAGAAAGATAAGCAACTGAAAAATACAACTAACCAAGAAAAAAAGAGTTGACTGAAATAAATAAAATATAAATGAAAGAGGAGACATTGCAGTAGGTGGCACAGAAATACAAAGGATCCTAAGAGACCACTATGAATAATTATACCCCAACAAATTGGACAACTCAGAAAATGGATAAATTTCTGGAAACATACAACCTACCAAGATTGAATCAGGAAGAAATAGAATTATCTTAACAGACCAATAACAGGCTAAAAGATTAAATCAGCAATTAAAAATCTCCAACAAATAAAAACTCGGGACCAGATAGGTTCACTGGTGAATTCCACCAAACATTTAAAGAATTAGGGGCACCTGGGTGACTCGGTCGGTTGAGCATCCGACTTCAGCTCAGGTCATGATCTCACGGTTCGTGGGATCCAGCCCCATGTTGGGCTCTGTGCTGACAGCTCAGAGCCGGAGCCTGCTTCAGATTCTGTCTCCCTCTCTCTCTGCCTCTCCCCCACTCATGCTCTATCTGTCTCTCTCTCTCCCTCAAAAATAAACTTCAAAAAAAAAACTTTAAAAAAAGAGAATTAATAGCAAATCTTTTTGAATTCTTCCAAAAAATGGAAGAGAGCGCTCCCAAATTTCTCCTACAAGGACAACATCACCTTGATGCTAAAGCCGTATGAGAATACTACAAGGATAGAAAACTTAAGGTAATATCCTGAGGAATATAGATGTAAGAATTTTCAACAAAATACTAGCAAGAGAATTCAACAGAACAACAAAGGGATCATACACCATGATTACGTGGCATTTGTATCTGGGATGCAAGTAATGTTAAACATATGCAAATCAATATATGTGGTAAATCACATTAATAAAATGAAAGATTAAAATGACATCAACAGATACAGGAAAAGTATTTGACAAAATAGAACATCATCCTTTTCATAAAAACTCTCAACAAATTGGGAATCGAAGAAACATACATCAATACAATAAAGGCCATGTCTGACAAGCCCACAGCTAAAATGATACTCAACAGTGAAAGACTGAAAGCTTTTCCTCTAAGGTCAGTAACAAGACAAGGATGTCCACTGTCACCACTGGAAGTCCTAACCACAGCAATCAGGCAAGAAGAATAATTAAATGCATCCAATTTGGAAAGAAGGAACTAAAATTGTTCCTCTTTGCAGATGATATGATCTTAGATATATGAAGCTCAGAAGACTTCACACACACACACACACACACACACACACAAACTGTTGAAATAGTAAATACAGTAAAGTTGCAAAATAAAAAAAGTAAGTATACAAAAATCAATTTCACTTCTATATACTAACAGCAAACTATCTGAAAAAGAAATAAACAATGCCATTCACAATGGCATCAAAAATAATAAAATACTTAGGAGTAAACTAAACCGGGGTGGTACAAGATCTGCACACTGGAAACTATGAGGCACTAAGAAATGAAATCGAAGAAGACACAAATAAATGGAAGTACATCGCCTGCTTATGGAGTGGAAGAATTAATATTGTTAAAGCGTCCATACTGTACAAGCCATCTACAGATTCAGTGCAAACCTGGTGGTTCATAACCTCTTTGGGAACTTCCTACACATAAACTGAATCTGGGCCCTGAAACTGGCTGGGAGAGAACGCAGAACGAGGCAGGCCACTCCAGGTTAGTAAGCTGCAGTTTTAACAAGCAAAGGGAACTTAGATATGAGGCTCGTCTTGGACAAAACAAGACAAGTGGATCCCTACACTTGCCCCCTGAATCTTTAAAGTTTATATAGAGGCCTTAGCTGAGTTAGGTCACATATACCGTGCAAGTGTTCTCAACACTACATTGCTATCTCAAGGCTGTGTCCTTGGAGCAGCCTCTGGGAAGAAAAGCAAGTGGAACCCCATATTCCCAGAACAGGAGAGGGGGTGAGGAGCCTCTAAGTGCCTGGGTCCAGTTCACTGGCAGTCATGTCTTTTTTGATGACTTTCCCCAGCAAAAAGCCTGTCAACATGCCAGTGGTATTTTTCACAGAAATAGAAAAACAATCCTAAAGTGCAATGGAAACACAAAAGATCCCAAATAGCCAAAACACTCCTGAGAAAGAAAACGTAACTGGAGACATTACCCTTCTTAATTTCAAACTATACTATAGGACTATAGTAATCAAAAAAGTACACATAAGAACAGTCACATAAGACAAATGGAACAGAAGCAAGAGCCCAGAAATATACCCACACATATACAGTCAACTAATACTTGACTAGAGAGCCAAGAATACTCTTGGAGAAAAGATAGTCTTTTCAAGGAATGCAAAAGAATCGAACTGGAACACCATCAACACCATTCACCAAAATTATCTTGAAATAGATAAAGACTTAAATATAGTACCTGAAATTATAAAACTCCTAGTAGACAACATAGGGAAAAAGGTCCTTGACATTGGTTTTAGCAATAATTTTTTGGATATGATACCAAAAGCAAAGGCAACAAAATAAAAAATGAACATTTTATGTGGGAGTACTTCAAAATAAAAAAAAAAAACTTCTGTACGGCAGGAGATACAACCAACAAAATGAAAAGGTAACTTATGAGACAGAGGATAACATTTGCAAATTACACATCAGGTAAGGGCTTTATATCTAAAATATACAAGGAATGTATTATGCTCAAAGTAAATAATAATAACCCACTTTTAAAAAAGGGACAAAAATTTGAATAGACATTTTTCCAAAGAAGATATACAAATGGCCAACAGGTATATGAGAAGATAGGCATCAGGGAAATACAGATCAAAACCACATGAAATGTTACTTCACACCTCAGAGTGGCTATTGTCAAAAAGATAAGAAATAACAGGTGCTGGGTAATGATGTGGAGTAAAGGGAACCTTTGTGCACTGTTGGTGGGACTGTAAATTGATACTGCCACTATGGAAAACATGAAGTTTCTCAAAAAATATATGGGTGTATACATACATGTATACATATTATACATATATTACATATATATAACATTTGTGATATATATGTAGTATTATATGGTATATATTATAAGAGATATTCATTTAAATCACATTAAAGAAAATGTGATATATATATCACATTTGTGATATATAATATTGTGTGATATATATGTAATATTATATTATAAAGGAATATATATAATATTATTCAGCCATTAAAAAAAAGGAAGGAAATCCTGCCATTTGCAACAACATGGATGGACAATGAGGACTTTATGCTAGGTGAAATACATCAGATGGAGAAAGACAAATACTGCATGATTTCATTTATATACGCAATCTTTAAAAACACTGAACTCACTGGGGCACCTGGGTGGCTCAATGGGTTAAGCATCCGACTTCGGCTCAGGTCATGATCTCATAGTTCATGGGTTCAAGCCCCGCATCCGGCTCTGCGCAGACTGCTCAGAGCCTGGATTCTGTGTCTCCCTCTCTCTGCCCCTCCCCCCACTCACACGCTGTGTGTGTGTCTCTCTCTCAAAAAAAAAAATACACATTAAAAATTTAAAAAAAAATATTGAACACACAGAAACAATCGATTGGTGTTTGCTAGGAGTGTGAGGGGCGGTGTAATGGGTGAAGGTGGTCAAAGGGTAAAACTTGCAATTGTAAGATGTATAAAGCAAGTTTAAAGTATTTACTATAAAGCATAGTGACTATAGTTAAAAATGCTCTATTATATACTTGAAAGTTGCTACGAGAGTAAATCTGAAAAGTTCTCACAACAAACACACACACAGGGAAGCTATGTTAAGAGGATGCATGCGTTAACTAGTTTTATTGTGGTAATCATTTTGCAATATATACTCATATCAAGTCCTCATGTTCCACATCTCAATGCTATTATACGTCAATTACATTTCAATATACCTGGAAAAATAAAAATAAAACTGTAATTCCTTTTACTCTTTGACTTTATTATTTCTACTGAAAAAAAAAAAAAATCTCCCGGTACTCTTGCTTTTGCTCTGTTGAAGAAAATGTGTTGGTTGGTTGGTTTTTACTCTGGCTGCTTTGAAGATTTCATCTTTATCTTTGTTCAGCCATTTTACCTAGTCCAGTTAAGTGATTTTCTTTGCATTTCTTCTGACGGAGGTCCATCCACCTTCTGGAAATATAGGGTGATGCCTTTGCCAATGTTGGAAAATTCTCAGGCAATGTTACTTCACTATTGCTTCTCTTGTATTATTCTCTTACCCTGGGACTCAAATGACACACATTTTATATATTTTTTCAGTACATCAGCTGGATCTTTTATACTTTTTTTCTGAATTTCCCATTCTATCTCTATATGTTTTAAAAATATTCTGACTTTTTTATAGTCTCCTAATTTTCTCTTCTGCCATGCCTTAATTCTTATCCAGTTATTGTAATATTTTAGTTCTAAAATTTTAAGTTGACTTTCTTATAAATTCCAGGTCTCTAGCAAGTCTCCATCTCTTCTCTTTTTTTTTTTAACAAAATAATCATGATTATTCTAAGTCTATTCTTTATAAATAACCTGAATATCTAAATCACCTGTGGATCTATTTTTATTGTATTTTTATCTTGGTTTCTATGCGTTTTATAGACATGCCTGGTGATTTTTAATTGTAAAAATTGTAGAAGTCCTGGCTAATCAGAGGATTAATCTTCATGCTGGCACAGAGTATTTCAGTGGGTCACTCAGTCCAGACAAGGAAAGGTTTGGGGCTCGGTGAAGTTAGGACTGTCTGTGATCAGCCTCCCCCTCAGGCCTAGACCCTGCTCTTAGGGCATATTCTTTCTGGGAACTTAACTGAGAATCCCTGAGTGCTCTTTGGGGACATCCAATTTTTTAATCTCTGCTGCTGCATTTTCGCTAGAACTGGAAGACTACTGAAATAGTTGCTTAGTCCTTGAGATCTCAACCACAGCCTGACACTAGATGTCTCCTCCTGGACACCACCACAGTTTAGGAAGCGGTCAAATCCACTGGTGGTAAACGTCATGCACTCTCCCACTCGCTTCTCCGCAGTTATTTTCCCCTTCCTCCAAAAAGTTCAATTCTTCTTGGAGGAACCGAACACCAGTTTCTGTCTCCCCAGCACAGTGAGACCTCTATAGACTCCCAAACTGACAAAACTCTGAGGAAAAACAGAGATGGATGGGGGCTCATACGTCATCCTCTCTCATCTCCAGAATGTGGGCCTCTCCTATTCTGTCTGCCTTGATTGTTCTCTGATCCTTCCAAAGATCTGCCTTATGTACTAACCCAACCTTAATACTTGTTTACAAAAGGTACACTGTGAAAGGCATTACCTTGCTGGGGTTGACAAAAGAAATCATTGAAACTATATGAGTTTTCAGTTATGAGAATTACTCAGTAAACACATGTTTTGAATAAATATGACATCTCTGAATGCGGAAAAATATCTAGTACAGTTATTTCTACGTGTAGAAGTGCCATTTTCTCTCTCAATGTTCTTGAATTTTCTCTCATTTTTTCTTTCATGTGTGATAGTGGTGCAATCCACCTTTAACAAGTAGAAAAGCTGCCATATTAAATTAACCTAAGAGGTTTCTTTTTTAAGTTTACTTATTCATATTGAGAGAGAGAGAGAGAGAGAGAGAATCCCAAGCAGGCTCCGCATTGTCAGTATGAAACTCAGTGTGAGGCTGGAACTCATCAACCATGAGATCATGACCTGATCCAAAATCAGGAGTCAAATGCTTAACCAACTGAGCCACCCAGACGCCCCAGATTAATCTAAGAGTTTTTTTAATGACTGTGACATTTCCAATGTCGCACAAAAAGCTATCCTTCCTGTTGCGGCAGCTCAGGATTTCATAGTTAACCAATTCCATGTTTGCTGTAAAAAATTTTAACACACCTAGCTTATTTTCCTTTAAAAAATACCCAAGCATCTTTTTAAGGAACACAATATTTGAGCATTTGTGTGGTCCTTTATTGATGCTGTATTATGCCTATATTGAAAATCTATGGGTGAGTAACCCTCAGGATGTCAGTAGAATATTTTAAGTGCTGTGAACTGGGTTATTTAAAATCTACTCTCCAAAAAGTACTTGAAGTGCCTATAACTCAGCTAGCTCAAGACATAATCACAGAGTGGAACTTTATATTCCATATGCTAAAGTAGCTCATTGAACAAAAAAGGTACATTAATGTCTACTATGCAGAGAAATCTAGTGTTAATTTTCCTGACTCTCAGCCACTGGAATCTGCTGAGTCTGTTATGGAAGATATGCGATTCTCAAAGAATTATCCAGAGAAATCAGCCCATAAGAGATTTCTATTTTTTTCTGGAGGCTTTCTTACCAAAGAAAATGCTCGCTGTGATGAAGAAGGAGGTGGTAGTGTTGGGGTATAAAAACTTAGAAATAGATTATTCTACTTACAATTGCACTGGATTTCATTCCTATTCATTCCTATGAAATAGGAATGGAAGTTTATGGGGATGTGTAAGATAGATCAGCACTTTAAATCGCATCTGTTCTGTTTTACTGCAAGCTGATGTCTTATTAAAATCAAACAACAGCATACTTTAGAGGCAGAAATTATTACAAGACCGCCACACCAGGAAAAACATGAAACAAACAAAACAAGATATAGTGAATAGAACTACTTATTAAGCATGAAAACGATCCTCATCTGGGATTATTTGGATGCAGTGTTGGAAGCATTTTATTCCTCAGATGTCATTTCTGTAATAAATACTAAATTATCATTGTGTTTCTCATAGCAATACATAGACATCCCATCTCAGGCCAGAAATTGAGGGGAGTGTTATAGACTAGGATGGTTTTTATGAAAGAAAGGAAAGATACAAAAGAGATAAATAAAAGTATTGATTTATGAAGTGGTTTGTAAAAAATAAAAGGGCAGGTTATAAGGCATGCTTGTGAACGGCAGCAGAGTCTCTATTATGAGGAAACTGTGTTATTTTATTGTTTTTTTTTCCTAACATGGAGACAGAATAAAAGGTCCAATATAGCCTTAGCTTGAATTACAACAGAGATTTCAACTTCTTTGTTTGGAGAAAAAAAAATCTATTGTGCTGTTCATTTCATAATGACAAGAGATACAGGCAAGACTCAAATCCTGACAATGTACATTTTTATTTATCGATGCATGTAACTTTATGCAGCAGTAGATTAAATATCTATGACTGTAATTCTGATGATTTTTAATAAAGTAAAATTTACTTTTGTGAAACAGCTAACTATTAATCATTGGAAGGTGTTGTATTATTTTAATGAAAATAAATGACCTGAATAATGTATGAATATCTGAATATGTGAATAGTCAATTGCTCAAATGCAATGATATATGAAGTGCTTGGGTCAAAATCTGTGGTCAAATACATGGACATGGATCCAACTGCCCTGAAATCCTTGTGTATTCCTCTCTTTGCCATTTAATGAATAACAATCAATTGTATTTGGAACTTTGTCTTTGATAATCTTTAGGTTTAATCTTCTTATTAATAACTTTAAAGATTTCTCTGAATTCATAATTAATGGACAATTTACCTGAATACCCTATTACCTTTGCATAGAAATATGCAAAGTTGTGCAGTCACACCTGATAGGACTAATCCTACATTCTTCCATTGACAAGGAGAAAGGGAAACTCAAAGGAAAAACACAATTTAAAAAGGATGACATCTCACATCAACATTAAAATTGACTGGAGGATGGCCAGTTATTTCATTTAATAACCGATCCTTCCATTCATTGTGAGATAGTTATTTACCAATATTTACTTACTACCCACTATATTGTAAACTAGATTTTTTATATCTCCCTCCAGCCTGCCTTGACCAGTTGATCATCGAATTTTTCCCATATTTTGTCTATACTCACTTTTATATTTCTAATAAACTTCAGAGTTTAAAAGGGTGATACAATCTATCCAAAGATTCTGGTCCCGTAACAGACTAGCTTATCTCCAAAATGTAATATATGTATGCCTTAGTCTGCTTGGGCTGCTCCAACAAAATGCTAAAGACTGAGCAACTTAAACTACATTTATTTCTCACAGTTCTGGAAGCTGGCAGGTCAAGGTTGCCTGCAAATTCAGTTCTCAGTGAGGTCCCACTTGTAGACAACATCCTTCTCAATATGTGCTCACATGGTCCTTCCTTGGTGCATGCACAGGGAGAGAGAGCAATCTCACTGTCTTCCTCTTCTTAGAAGAGTACTAATCCCATCCTGAGAGGCTCAGTTTCATCACCTCATATCTAATTACGTCCCAGAGACCCAATCTCCAAATATCATCACATCAGGAGATAGAGCTTCAACCTATGTGTTTGGAGGGGGCACAGTCAGCCCATTACAATGTTTATTAAACTTTGTTTAAGCTATGGGAATATCTCCTTTGTTTTCTTAATATCCATACTTTTGTAAAAAAATGGCTGAATACTTACCATGTCCTAGAAACTGTAATAAACAGAGGACACGGGAGCTCAAAACTCTTGAGTATGAGGAATTTACAATTCTGTGGCAAAGAAATGCACATGAACAGATCATCACAATACTGGCTATAATATGTGTGTGTGTGTGTGTGTGTGTGTGTGTGTATACTTATATAAGAATAAAAAGGTGATACTAATTAATTATGACTACAGACACCACAGGAAGTTTACAGTAGGTGAACGTTATCTGGATCTTAATGCATGTACCATGGGAAGTAGGGTTGAAAAGTTTAGAAGCCTATCTGGGCAAAGCAAAGTTGTATGCAAATGGATCATGGATTTTCTAAAACAACTCCCTTAGAATTGGTGAATAATACTGTGGAGCTTTATCAGAAAGTGTGTGATATTTAGGTACTCACATCCTTTTGGGTATTGACAAAAGGTAAGAATGGAAAGGAAAATTCGTACCAAACTCTATCAGGCATTGATTGGCATGCCAAAGCTCTTGGAATTTACCTGATGGACAGTGAGAAACCAGTTAAGTCTCCTAGATGGAGAATGAGTTAGGTGATCATATCATTACAATATGAAAACAATAGCTGCTCTACAAGAAATGCTTTTGATGTACCTACTTCATATACTTCTATAAGTTTTACATGCAGTAACTTGTTTCATGCTTATAGTAACCCTCTAAAGTAAACATAGTATATTCTTCAACTTATGGGTAAATAGACTAAATCTTGGAATCACTTGTGTAAGACCACACAGGGTAGAAAGTGACAGACCCAAATTTCAGTTTTTCTGACTCCAGGGACTGTGTTACTAACCTATGCATTATATAAAATCAAATTTCTGATTTACAAAATGCAATGTACAAGTAAATGATTGAAATTTTGGTGATAGCTTCCTCTTTCTTTTGCAACCCTCACCCTTGACCTGGGATACACTTGTTTCAGGGGGTGGGGGTTGGAGCTGTGGGGGACAATGGACACCTATTGTACTTTTCTAAACATTTTCCTTGTACTTGAAAAAATAGCTAGAAGGGATAAGGGAAAGCTAAATAATACCTCCCATAAAAAATCTATTACTGCATTCCACTGCATTTTAATGCTTGCTCTAAAAAATTATTGATATGCTCAATATCTTCCTTTTAATTTCTCAAGTAACTTCCAGAGAATTTAGGTGAGGTAGATAATAAAAGAGATAATAAGGGGTACATGAAAGGTGATGAAGTTTAAATTTAAGAACATACTTTAAAAACCTTTCTAATAAATGTTGACTATTTCAAAACTCTTTTTTTCAGTTCATGATACAGGAACAAAATGGCAGCATTAACAGAGATTCAAAATAGGTTCAAATTTTAAAAGGAAGTTATATGATATAGAGCCACAAAGAAGGATTTTTTCTCTGTTTTCATGTTCTGTTTCTTATTCTTGGTGACCTTAAAATATTATCTTGATTCCATCACCTCTGCTCTTCAATTATGGTTTCCAAATTCAAAACTAGATCTGGTAGTTTTTATCCTGAGTCTACATACATACATTCTTCTTTCTGGAGATTGTTTTTTTTTTTTTTCATTGTGAAACTTTTTTCTCTGGATCCTTGTTTAAAACCCTGACACAAATTAATCATTCTGCTCCCCTGTATTTAATACTTCATAAATGAATGTAACTTTTCACCAAAGATCAGCACTTTTATCCAGTGGCTTGTGAAACTAATAAAAAGCCCATATCAACAGACTCTCAAGGTATCCAATAGTTAAGTTACACAAGTTGTAAACATATGATTATTAGATGACAATATATTAATATTATCTCCTATAAATATTTCCAATTAATAACTATAACCCTACCAATCAACAATTTGACAACCTGGAAAATTATTTACACTACTGTATATTTTATATCAAATAATTATTATTGTAATAGGCACCAAAGATTTATATAAACTTTTAATCTGAGAACTTAACAGAAACCTGAAATTGCAATGTGTCATTCAAAATTAGAAACTCCAGTTACGTGTGGTAGTTTTCCTTCCTTTTACAGTAATTTGTTTTCCTTCTCAGTTCCCATATGCAATTAGGATACTTAAGTTAGGATCGCCATGGAATGAGCACCACTAAAGCTAACTGAAATAAACAAATAGGCAAGTAAGTAAGTAAATAAATTAATAATCTACTTGTGAAAACATACGTTTCTATTACACTAAAACATCCACCATCCAATTATCAATTCACTTTGCTATTTTCTCTTTAATCCCTTTTAGTATAATGGCATCATTCAACAAATAAATCAATGATATTCAGCAAAGGCAAAACCAAGGTATTTAAAGTTCATAAATCAAATCTAAGAAATGCACAATGGATTATGATATGAATATTTCCTGTCATTAAAGTGCTGCAGTGAAGGGAGACGATGGGGATTTGACTTAACTTTCAGATTTGAATGTGCTACATTTGGAGTGAGTATTTCAACCATAACAGAAAGAGGCATCAGTTTATACCATTAAGGTGAGCATCATATCATTGTATATGGCAATGTTCCACATATTTTATGTCTATTTTTAAATACCCACAGCTCTTTAGTTTAGAAATTTGAATTCCAGGCCCTAAGCAAATTAAAAGGTTTATCATTATCCGATTGATTTTCTTCCAAAACATCAAAAATATTTATCACCCCTGAAGACTCTCATACCAAAATAAAAATATTTTCCTATTTTAAAATCAATGTAAATTGCCTAATTAACCAATACCACACATTTATAACTTAAAAGGGAGAATTTTAGAGTTTGGTTATATTGGTTATATTGGTTATATTAAGACAGTGATAACACATAATTTAGGACTGATGTTAGCTTTCTATAATTTGGTTGCAGAGTCTTATTTGGTCATCTTCGGAAGTATTTAAAAACTCTGAGTAATAGAATCCAAGTGAAGATGAGCTTAAATCCAAAAGGATGTTTTATGTAGAATTGTTGCATAATAACCTAAATCCACTTACATATAAAACTGTTTATGCTGGGGCACCTGGTGTCTCAGGTGGTTGGGCTTCCAAATTTGGTTCAGGTCATGATATCACGGCTTGTGGGTTCAAGCCCCATGTTGGGCTCTATGCTGACAGTGAGCCTGGACCCTGCTTCAGATTCTGTCTCCCTCTCTCTCTGCTCCTCCCCGCTCGCACTCTCTCTCTCTCAAAAATAAATAAACATTTAAAAATGCAAAAAAAAAACTGTATATGCCTGGATATACATAAATATATATTTTTTAAAGTCAAAGAAAAGTACTGAACGATTACACATCAAATTCTTAAAGGTGATTCCTTTGGAAAGAATGGATGTGTATGCATATATATCTGTGAGTTTAGAAATAATTTATACTCCTCTATTTTCGTTTTTTATAAAAATATTTATATATCACTAGTGTAATATTCTTTAAAAAGGACTTCAAGTCAAGAATTTGTGGTAATTCCTCATAAATCAAAATGAGAAGGTAGTTACGACCATTTTCAGTCAATTTTTCTATAAGTTTGTTGAGGGCAGACAATTGGTTCTATTTATATATGCACTCCCCTTGATGCTAGTGAAATAATTTATATGTAACAGGTTCTTGACATTGACATATTTGGTGAGTGAATAAAGGAACATAAGCCAACAGTAGGTTCTGATCAGGAAATCTGTGTAATTATCACAGAAAAGCCACTATGAACTATAAGAATAAGGAAATGTGCCAGGAGATTATCACAAGGATTACAGCTTGTGAGCAGAGTTCCAGTTCTTAGGTTTGGGGAATCAGAACAGAAATAAAGTCCTGGAGAAACCAACAGAGAAACTCAGTCATGGGAGTAAGAAGACAAATTCTGTCCCTGTAATTCTTAAGTGGATCTTGAAACTGAAGTTGGCTATAATAAACAGGGTTTTACAAAAGTAAGCCATCTGTAGACAGTTGGCATTGATTCAGTGCTGAGCCCAAAGAAAAGAATAAAGTTCTTTTTGTATTACTGTTCCCAGTAATTCCCTACTCATAGGGCCGTGGGTCAGTATGAACACAGTCACCAGAAATTAAGTCATTGCAGGATATATAATAGGGTAAAGAGACGAGAAGAGACAGACTCCACACCTTGTGTGGAGTATGAGATACAAGTAGGAGGAGCAGAGAGGATTTCTAGGTCAAACTGTTCTGTGTGACACTACAATGGTGGATACATGTCATACATTATACATTTGTCCAAACCCCTTAAAGGTACAACACCAAGAGTGACCGTAATGCAAACCAAGGAAGTTGGCTGATAGTGATGTTTCAATATAGGTTCATCAGTTGCAACAAATGTACCCTCTGGTGAGAAATGCTGATAGTGGGGAAGGTTGTGGGGGATGCAGAGAGTATATGGGAAATCTCTGTACCTTCTGCTCAATTATGCTATGAACCTAAAATGGTTCTAATAAAACTAAGTCTATTACAAAAAGAAAGAGACAGAAATGGGAAACTAGTAGTAAAATAATAAAGATGAGGACAGGTGATTCCTTTTTCTTTTAAGTTTATTTATTTATTTTGAGAGAAAGAGAGAGAGAGAGAGAGTAGAGGAGGGGCAGAGAGAGAGGAAGAGAGAGGAAGAGAGAGAATCCCAAGCAGGCTTCGTGCTGTCAGTGCAGAGCCTAACACAGGGCTCAATCCCACAAACCGTGAGATCATGACATGAGCCAAAATCAAGAGTCAG